>BCKE01000027.1:411050-439962 GCA_001600495.1 Pilasporangium apinafurcum | reverse complement strand
TAAGCCACATTGTATGGGAGTGCCCCCGAGCAAGAGAGGTATGGAGCAAACTATTGGAACACTGGCTCCCAACAATGATAGGAGGGATACCATGGAATAAAGCCAAGCGAGCAATATTCAGAAACATAATGCCACGATACGATCCCCATCAAGTTGCACAACTCAGGAGAGACTACGGATATTTCACTGAAGATCACCACCGAGCATTACAAATAATATGGTTCATCTGTTGCAGAGCAATACCAGCACTGCTATGGCAGTATCGGAACAAGATAATCCACTCGAAGGAAACCATCACACGTGCAGCAACCACAATATCAATATGGAATTCTACAATGAGGCAAGTGACAGCAATAGCAACCGCCAAACAGAGGCAACAAGGAACGCAAATACTCGGTATTTGTATGGAGCAGTGCATAAGCGTACTTGTAAGAATCCCACAAGAGCGAGAAAAACTGAAAGTCACAAGTATCACCATAGCCTATGGTGTATTCAAGGGATGGGAAATTAGAGCACGAGACATGGCATGGATAATCGCCATCCACCATGAACAAAAATGGAGAGTAATTGACTATGGAATACGAGCAGTAGAACCAGAACAGCCCGAACAGGAGGCAATGCGAAATGCTCTACAACAAAGCCTACTGACGATCCATAAACAACTGGAGGAGAAAGCAGTATCTCTAACACTACTGACGGACGAAAAGCAACAGAAAGAACTGAAGCGAAGAAGACGAAATAGAGGAAGAAACRTTCTTCAAGAAAGCATGCGTAAAGCACAATGGACTCAGTGGTTACCGCTGAATCCCAGTGAACAAGTGGCACTCACTGACTTGATCACACTAAAGCGTCTGAATCCAGAGGAGGAATTAACCAACTTGGTTGAAATGGACAAGTTGCAAAGCGCAATATCTCAAGATATACAAACAGCTACAGCAAATTACCAGAGCTGTAAACCCCTATTCAAGAGGAGAGAAGTCTAAAACCTAAAGATTAAGGTTAAATAGAATTCCTTTCATCATCATCATCATCTCAAAATTACGAATATAGTCAAATACCGTTATTAAGGTCTATCCGAGATAATAAGCGATCTCTAATTTTCTGTTTTATATTTTCAAGTTTTGGCTATGGCGTTCAATATTCTACCAAAATATTCTACATTGACCTCTTGCTCTTTACAACTTTCAAGCATGAAATTTGGATACGAATAGCAGAAGTTATTGCCAAGAACATTTATTCATCCAAATCGAGAGGAATTTCATCAGTTACCGCGAGAAACTTTTTCTCAACTCCCACGTAGTGAGCCATGTACCGCTGCCACATGTGCTCATCAAATGCATCCAAAGCATCGTGGGCATGCTTCTCTACATCTGACAATGAAAATTTTACGTTGTGTTTTGCCACGTATCCCTTCACATGTGCCCACACCATTTCAATTGGATTCAACTCTGGATGTCCAACTGGCAGAAGCAGAATGTTGCAGTTGAATGCTTTCGCCAAAACCGACACTTGGTAAATTGGTTTGGGGTCGTTTGACTTACACAGCTTTGCTACCTCTAGTCTCGTAAGTGTCATATACGACCGTGCTGTTCTTCATCATTGAATGGTTCACCGCTTTCAAGCTTCTTTCTAATGGATACTACTGTTTGAGGACTGATGTCGAAGCACGCTGGTGTTCGATCTACAGGACGAGAAACACTGGCAACTTTTGTTGCTTGCCTCCCACTCAAAATACGTCCTGCAATCATTAAGTGCAACAGCAGTATCGCGGGAGATGACACGGAAACGGCGCTTTCTCTTCTCGGCAGTCTTTTTGCCATTGCTACCGACCACGTTCGATAAGCCGTTTCTCCCAAACCATTCTACAGGTTCAGGCAAATGAGTGCTTGGATCAAAGCTCTCCGTTCCCGCTTTTTCGTCAATCAGCGTTTATTTTCGAAAAAAGCGTATTTCATCCAATAATGTGGCAAATGCTTTGTTATCTGTTTTTGGTAAAAATCGATTCGCTTATTATCTCGGATAGACTTTAGTAAAGCATGCAAGAAACCAATTACTATCTCCAAGCTACTGTAGAGAAAAAAAAGATCTTGTTGGACCGTATTTGAAGCAGAAGATGTCATGCAGAAGTATGTATATGTAAATCGGTATGGCAATTGTTTCTTCGCAGGTAGTGAGCTATTCAAAAGCCCGCTCAATATACTCTTCGACTGTCGTTCGAGGGATATTCAGCTGCAGCAGCTCTGGACTGCTCTCTGTCATGCTCAGCCTGGACATGCCTTTCCACAGGAACTCGGTGTATGAAAGCTTAATCGATTTACTCACATTCTCCGGGTAGTTTGATTTGTCCAGTAACTCGTTGATCAGCGTCATGCTTTTGTAGTCAACCGTCAGTTTCTCTCCCAGCTTCGCTTCGATCAGACGGATGATATCCTCGCCGGAGACATCGTTCGGTCCGCTAAGGTTATAGGTATGTCCATGGTGCGCCGAGGGATCTGGTAGAGCGAGGAGCGCTGCTGCTGCTGCGCCGACGTCCTTGGGATTCACTAGCGCAGCCGGTGCGTCCTTGCTCATCACAAACCGGACGGGTTGTCTATCAACAGCACCTCCAGCCTGGAATTTCTCCCTGATGAAGCTGATGAACGGCTGCACAAGGGTGTTGATGAAAACATTGGCGCGGAGGACGGTGCTCGGCATGGAGCTAAACTCTGGCTCCCGCAGCAGTTGCTCCACTGCCCAGTGAGACCGGCCGTAGTAGAGGGGACTGTCTGGCGCGATGAACGGACCATTGGTTGAGAGCTTGATAAGATATTCCACCTTAGCGTCTTTGCAGGCGATCAGAAAGCGACTCTCATCCACGAATTGCGTCGGAAGATTGTGTGGTGCGATGTACACGCGAAGCACATGGGACTGTGCGAGCCATTCGCTATCAATCTCCATCCAATCCTTCTGGACCACCTCCACATGATCCAGTTTGGCTAAATTCTTGGCAGGCTCTGAATCGGCATCGCGGGTTAGAGCGATTACTCGTAGTGGAGTCACACCAGCCGAGAGAGAGGAAGAAGAATATGTGGGAACGGAAGATGAGGAGAGGAGGTGCGAGAGCCATTCGACAGCACTTGTGCCGGTGTTCCCTGTGGCGCCAACCACAAGAATTCCTGCAGAGGAGGGTGAAGAGGACGGCAGTGCAGACGCCATTTGTTACGCTTGGTTCGCACGCACTAAACGGATGAGGGACGGGTTGCGCACTTAGCAAGATGGAGAAAGCGTGGCTGCGAGACGGCGGGTCGAAACGGATGGTCTGGTAGGAGAAGAGACGAACGAAGCTTGATTGGTGTTGAGGAACGGTTGTTGGTTTATTGGTAAAATTAAAAGTGAGTTAATGAAAAGCTAAATCTTATTTCTTCTTGCTTCTCTTATGTTGTTTTCTTTTTTTCTTGTATCCTAGAGGACATGCTCTTATGTCTTTGTCCTCAACCACACGCCAACGTTATTCTCTGGTTTTGCCCATGCACAAGCATTATGGAGTTTAGTCACCGGGTTGTAACGGGGAGCGCGGCTATTTTTGTTTGTTGAGCGTAATGTAATGCACCATACTTTAAAACTGAAATTGATTAGTCACCAGGCTGTAGCATCTGATCTATATGTGATTACTTCCACAGTTTTAGCAAATCATTATCAAATTATGGGTTGTTTATGTACATTATGTTTAGTCACAGATCCAACATCTGAAAGATGTGACTAATATCATGAATATCCTGAATGCCATGCATTCACCGGAAAGAAAACTTGCTACTAAAGTTGATGCCAGACACATACACTCTCTCTCGAACCCTATATCGTAATGGTTTTTCGCCAGCACTAATCAGCTTCTCCACGCTAGTGACGATACTCAACACTTAAGCAAATCGAAACAACACGATTCTTGAAACGGTCTTCGTTTTAGGATTTACAAAGTCAATGAGACACAGCACACCACAACCACCTCTCTAATCAACCCGCCATCCAATATGTGCGTTACAATCGCTGAAAGTGGATCTCTAGCCAAGTAGTTCTCTGAGGAGCTTCCCAAAGCTGGTTACGAAGGCGAAATCCTCACCATGTCCCACAAGCCGTTCCTCGATGGTTAGAAAGGTACTTCTTAACGCATCATGGATTATTTTCTTCCTCAGTTAGTTGAACGGATTAGTGGTTGTGATGCGTTGCTCCGCGTTATCCTCGATTACAACATGGCGTATACCAAAGCCACCTTCACCTTGATTGAAACGTGCAACCAAAGTGTCAAGTGCAAGCGCTTCATCCCAGCCGACTACGGTGGGAACCTTGAAGACTTTCCGGACTAACTGAGCTTCTAATATCCAAATCATGAGCCTGCGAGAGAGGCATTACGCAACCAAGGTGAGATCGAGTGGACGTTGAATTCCGTGGATTAAGTTGCGGACGACCTTGTCCCTTCTTCCAACCGACAATTTTTGGATATCGAGTTCGGCTTTCCAATCAACCTGAACACCAAGACCATCACAATCCCTGTGATGGAGAAAGAGCTCTTCGCCATGAACGCAGCTCGAGATGTGGCACAGGCGATTGTACAGCTACTAAAGTATCTCAGAACTGGAGACTATATATGTACACATGAGGCGAAGAAACCTCTTGGTTGAAGATTGCGGATTTTTTAAGGAAAGTATTCTGAATTTGAAGGTAGAGTTTCGAAGTCTCACTACGCTGATTAATGCCACTGTCGTGAAGCCACTGGAATTGGGAGATATGGCTACTGAATATGACGTCTTCACCATGCTTGGCGCAGGTCAGTTTGCTTTCACCAAAGTGACGTGTGACCATGCCGACTATTTCCCTACTATTCAATTTCGTGGATTACACGAACTCGTTGAAGACGCAAAACGTAATTCTGGTATGAAGGTGTAGCGCAGCAGGACCCCAGTCATAACTGTTTGCTATATGTGTGCATCAGTAGGTCAATAAATCTTCTGTTTTGGCTATTCACGATCCATTCACATTGTTTTGAATGCTTTCCATTTTTTGTGTGTTTCGGTCAAGTTTTGCCTTGATTAGAATGTAGTGCGAAATTATGTGGTGGCAAAACCACAAGTTGACTGAGTCACTTCTAACATATTTCGCTTGGACCACAATTTGATATCCACGTACATTGATCTAAAACGATTCAAGATTTATACATTTGAACAAGTCGAATCGGATTATATATGATTAACTCGTCGCGAAAGTCTAGCGTTGGTGGGTAATGAGGTTTCTAGTAACATATTTTCGACAAGCATATTGAGTTCGTCCGTACAAACTTCGTTGGACGACATGAATAAATTGGTAAGGATGTTACTGCTGTGCTCGGGATCATCATAATGCCCAGCAATGTTAACAACTTTGGACTGAGTTATTGATCCCACGACTGATGAGTTGTATGATGAAGGCGTTTTCTTCCAAATGACCCACCCTATGTTATTCATATCTGCCGTCGATAAATTATTTTGGACATTGCTGTAGTATTCTGCTAGCCACAAATGCACATATCTTGCTTCTTCTTTGTAGCGTTGCATCATTTGTATGGCATCGAAAACGATTTCGACTCCATCTAAACGAACCTTTCGCTGAAATTTTACCGCAAAAATGTCTTTTCGCTGCTCCACTCCCTGGTGTCCGGAGCAAATAGATATGTCATCTGATTGCTGCATGGTATGAAATGAACATTGAAAAAACTGGGATATTGAAGCATGCCACATCGCATTAGAAGCTATATACGCGTCAAACGGTAAGAGCCGGATGTTGACAAGCTCATTCCAATGAATTTGCTGTCCATTCTTCAAGTGCAGTTTCCTGGTATGCGAATACTCAACACCTTCATCCAGCATCCTGCCAATATTACTTTCGCGAATCACGTCATCCGTTCTCGCATATGCATCGGCTAGTTTTGCCTTCAGCCGTTCAAACACAACTGAGTCTTTCCACTCCATACACCTTTGCTGCTCGTTTTTTAGCATAGTGCAGTAAGTCGAACTCTGCTTGGATCGCTCGGTCAAGATCTCCCACAGTCGCTTCATCGTATTTGCATTTTCTTCCACCATGGCTTTGAGATATTTGTTCTCACTCTCAGCCTTCCGCTTCCCTTGTAATTGGCGGTCTGCGAGTCGGCGCCACGCGGGTGCAAGCGTGTTTCTCACTTGCGTGTGGATTTCCCTCTCGTTCCGTAATGCGGCCACTTCCTTCTCCAGCTCGGTGGCCTGTTTCCTGAAAAACTCGAGCTCAGCTTTCTCCCTGTCGCGCGTGGAGTTTCGACTGCGCTTCTTCTTGGCTGGTTTTGTTGCTGTCGTCAGTTTCAGTTCCGCTAGATTGCTACTGCTGTCCCTGCTTCTCTCGTTTTCATTTTCAGCCCCGGGATCCTGTTGAGCAGCTATATACTGGGGATTAGAAGCAGCAAGAGCTAGGACTGGGATAGCATCGAGGGGTGCAGCGTCAAGGGAATCGAGCAGTGCCTCGGACTCCGCCAGCAATTCGTCCACGTCGCTGATAAAGCTGTGGAGACCGCTTACTTCCTTCTCTGTCACCACGGCATGTTCGTCCATTTTGGTGTATTCTTTTAGGGGTAATGCAAAAAAGAGACAATAAAATAGGAAAATTATATTTGCACCCTTTCTTATCCAAATATAAATTGAATTCAACCAGATTCATTGCTTTCTAATAATTTATTCAACTGGTATCGCATGTGCGTGCATTGTGGCCGCCTCTTCCACATTTCGACCATTTCCTGCCATTGACTTTTGTAATGGGTCTCCATTACATATCAGACCTAGCGGGTCTGAAAACGGGATAAACTCGAACGGGTTGATAAAGTACGATTTCCTACTGTGTGTGGGAAACATGAACTTCTGTTAGGTGCGGTTGTTTATTGTTTACGGTTAGTCCGTAAATACATCATGTTTTACAAGACATGGAAGAAATAGTAAACAATCCTTACATATAGGGTTTTGTATAGTTGGGTATGTTCGAATTGGACACTCGAACATCAGTCATTCATTTCACTTTCTAGGTAGCTTTATTAAAACAATAATTCAGTTCCTAATTTTCCTCCAAAAGAGTAAGTCTCTTTCGGTTTCTCTCTTTCCTTTCCTCTTGATTGACGACGTCTGTCGCCAATCAATTGCGCTTCCTCACTGCACAACAGTGTAAGCCAGTAAAAGGGTTACCCTTTTACATTCATATGTAACTAGGTTACTCCAACTTGCTTCGCGTTGTGCCTACCAACTGCCTATACGTAGAATACGGGCTGTACCGTGTGAGCAGGTTCAAGTCCGAAGACCCCGAGCTCACGCTTTTTTTGCGCTTCTACGACTCACTTGATTCTCGTTACAAGTACTCTGGTCTTGCCCGATTGTTGAAAAGTTCTGTCGTCACGCGCAAAATGTTCAGCAAAGCGTTCACATCGCGATCCCAAAACGTCTTGCATTCACTGGATTCACAGTGCAAAACGGATCGAGATTCAATTGTGCCATCGGGAACGCCGTTGACCATTTGGTGGTAAATTGTCGAATGACATACCAGTCAAAAAATTCCCATACTGGTTGCAAAGAGACACTTACAGTTGGTTATACTGAAAATTAGATTTCGAGGTAATTCGTTTGTCAGGTTTTCTAGTCAGTATGACAGGTTTGGCCAGACGGACAAAATGGAATCTCATACGTTTTCCGCACGGACGGACAGCTTGCGAAAAGAAGATAAGGGAGATGGGACATTACATTGATGCAGTAGGACGATAGTTTGATGGGCGCTAATACTGTGGATGTTCTATTAAAAGATCGTATATACCACAGGAGACATAATTAGGAAATGTTGTCATTTACGGTACGACACCGTTTTAACCTTTATTCCCCACTTGTACAACGCGTTGTACAAATGATGTGGGGAATAAAGATTAAAACTAAGATTGCCTTGAGAGTAGACTTTAGGATTCATTGGATGGAGAGACTCCTTGGTGGCTCTTGCTGCGTGCGCAATCATCTTGAAAGGCCATGTTGACGATCAATCGCGTTTCCAGAAAAATGAAATTATACATCTTGGGTGGGGAAAAAAGGTTAAGATATATGGAGTTAGAAAAATCAACTCTTGAATGAATCGTTTCGGGTTTCTCAATAGCGAAGCATATTGAATTCAAGTATTTACCACCTCACGTTCTAGTGGCCATCCATTGAGTGTTGCTTCAACACCATTTGCCAAGATAGAAAGAACTGCAGCTTTGAGAAACAGCATAATCAAAAAATCAAAYCAACTACGAGGCATCCTTGTTTTTGAACGTTGTGATAAAATGGCATCAACGGGCAACGGTATTGAAGAGAACACCACTAAAAAGCGGAGAACCCGCCCAGATTTTGCGGAACGGAAAGTTCGACAAAAGCAAAGCGTCTACCCCACTGTGAAGACTGGRTGGCGAAAGTTTTGCAAAGACAAAAGAATAGCAAAAAAGATTGATGAGGCTGTGCGACTTTGTTCAAGAATAGCATGTGAGGCATCTATGCTGGCATCCGTCCATGTTCTGCGTGTATTGGAAGCTGGCGAAGAACTTCCTCCATCGGATAATAACTTCTTCAATCGATGCACATCTGCAATAACCAACTTGGCCGACAGCGAAGAGGTCCATTCTGACTTGGAGACCAGTCTAGACCTTTACAGGATCCAACACCCTTCGGATTATGAACTGACAGAACGAAGACCCCACATGGCTCAGATGTTGGTTATGATCGCTCAACAAGCAAGGCAGAATTTTCAAGTCAGCAACCGATTGACGTTCTACTCTCGGTTGTGTAAGTGGATGCGCCTGCAGATATGTCTTCACAGCAGTGACTATTTTGAAAAGCACCAAGGCAAGATAATCAAGAGTACTGTTTCACTGCTGGTCCGTGCGAGCACCCAAACTCAGCATAGCTTATCTAACCTGATCCCCGCGTACTCCAGGTTCAAGAAGTATCCCATCCCTACTGCGGAGATTGTTTGGATGCAGGAATTATCGGATAGAGTGAGAAATGAGATCGGATCGCTGCCACTCGACTTGAACAAATCACCGGAACGTCACATGCTCTTTCTCCGCACAATGCTGATAGACATACAAGCTCACGTGGATGATGGAATGAAGGGTTGCCGAGTCTGGTCTCTGCTTCCACAGAAGCACTTCAAACCCATTTTCATCAAGATCAGCACCACCGTCCTGAAGCATCTTGCTAAGACTTTGAGTGATCCTGTTGAACTTTACACCGACAAAGCTGAGTTATGGCGCACGTACTTCAATATAGATCTTGTGACCAAAGTCTAGCGAAAGGAGTTTGAGCGCTTCATCTTGACCGACGGTATGTCAGTTGGTATGACAATCTCCCGTCCAAAGCTTCTCACGAGAGAGAAAAAGACATTTTCTCTTGAAGACCAGATCATCGGTTTAGATCCAGGGAGAAAGAAGATCTTCACTGCTGTTGTCTACAAAGATGAAGCATGGCTACGCTGCAAAACTCGAAAGGAGAGTACGTGAAACATGAAGTCATCCATTGGTCGAAGGGTCGTTTCTACAGAGAGTGCGGCTACCACAGACGAACAAAGTTGATCAAAGAGTGGATTGATGCTGAGCCTGACATCGAAACCTTCAGTGAAAACGTTCCTTTGGCAAAAGTTGCGAGCCTTGTCTCCTATTTGAAACGAGTGAGATTTTGTCTCGTGTATTTGGATCGTCTTCTTGACGTGTATTCATCAAGGAGGATGAAGAGGCTACGATGATCGACCTACATCCGTCGACAACAGATGTACGAGAAGGTAGTCAAGAACCTTATAGATGGTAATAAACGAACCGCTATCGCGTATGGAGATTCAAGTTTCACAAGCTTGGGTAAAGGCAACATTGCTGTTCCCACAACGACCCTATGGAAGGAAATTGGTTCCAGGTGTCGTGTTGTTGATGTGGACGAGTACAAGACGAGCAAACTGTGTTGTGCTTGTCACAAGAAGATGAAGGGATTCGTCCTTGACGGAAAAGTTGTCAGTGACGGTCTTTATGGTGTGCGACACTGCAAAAATAGTGAATGCCATCACACATTGTGGGACCATGACATCAATGCCGCAATCAACATTTTGAGACTATTCATCGACCAAGTGAAGGAGAAGAGGAGACTCGAGGCGTTCACGAGGAAAAAGAATGAATTGGTACTCGAAATCAAAAACTGAGGTGATAAACGATCTCACTACTATGATTCCGGAAACGGATGAGTGTAACCCAACCAAAATATATTCAGTTTGAGAATTACTTCGTAGCAATCACCGCGCCCTACAACTGGGGTCTGCTAGGAAAGAGTTCTTCCCTCTAGGAAAGCCGTTGCTGACGGTTGTAGTTAGTCTGTGCGAAGTGTTACGTGTAGCCCGCCACATCACCTCTGCCCATATTGTCGTTAGTTTCTTTCTACATAACATCTATGACCACCACTGAGAAAATCCCTCAAAGCGCGTACGCGCGCTTGGAGACACCATGCCTCACCGCAGCAGTGTGTAACACTGATACGCTGCACAGACTGTTGATGAATCAAATGGCCACAATACATGTAGAACTGAGTGTAGTCCATTTGACACCGCGAATTGGCTATCGAAATTGACAATCTGGTGGCTAAACCCATTGGTCCAACGGGGATACTCACAGCCGTTGACGGAGCGCGATGTCTGGCCGCTTTCGCAAGCCGACCGCTCCGAGGTACTCACGGCCACCTTTGATCGATTCTATCAACGCGAAAAGGCCAAACAACGAGATCGCCAAAGCGATCGCGCTGATGAATCATTAGTCGTCATGCCTATCCACGGCCCGATGTGGAGCTCCACCAAAGGTATTATGCAGTGGGCTATTGTTGTGCATCTCGTAGGGGCGGCCTGCTCGATTATCCAGCCGCTCCTCATCAAGGCACTGCTACTGTATTTCCAAGGAAGCGACAACATGTTTCACATCACATCACCGTACACGCTCGCCTGTGTGTTGATCGCGACGACTGTGGGCAGCGTGATGTGTGGGRACTTTGGGATGTTCCTGACCATGCGCGCGGGRCTGAACGCGCGAATTATTGTTGTCGACAGCGTCTTCCAGAAGATTTTGCGGCTTACCACGAGCGCGCGCCAGTCATTCACCAGTGGCGACATCATCACCCTCGCAGGTGTCGACAGCGATCGACTCTTTGAAGCGTTCTGGGTCAGCCTGTGGGCTGTGTTATCACCGCTGATGATCACGATCGTGTGCATCTTAATTGGTATCGAGATGGGATGGGAAGTCGGTGTGACCGCGGCGGTTGTGTCGGCGCTGATCTTGTACTTTGCCACGACTAATTCGCGGAACATCGGTTGCAGTCGCCGTGAGATGCTCAGCATTGCGGGTGAACGTGTTAAAGTCATCAACGAGACGCTTCAAGGTGTACGTGTCATCAAAATGTACGCATGGGAAGACTCGATCGAGGCACGCGTGCGCGCGATCCGGGAGCGTGAGATCACTGTCATCCGCAAGTACAACTACCTACGCGCGACCAATATTGCCGTGCTCTACCTGGCCGTGACATTCTTAGTGGCCATTTGCCTTTTCGTGTACATCTACAAGGGGAACACGTTGGACGTGCCCACGGCATTCACACTGTTGGCGTTTGCCAATGTCTGTCGTCAGCCCTTTCAGATTTTCTCCAATGCCGTGGTGTTCCTATCTGAAGGCATCGTTTCCATGAAGCGCATTGCGAAATTCCTTGCTGCGAATGAGATCGTGTCGAACACCAATGAGATGCAGCTCTTCGAAGATTCCTCGGTAGTGGAGATCCGTGATGGCGACTTTAGCTGGGGTGTATCTGCACCAGCAAGCTCCACGGATGGCGAAGAGAAGCCGTGCGGTCTCATCTTGTCTAACATCAACCTGACGATCCCAGCGGGATCGCTGACTATCGTCGTCGGTTCTGTTGGTAGTGGCAAGTCCAGCTTGATGAACGCGTTTCTAGGCGAAATGCATCAAGAACGAGGCACTTGTGGGATTCGTGGGACTGYGGCATATGCCAGTCAACAAGCTTGGATACAGCACAACAGTGTGCGAGGTAACATTCTCTTCGGGATGCCCATGGACCAAGAATACTACCGTAAAGTCATCGCYGCGTGCCAACTGGAACGCGATCTGGAGGGGTTTGAACATGGCGATCAAACTGAAATTGGCGAACGCGGAATCAACTTGAGCGGCGGTCAGAAAGCGCGGGTCAGCCTCGCGCGCGTCATCTACCGCCAAAGCGCCGACCTGATCATATTGGATGATCCACTCAGTGCCTTGGATGTCCATGTCGCCAACTCGGTCTTCTTTGAATGCATCGTCGGGCTTGTCAAGTCGAAGACACGGATCTTGGTACTCAACTCACACTATCATTTGCTTCCCCATGCGGATCGGATCATCGTCATGACGGATGGCCAAATTATCGGTGATGGTAGTTATGAAGATGTTAAGAGCATGTTCACTTTCTTGGAAGGCAACTCGTATACCGATGAGGCAGGTACGATCGATGCGAGTCCAATGTCGGATATGGTTGCACATGATTCAGTTGAACTTGTCTTGGCCAACGATGAAGACGGAGAAGAACGCGACTCAACAATGCCATTGACTCCGAAAGCTATCAGACGCTCAAATCGCGAACGAATGATCAGCAGTTCATCTGCCTCGGCGCCCATGAATAATGAGACAACCACAAATCTCCCGGAAAAGCCCGTGAAATCGATGATGCGGGAAGAAGACCGTCAAACCGGGTCGACTGGATTCCGGCTGTATTCGGCGTTCTTCGCATTTTCTAGAGTTCCTGGAGGTTGGGATGTCGCTACCGTCGTAACAGCTTTTGTCATCGCCCAAGCGTCTCTGGTCGGTATTGATTATTACATGACGTATTGGTCCAACGGTTCGATGGACGGATTCAGTCAGAAGACGCTCTTGTGGTTATATCTCGGTCTTGTCTCCATGGCAACGTTGCTTTCGGCGTTCCGCGCTCTATTCTTCACCGAGATTTGCGTCCGATGCGCACAGGCGCTGCACTCGCGCTACTTCCACAAAGTGGTCCGCGCTCCAGTGACGACATTCTTCGATGTGACGCCGCTCGGTCAGATCCTGAATCGCTTCTCACGCGATCTAGATCAAATCGACAATCCGTTGCCGTACTTCAGCATGAACAGCCTCATTTTGCTGTTTACGACGCTTTCCATCTTCATCGTGTGTGCTGTCTCGACCTTCTACACGTTGATTTTATACGTCCCTTTGGTCGTAGCATGCTACTACATCCAGCTCTACTATCTGGCGACATCGCGCGAGCTGAAACGGTTGGATGGGGTCACTCGATCGCCGTTCCTRAACTTGGTGTCTRAAACCATCAATGGCATTGAGAGTATTCGRGCCTACCGCATGGCAGATGAGTTCGTACGCCGGTGCCGTGAGCTTGTGGATCACAATTGCAAGTTTTTCTTCGCGTTTCAGACCGCGTCTAGGTGGTATGCCATGCGCCTCGATTGGATGGTCGCGATGGTTGTTGCTGTCGTCTCCCTGTCGTGTGTCGCGACGATGAACTCCATCGGAGCTGCGACGGCAGGTCTTGCGCTCACCTATGCAACACAACTCGCGAGCCAATTCCAGCGCCTATTGGACTTGATGGGATCAGCGGAAAATTTGATGACATCATTTGAACGCATCTCCTTCTACGATACGCTGAAAGAGGAAGGCGGTCGCCGAGAAATTGTGATCCCCGAACCAGCAGCGACGTGGCCCACACAAGGAACGATTGCATTTGAGAACGTGTCGATTCGATACCGCGATGGACTGGAGTTGGTGCTGAAGAATGTGTCATTCAGTGTACGAGACGGTGAGAAGATTGGTGTTTGTGGTCGAACTAGATCAGGGAAAAGCACGCTGATGAGCGCGCTCTTCCGTGTCGTCGAGTGCGCGGATGGTCGCATCTTGATTGATGGCATTGATATATCGCAGATCGGCGTTAAGCATCTCCGTGAACGGTTGACGATCATTCCGCAAGACCCAGTGCTCTTTGGCGGCTCATTGCGTTATAATCTTGACCCGTTTGACCAACAAAGTGACAAACAAGTCTGGACAGTGTTGCGCAAGGTGCATCTCTATGATGATGTGAGCAAGTGGGGTCAGGGCTTGGAGTACGAAGTAGCCGAGAAGGGTGACAACTTGTCGGTGGGGCAACGCCAATTGGTGTGTATCGCTCGAGCATTACTGCGCGACAGCASGATCATCGTCTTGGACGAAGCCACGGCGAATGTTGATCAGGAGTTGGACCGTTTGATTCAGATCGCGGTTAAAGAGAACTTCAAAGGGAAGACGGCGTTTACGATTGCGCATCGACTCGAGACGATCGTCGACAGTGACCGAATTTTGGTCCT
Organism: Pilasporangium apinafurcum; assembly: GCA_001600495.1. Taxonomy (NCBI): domain Eukaryota; phylum Oomycota; class Peronosporomycetes; order Pythiales; family Pythiaceae; genus Pilasporangium; species Pilasporangium apinafurcum. The sequence continues at coordinate 425,529 of BCKE01000027.1, read as the reverse complement.
TGATAGTGGCGAAGTGAAAGAATACGATTCTCCAGCAAACCTCTTGGCGATAGCAAACGGCATCTTTGCATCGATAATGCATGGTGCGGGGAGCCACTGAACCACTTGGTCAATAATTTCCAATATAGCAAAGTAGGACGACATTAACTTCAATCGGATGCTGGGATCGCCACTTAAATGGTGGTAGATGTCGTCTCGCTGCAATTCCACTTGCAAAACGTGTTCAAATAAAATCTCAAACCTTTGGTGGTACAGCCAGCTACAGAAATATCGTACGCTTTGATGATCTCTGGTGATGCAAACATGCACACAGTGCTGTGCATCACTGGATGTGAACATGAACTAAATTGTCCCGCGCGCTGCCACGAAGCGTCCAGTTTTTGGGTCACTTGTGTAGCACACCAACACGCATTCGTGTTGCTCCACTGCTGCACTTTGCGCGTTCGTGCATTGCTACACGTCCATTTGGGATCACATGGACCACGATAATAGCACAAATCCAGCAAATCGCCTGCCAAATCGAACCGTTCATTGCGATACGGAATTTGGGACTTTATAGCTGGTTCTGGGGGACAGCAAAGTAGCTAGGCGATCGTACCTACATGATCAACTCATTCTTCGCCAAGATCGCTATGGTTGCTTTTGGAAGGGTATTTCTCCATGGTGGATACCCATGCTCATGTTCTCTCACACACCAGGAAACCGTACTTTGTCAAACGGAAACGGATTTGACCCACCTTCAAGCCCAGCGAATTTGATATATAGTGGAGGCTTATTGCACCAGGATTAATAGAAAAGAATGTTTCATAGCCAATCAAAGATACAGAGAACACTACGTTCAACTGCATGTTCGAAAGATCCAACCGTGATATGTAAGAGGCTTTTGGGATGAAATCGCTTTTGAATCTTTGAAGAAAAAAGCATGATGCGGTGTTAAAGAATTGCTCTTTGGGTTTTCTTTCTCCACAACTGCGCAAGATTCGGCACGACCTTCTTGAAGTCACTGTCATCGCTCTCGCCTGGTCGGCGCTTCCGCTTGTGTTTGGCTTTTGCTGACATGGTGAGTCGATGTAAATGATGTGCATCAAAAGCTCTCACGTTATTGGTTGAAAAAAACGCAGCTATGTATTTATTTTTCCAGTATATAAGCCAATCAAATAAATTGATGTCCATTCTTGGGAGTTATGACAAAGAAGATACCAATCGAGCTTAGTTGGGTTCGCTTGTAGCAGCGGCAACATCCACTCTTGGGGATTTTCATAAACATAACACCAATTGAGCTTACCTGAATGCCATCGTAACAATTGGAACATCCATTCTTGGAGGTTTTCATTAATATAATGCCAATTGAGTTTAACTCGATTTGCTTGAAAGAGAGACAGCATCCACGAGTCCGGACGGCCGCACAGGCCATCAAGATTTTTTTTATTATCAGGAAATGCTGTCAACCTACTTGCTCCCTTTTGGTGATAATGTCCACGATGGCTCATATATTTTCCAGCACAATAACGCGAGTATTCATGCATCAATTTCCACTCGAACATTTTTGAGGGACTTCAATGTGGATATTCTCGACTAACCATCCCTCTCTCCGGATTTGAATCATATAGAAAATGCTTAGGGAGACCTAGTTAAAGGGAATTATGATGATGGAAAGAAGTATAACAGCATCATCGAGCTGAAAACCACAGTTGTGAGAGCATGGAAAAACGTGAGTCACGGTCGGCTTCTCACGTTGGTTACATCAATGCCAGATCGTTGCAACGACGTCATGGAGAGGCATGGAGGAATGACTGAATACTAGGCTCATTCAATGAGTCTAGGATGCTCTAGAAATCTAAAGAACATGGGATTTTCAAAATTATTCCAAACTTTGGACCGCCTCCACTTTCTGGCAAATGCATCTCTTGCACTAGAACGAATTGCGATTTCAAAAAAAGTGTTGCCTACCTGTGGTAAATGCCAATTAGAGTATTTACGCCAAACTTCAGCTCAAACGGATTTCCAGTCGCTAGGATTCGAGCAAAAAACCTGTTATTCCAAAGTTTTGCCCCAGGTTGTAACAAAAGCTAGCTTAGACTAGACACCGCGAAGTAGGCGTCTCCGATACCTGGACTCGATGAGTCCAGGAGAGTAGGTGCTCATTCTTAAGAAAGATGTTCCACGCAGCATTGACATCTCTTTCGAGAACGAACTTGCAGTGAGAGCACTGAAAGACTTTCTGGTGCTCGATCGCGTGGTTGATTCTCCCATACTGAGAACAAGTCTTTGTTTTAAAGTGTTCCTTATAGTCGTATGTATGATGCTTGCCTTCCTTTCGCATCAATACTATCGTGCCACATTTTCTGGACAGTTACTTTGATTCTCCACGCACTTGATCTCCTCGGGCATACACTGTCATTGCTTCGCACCCGTTCTTGAAAAGAAGAATGGCGCTCATTGCAGAGAATTGGAAACAAGTTTCTGCTTCTATCGATAGAGAGAAAAAAATACGTCAAAGTATATCCCACCGGTGGGAGAAGTGGGGGAATAAAGGTTAAAAGACCTTTTCAAAATCGGTTTAAAAATGAAACCAAAACATTGCCCCATGTGAACATTCTTTATGGATCTCTACTTCTGAGCTCGTGCATTGGTCGTCGAGGCGGAAGAGCTGAACGAGTTTGTTTGATTTCGGTTGGCAACACTGGGCAACATCGTTAACTTCATGTTCGGACTCCTGCGACGTGACCGCGCCTACTCGTCCACTTTCTTGATGAGCTTCGCGGGATTACCTGCATATACGCTCATGGGTGGCACGTCTTTCGTGACGACGCTACCGGCGCCAATGACTGATCCGCGACCGATGGTCACGCCTGGCAGGATGATGGCGCCGCCACCGATCCAGACGTCCTCTTCGATCGTGACGGGCTTGCCGATCATCTGTCTCGTGCGGCGCGTCGTGACGTCGAGTGGGTGCTGGATTGTGTAGATGTGTACACCTGGTCCCAGCATCGTACGCGCGCCGATGCGGATGGCACAGACGTCCAGAATCACGCAGTTGAAGTTCATATATACACCATCCCCCAAGTGGATGTTATAGCCGTAGTCGCAGCGGAAGGGCATCTCGACCGTCACGTCCTTGCCGGTCGTGCCCAGAAACGACTCTAAAACTTGCGGCGTCTCGGGATCAAAGATCGTGAGCTGGTTGTACTTGCGCAGCACGTCGCGCACGCGCCTGCGCTCGCCCGTGAGCTCCTCGCCGATGTCGCTGAAGAGCTTGCCGCGCAGCATCTTGTCCTTTTCGCTCTCCATCGTCACGGTAAGAAGGTGCTCGTTGCTTTCTGCTTTTAAAATGAAGATATGGATGGGGAACTGAGTCATCCAGCTTGACCATCATTCTGCGCACATCACAACTGCAACCACGCCATCTCATGTTCGAAGATCAATGGCACGAAAAAAACGAAAAATTCCAAAAGGCACCACAAATTGCTCGAAACATTAGGATGCGAGTTTTATTACGATACTACTAAGACTACAGAGCCTTGATGAGACAGACTAAGTGATCGACAGTGGGGATATCATGTAGGGAGAAATTTTCATTACTATATGTATTTTTATTGTGCTAGAATTGCAACAAACGCTTGCACCAATTATCGGGTCTTCTTTGGTCGCCCCTTGTCCATTTAGCACTATTGATCGTCGACAAAAGAGCAATAGAGATTCATGAGTCTGCAAATTTCCTCTGCTCGTGTTTTAATTGAGGTTACACCGTTACTCTATTCACTCAACTTTTTAACCTGGGTTCGCAGGGGTGAACGATGCCTAACCGGTGCCTTATTAAGCTTCTCTGATGTCACTTGCTCTGATGAAAGCGTCTTCTCTTCTATCGGTCCTGTTGGACTATCCAAACCTTCCGAGCCCACCTCCGCAGCAGACGACATATTGATACTGCCTCCTAACTTCAGCAAGTGTTCTTCGGCGACAGTCCTTTCCTCTCCCTCTGCTTGTAAGATCATGCCGTTTTCAATTGCACGGATAACTCCAGCTAAGACCAGCGCGGCCAAGCCTTCACCTGCTATGGTGAAGTTCACAAAGAGGGAGAATGATTGGGGAGGCTCCGCCATGTAGTGCATCAGGGTCAATATCGACATCGAGGTGTAGATTAGCAATCTTCGGAAGATGACACAAGCCACAGGGTTGGCTCTATTTGCCTGACTCACACCAAGTACGACTCGGTAATGAAGGTCATCACTCGTCTTGAGTATTTTCACTAGCTTTGACGCAGAGATTGCTCCGTATATAGTTGCTGGGATGTTGAAGAAGAAGGTAATTTCCATGGTAGACAATAGGTAACGTTTATAAAGCCATTCAGGCTCAAAGTAAGCCATTGGCCTTGCAACGTTATCTGCGAAATGTGCAGTATGGATGACCAGATGACAAAGATAGGCTGCCACAAACGGCAATGCGTTGTAAGTCCATTCGGTGCGAGACCTTCTAAGAGCAACAGGAAAAGTTAGCATTCATTCTTCCCTATGGTCGGTAAGAAAGCCAGAGTAAACTTTGCTGCAGTCCATTTCCTTCTGCTGGCATTCCTTACCTTGAGCAACCACCGAAGCACTGCCGAATATCTGAGAACTTTATACGTCCAAGGCTGCGACTGACATGGATCGCAGCACCTGATCCGAGAAGCAATGTTATCACTACGAATGTCACTCTTATTGTCGAGGCTTGCTCTTTCTCGTCTTCCCAGTCAAGAACTGACCGGCCGAAGGTTGAAGTCACAAATCTTGCAGCACCCATAGCAGTCAATTAGTCAAAGCAGTCCGCGACGTAGTAATGCAAGTCGTTCTGGTGAAGAGATAAACGGAGAGTGAGAAAGATCTGTTTGGGGCGGTGCACAATTTTAGATCCTCACTACTAAATGAACTTCAAACTTTAATATCCAATCAAAATCGAGTCTCCTGATTGACCATAGCTAGTCAATCAACTGAATTTTCATTGGCTCCGACTCAAGATGGCGTAATCTGCATCATCAAATTCCTACTTCCAAGATGGCGTAATCTGCGTAATCAAACTTGACAACTAAGAAAATCGAGGCATTGGACATTTGCGGCCAGTTGCAAATTTGTCTTGTTCGCCTCTATATGTGGAACAAGGAATGGATGTCATTCCATCATGCTGACACCGAGATTGACAAAGAGCTACAATTGTTCCTTGTCGAGTTTTATCACACTTAAACCAACTATCCGATCTTGTACGACAGAAAGCATTGCTATCGACTGCTTTCCCAAATAGTGAAGATATTACCATGGAGTCCTTCTTCCATCCGTCGGGACTTCAGGGCTGACATCCAAGCAAAAAAGAATTTCAGGCAAGGTGTCAAAAAGAATGCTCACGTGGTCTCACTACAAGTTCAACATCCTACTGAAGTACAAGATGGAAAGAACTGGAGGACGCGTGATTGAATGTGAAGAACACTATACAACAAATACTTGTTCTCCGAGCCTAGGTGTTGGAGATGACTACTTCGCGGTTCTCTAGTCTCAACTAACTTTTGCTGGTCAAGTCGGACTCGAACAAAGAAAAACAGGAGCTCCTCTCGTACTTTGGTAACGCATATGACCTCTTGAGGTGGAGGTGTAACTTTCTCTTCTGGCGGTTGCCAGCATACAGACTAACCGTGTGGACGCGTTTGAAAGGTTGATAGACTCTCCCGCTGTCCATAGATACTCTAATCTGCTCGTCGTAACTCGAGTGGTCTTGGAAGTCTAGGTAGGAGACACATGGCGCGTGTAAGAATGTTCTTCGACTGCAACCACTATTCTCAATTGTTGTATAAGTGCAGAGGTATGTTGACAAAGCAAATGATGATTTAGCAGACATTTACGAGCATATACAGAGGATAGAAGATATCGACGACAGCGAGAGCGGCAGCGAAGTAGAATTTAGTGAAGAGGGATTATCCGAGTCGGATAGCGACTAATTGCACTCAGACTGCATACCAACAGTAACATTCATACACATATATGATGTCTCGTGGTGATTTCTGGTTGACAGAAAGCTGCAAATTGTCATGTGTGTATGCGTTTTCGACTTGTTAGATCTTGTAGATTTGAGTGAGATATGGTAAATAACCAAGTAAAAAAGACTCATGGATGACGTCGTGCAGTGTAAATACATTCGACCATGCCATCATAGTCCACCAATCGCTTCGCAAGAACAAGTTGTGCATCGAGCACACACATCAACTCGATGACCCAGAGACCCAAGCGCAAGCCTGACGAGTACGAGGCTGATGCACTAACAAAAGATGCACTCAAGTACTCGACTGTCACCATGAAGTGGGCGACGCTCTGCCACAATCCCATCATCCAGCAAGAAGTAGACGAACGAGTGCTAGTGATGAAGAAAATCCAGATCAAAACCTGGCACGTCGCGGACCTGCACGTACTTCGCTGTCACCAGGACAACATCCCGCTGCCAGAACTCACCCAGACATGTTTTTACAGATGCTGTACTGGGGTACTCTTACAAGCAAATGGAAAGCCAGCAAAAACGTGCATCGATAAAAATCTTAACGATACGCTTCTGATCTACCGAGCGCAACGGCAGTTGTTTGCGGACGAGTGCTCGGCTCTACAAATGTCCAATGTCTCCAAATCTCTCAATGAGCCGGCAAGCACTACGAATGTGAACGCAACAAACCACATCGTGGCGAGCTTTGATCGACGGCTCCATCGTTATATCCAGCTTTGCTATGGAACGAATGACAAAGAGACGAGAGCATTGATATCGAGCTGTTTTCGCGAAGATGAAGTGTTTACGAGTGAAGAGACCGAGTTTCACGAGTGGCTGGAGGCGTATCCACCATCAAAATCGACGATAAAAGTAAATCTCTCTCACTTTCTGCGTAAAACGTACGAAATGCTGCAGTATATGGGGTTTCGAGCATCGAAGGAACTAGAGCTAGCAGGATGTCGTGTGTTCTCGCTACTGCCATTGCTGACATCCTTCATCCCAGTACACACTATGATCAATATGACCGTCTTAAATGAAATGAATACGCGCATCCTGCGAACGCAAAAAGATCGATGTCTTCTCCATTATCTCAAGCAACAAGCCCAAGCATCACCCAACCAACGAAGAGCTTTAAGTCGAACGAGACGAGCATTGGGAGAAGGGCTTCCACATTCGCAAGTTCGAGACGAAGAATCGCAAGTTTGTGTACCAGATCACGATGAACAGCTACAGCGCGTCTTTACTTCAGCAGCGCCTCGTGAAAGAGAAAGACGAAAATATGATGGTACTTCCTGATAATTACGTTCCTGATACTGTTGTTGGGATCGACCCCGGTACGCAATCGCTCTGCACTGTCATTCGAGTGCGAGAAGTTGATGTGGAAGAGGAGAAAGCGAAATGCAATAGAAAGGAACCCAAGCAGAATTAAGTGAAAGAGTCGAAGCAGAAACGATGAAAGAAGGGGAAGAAGAAAAGGAAGAGGAGATACAAGCACGGTGGTCGATGCAAGCGAGCTAGTAACCAGCAGTACAACATTCAACAGGTATCTACGTGAGAGTACAGGCATCTCGCTGGGATGAACAACTGTACGTTCTGGCACAAGAAATTGAAGCAGCGGGAACATGAGTACGGAAGGATTATCCGGGAGATGCCTTCGTTCAAGGCAGCGTCGTATGAGCAGTATATGACAAACGTCAAGTACGTGTGGAGGCATCTCGACTTCTTGGTGAGCTTTTGTACAAGGCATCCATTTCGTAAATGACGTTTCCTTCAGTCAAGATTTAGTCGGAAGACGTTGGGATATCTAGTAAAGTGGTTGGTACCCACGCCAAGTCCTCAGGTTTGCATTGGCCTCGGTGACTGAAGTCGACAGGACTTCATCAAGTGTCGTACGCGTGGACCCGTGAAGCAGTTTACACGCGAGCTGGCAACATGCACGACCAGGTTACAGATCGACAAGTACTACACGAGTCAGCGATGCTCCGAGCGCTACCGGCAGCTTGAGGATACACCATTCCCGATAAAAAAAGCTGATGGAAGCGCAGACGCCAAACTTTCCCACCAGGTTTTCCGCTGCAATAACAACCAGTGCAGAATCACATGGAAGTGAGATGTCAATGCGTCGAAAAACATCCTTACACTTGCCATGTATCTCCCACGTAGACTTCCAAGACCATTAGAGTTACGACGTGCAGAATAGATTGTAGGAAGAGTATCCATGAACAGTGGGAAAGTCTAATAATCTCTCAAACGTGTCCACACAGTTAGTCCATATGCCAGTGCGTAGTGCTAAGGTTATGGCATAGCCAAGAGAAATAGTTGACATCTGGAAATGGTTAGGGAAGTCAACGAAGATGCACACGAATGTACGATGATTTCGCAAATGGAGCAGTTAGAAGTCAGCCGCATTGCCTTTCTTTGGCACTCGATGATTGAATGGGTTGATGGGATGTAAATGAATGCAAGCAAAACAGTCACCTTGCGACGAAAATGGAGATGGGAATGGAGGGTGAATGAATGAATGAATGGAGCATCGCCAATTTCTACGGTATTCCCGCATTAAAATCCACTTTTTCTTTTGTTGTTATTCTTTATCTCTGGGTGAATCACTGTTGAATATGACTAAAGAGCTGGCAAATAGCACCATTCCATGCTAATCCTTTTGATCGTTACCTTCTCATAATGTGCATTGTAGTGTCTACAATATGCCTCTGATTGATATTTATGCACAAAGCAATCAAGACCACTATATGAGCATAAACGCGTAGCTTCTCGAACATTTTGACCTAACCATGCTTTCAACTTTATGTGCATCTGAGATTGCGTTTGGCCTCTCTCGTCTTTCTCTCTCGGATTCTTTTTCTTGCCCTCTCTCTTTTTTTTCTCTCATTCTTCACACGAACGATACCACGAAGAAGCAAAAAAAGGTCATCGACGTGGGTAACCATTTGTGTGACCGCAAAGTTTCAGCTTTCTTATCTTCATGGATGTGCTAAAACTTCGACGGTAGACGGACAAAGCCTCATTGCCATAAATCGGCTCCGTTAGATTTCTGAAATTGATCGAAGTGCGGTTTAGGCGTCACTACCATTTGTAGTGGTTGCGATGGAAATGACTTCGGCTTTCGTAGTGATATTTTGTGGGAGTGTACATAGCTAAGTCTTCTCTTCACAACCTTCATTTTTTTCCCCTTTACACATTGTTGACATAGGATTAGTGACGTTAAGAGTTGCACATGGAATGGGCGGACGCTATCCCGTATGCATAACGTCTTCTCTCTCGCTCACTCAAGAGTGGGATGATAACTATAATCTTGGACAGAAACATGAAGAGAGTGGGAGTTCCTAATAAACACTTACTGTCGCATCTCTCGTGCAGGTGGAGTGCTATGGTTTGGCCATCACCCAACGGAGATGGTAATGCCGTCTGTCCGGAAGCTGTCCTACTCTCAGCCATGTATGTTTCGTCAGCAGATCACCCTAGGCCAGAAATTGCTCAGACGGTTACCGCGATGGTTACCACGTGATTAAAGCCTTTTTTATGGCGCTTTTAATCTCTCCTGAGTTTTGCTCCCACCAAAACTAAAAATGATTAATGCAAAACCTTTCCTTTTGCCAAATTAAAAAAAAGTTGTGGGTGAACTTGGTGTATGGTTCGCTGCATCTTAGATCAAAGTGAAAGTGACGTTCTTTTGGTTCCCAAGTCTGCTATATTAAACCTCAGATTACAATTCGCGATTGCATTGATGCCACAGGAGGGATTTTCTGGAGGGAATACCTGCTTACTATATCTGGTTTGAAAAGGAGTAGACTTATTTGTTCATCTTCTCCGTTATGTATTATAAGAGGCAAAAACAATTGCATTTTCGATATGAAGCATATCTTTTCCGAAGGGAATTAAAGGACAGAGGTAACATGTGCTCACAATCCCCATCTTCACGCTCGTTTTATCAGACTTTCGTGGCTCTTCTCTGCGCTCATTAATAACTGCTGCATCCCTCACGATATCGTTGTATATATGTTCCATATTGATGCCCAATCATGCTTGTAGACTTAGTAATGGAGCTCGTCAACGCTTGGGTTCGTCCGTTCTCCTGGCTTTGGATTTTGACTCACTCCGCTAGTCCTCATTCTTCAATTCTCCAGCCTCGGCACAAGCACCAAGCGACAAGAGAAGCGAGCAATGCACAAGCCCAGCAACACTTCTGACATTCCGGACCGTGTGTCCTACTTGAGCAATGCCTCTGGTGCCAAGGAAGCGGGAGAAGGGTACAGCGACGCCAAGACTCCGGTCGTCGAAGGTGGTGCTCTCCGTGAAGGTGGCGCTCCTAACCTTTTCAGCAAAGATTGCATTGGTCTCCTCTGCCAGTACGCCGCTGTCGGTCTGGTCTATGGTACCTTACCTGCGACGATCTACCCTTTCCTTCAGGCGTACTTGAACGTCACTGGTAACGTGTACAGTGCTGCGTCCCAGTTGGTTGATCTTCCTTGGTCGTTCAAGGTCTTTTATGGTATTGTATCTGATTGCTTCCCAATCTTCGGCTATCGTCGTCGTCCGTATATGGTTTTGGGCTGGAGCATCTGCTTCCTTATGCTCATGATCATGGCCTGCACACCAGTGGGTGATCCCTACTACCCAGACTCTGAACTCCGTGAAAAGTCACCCGATGATTACACGGATGAAGATTTGGAGCGGATCAACTTCAGTGCCCAAGACAAGGGTGGCAAGTACGTCATGTTGATGATGCTTGCTGCGTTCGGATACTTGATGGCTGATGTATCTGCTGATGGTGTCGTTGTGGARTTTGCTCAACGTGAACCTGAAGCTATCCGTGGTCGCACCCAGTCCGCCATCTACGCAACCCGTACGGCGTTTGTCATCATCGGTCAATGTTTAACTGGTTTCTGCTTTAACGGTGAAGATTACGCTGGTGACTTTGACTTCTCGCTCTCCTTTCCACAGCTTATGTTAGTTATTGGTATTGGGATGCTTCCGGTGATTCCAGCGACGTGGTTCTTGCTCAAGGAAGAAAAATATGAACGCATCAGCTTCATCACTTACATTAAGGATCTCTGGTCGTTGATTCAGACTCGCGCGATGTACCAAGTTATCTTCTACAATTTCTTCAGCGGTATCTTCGCCAACTTCTCGTACATTGCGTCGTCACTCATTCAGTTGTACTGGGCTAAAGTTACTCCGTTGAACAGCACGTTCAGTAGTATTCTCGGTAACTTTGTCTTCTTGGCTGGTATTGCTATCACGGGCAAATGGGGTCTTCACTGGAACTGGCGTACTATGACGGTGTTCACGGGCTTCTTGGTCATGCTTGGCGACGGTCTCTGCACGTTCATCACGATCTGGGATGTCTATCGCAGTCAATGGTTCTGGTTGGGTCTTCCCATTGCTGTCTACGTACCATACGGCATCAACTTTATTATTGGTACGTTTGTGACGGTCGAAATTGCCCGCATCGGCAGCGAAGGTGCCGTCTACGGTTTGATGACAACAGTGTCGAATTTGTCGTCCCCGTTTGCTTCGACTATGACCCGTATCGTTAATCAGGAATTCAACATTACCAACGAACGTGTGCAGGTCGACGACCATTCGATCCGACTGGATATCACGTACACTGTCATCCTCATGTACGCCATGACCATTGTCTCATGGGGTTTCTTGGTTTTCTTGCCTCGTCAAAAGGCAGAAACACAAGAATTGGTGCGCTCTGGTGGCTCGAGCTTCTTGTTAGGCTCCCTCACACTTTTCTACATGATCTTTGGTCTCGTGTGGTCGGTGATGACCAATATTATGGCCATCTACCCAAGCACGGCATGCCTCGTTATCGCTGGTGGCAGCGGTTGCTAGTCTTCATTCGTCGTGTCGCATCCATGTTGTCATCTTACCCTCGTCGACGATCGATGTAGGTTCGTCGACGGATCGTTGAAGGGTGGTACTTAATGTTCAATACAAATGGCTCACTTTACATTTGAATACACGATGGTACGCATTCAAGTTTGTTGATGATATTCTCAGGTGCAGACAGAGAAAAAAAAGAACGGCTGCGGGTAGGAATCCGGCTCATTCTAGCTCCAGAGGATAGGAAATGAAGGAAGGGGGATGATTTTCATCCTGAAGCATCACGGGTGGCTAAAACAGTTGCGGCTCGATACCGCCTATCCCAAAAACGAATCGAAGTGAATGGAGATGAAAAATGTACGTTCAATCATCACAACCTTGATGCAAATCCCTCGAAGGTGTCATAGAGCAGACGATGGTTTCGGAGTACAGGTAGATGAGAGGCGCATTGCTGATCATTGGCTTACTAACAACTACCACATAGCTAATTCGTTCCCAGTGACAGGATCCGTATGCACATAATTTTGTGAAAACGTACCACAGAGGTAAACGACTTTTGTAGGAATCAGAAAGTTTTAGGTAGGACATGTAAATCAGCAAAGAAAAAATTTGTAGAGAGGAAGCTGGAAGTTACCCTTTGGTATGGAAAATGATTGTGGCAAATGTAACAATCGAAAAAAAAAACGAAGCGAGTTTACATTACTTTTTCGTCTGTCAAGAGCGACTGTCTGTGCTCACAAATACCACCATGCACGCTACAAAATCTACACTTGTGAGGTGCACTCGTCGTATTTTTCGCCTGGCTTTGTTCGAAAATAAAGATGCCCAATGCTCACTATGGTGATCCTCGCGTCCTGATTATGTCACTGCGATTGTCAGCACTTGGTGAGTGCGTGAAAAACTCAGCCATTAGGATGCAAGTATGAAGAAGACGCGTCGCGCGTCACTCCAAACTAAGGCAAGAGAGGCACTTCTTTATCACACTCTGAAAAAGAGAGACAACTAGGTTTAAAGGCATATTGCTGGTATATGCAATAAAAGAAAGTGAAAAAATCTCGACAACACGTGGATCTGTAAACATCAAAGCAGGAGCATCAAATCACGATACTTACACCAGCGACAGAAACCAGCATTGGGGTCTCCCAGGTGGCCAGAAGCCCAGCACAAGTAAACAGATTTCACATACATCTAGCCCTAACCTTCATTATGGAGCATCTCCCTTCCCAACATTGCGAGATGGGTCGTCGCAATAAGCAAATCAGAGTAGATGATGTGGCAACAATCGCGACTGTGACTGAAGACTTCGAAGTCTTCCGAACACAGAAACACCATGGCCTCATTTCATAACTTTAGCTTGATTATTTTCTTTTCATGCCATAATTTCTTCATGTCTAGCAAGAAAAAAGCATACTACGTCCAAAGTTGTGACGTCGTATTTCTTAATCGTTTCTGATCCTTCACAAAATTAATTCCAATTTGTGAATTTCTGGTTGACGAGTGCCTTGATGCTTTTTTTCATCAACAGATGGTTGCGAGCGAAGGCTCATCTGGCCATTCTCTCGCACGGTCATTTTGTTGGTACATTCTCTCTTTTCAAAAAAAATGGCCCTTCTGACATCTTGCAAGAAGTCCACAAATATCAACTATCAATTTTACTCCTCAATAGCAGCAGAAAAGGGTCTCGATGAATGCGATTTGTTGGAATGTTAATGAATCTATACACATAGTTCTTTAGTAATGATCAGCTCATACAAAAAACAATTTTATGTTGGCCCACAAATTAATGCTCACCTCATAAAGCCAAAGAAAAGCCAAGGATATACTATGGTGAGTCAGAGCAATTCCCTCGAACATGACGTGATTGGACACCGCGGTACAAAGAACATAAAACAGTAGCATCATCAATTATCGATTTCAAGATATATTTTCTTGGGCTTTTCTGAACATGCACTTTCACGGGTATTAATTAATATCCACATGAAAGCGAAATGATATTCCTCCTATTCCTACACATTCGATGATGCTAGACAATGAATGCATACATGCCATGCTGAAGCTTCACGTTTTCTCTAGCACGGATCACTTACGATAGCATTATTATTATTATTATTATTATTTCTTTAATCAGATAGGCAAGAGGTACCATTACCAGATGTAATGCTCCTCTTGGCGTCCCACCTCAGTTGCAAATGATCTGTAGGATGTGCCAGGTAATTACTGTAATTTTGTGTCAGACCGACTCTCATCCCTTCTGTCAGACGAAAGGGGAGCTCGTCCGCATGCAGATGTGCAACGAACAGGACGACATAGGCGCGACTTGATAGCTAATCAACGAAAAACAGAAACTAAAACCCCTTGAGCCTGTGCCTACTGTAGCTCCCCCTTCTCTTCGCCCCGCTCAGCCTTAAATTGCGTTGGCTTGCAAATTGGTCATTGCTCAATTCACCGGCTTCACCACAAGTGCCAAGACTCGAAGAAAACACAGAGCCACAATGCACAAGCCCAGCAACACTAAAGATATTCCCGATCGTGTCTCGTACTTGAGCAACGCCTCTGGCGTTGGCAAGGATGAAGACGGATACCAAAACGTCAAGACACCCGATGCCGAAGCTATCGACGGTGCTTTGCG
>BCKE01000027.1:343016-406342 GCA_001600495.1 Pilasporangium apinafurcum | reverse complement strand
ACGCTCTTCTACTTATTGTTTGCTCTCGTGTGGGCGGTGATGACAAATATCATGGCGATCTTCCCCAGCACGTCATGTCTCGTTATCGCTGGTGGTGACGGTTGTTAACCGTCCAACAATGCACCTGAAACCATGATTTCCTGTTGTTTCTTCTTAACGCTGTTGGTGTAATTGGCAGCATTTGTTTAGACAATGATGTTGTTGTTTGCAGTGCATATTCTATTTTGTTTGCTTTTTTTAGAAAAATATAGCAAATGAATAATTGTATCCTTGTCTTTTATGCTGATTATCCGCTACATGGGCATCTCTATAACGAGGCACAATTGCTTCGAGTCTACCGCGCACTAAACTATCTCCATATTCGACGGAAGTCGAGTGGTAGTACGAGAGTGATTAAACTTATTCTCTCATTTGTTCCATCGTCTTCGACTAAAACACCAAAAAACGCATCAGCAATAGTCGTATACTGATGATCCACGTATCCGGATGGTCTCAATGGTATATCACGTATAGTCAACTTTTACCGTGACGGTAAATGATGTCTCGGTTTATTTCACTTACAGTATCTGCGTTCACAATTTACCGTTAGGAAATAGCGGTGTTTTCGAACGAAACCACCTTGCAGTAGGGGAATAAAACGGCCATTTCCTTCGTCACTCCCGCGATAGATATCAGTGACATTTCTTTTCCAACAGATCTAGCCACCTACGATCTTCCTCCTTCATTCTCTCCTCCCTCTCTTCATCGACCTCGAAAGCATGTGGCTCCTGGGATGGCCACTCGGTCTCTTCCTCTCCGCAATCTCCAGCATCTTCGGTATTCTCGGCAAACTTTTCCTCAAGCTCGCGCATAACGAACGCGAGCGAGCAGAAGAAGAGGCTGAGCGCCATCGACATGCCACGGTTGTCGACGGATTCGTCCCCAACAATGGCTCGCGCGTGTGGTGCATGTATTTCTACGCTGGACTCATCTCTATGCTGGTGCTTAACCCGGCGCTGGGGGCAGTCGCGTACTGTTTCGCCTCTCAGTCGCTGCTGGCACCGATGGCTGGGTTGACCATCGGTTGGAATACGCTTATGGGTCCGATTCTACTGCCTCACGAACGGTTGACGACGAATGATTTCGTCGGTGCACTATTGATCTTCACAGGGTGTGTGCTCGTTGGAGTGTCCGGGACACATACAACAACACCACTTCCGGTTGATAAACTCACATCTCGGTTCGTGACGTTCCCGTTCCTGCTCTACTGCGGGGTGCTCTTTGTGGTGCTCATCTTCCTCGTTCATCATGCGAAAGATGCGCTGCGTTATAATTGGAACAGCGCCAATACCGTCAAAACGAAAGTAACGGGAACACCTGGTCGATCACGTCGCGTGGAATTACCACAGATGTCACGCGTGTGCATCAGTATCTACGCCGGTGTTATGAGCGGTCAATTGTTCTTCTTAGCGGCCACGATGCGACTGCTGCATGATCAGACGAAAACTGGGATTTGGACCTACCCAATCACGTATGTATGCATTTTTGGAGCCATTTCTACGGCGCTCTTTGGATTGTATTTGCTTAATGAAGCCCTCAAGGTCGAAGATGCAGTGGTGGTCATTTATCTCTATGAAGCGAGTTACATTCTTTCTGGCGCTATTTCAGGGCTCTGCTTTTTCCAGGATATGAACAGTTTGAGTGCGTGGCATTACGTGGTTTATTCACTCAGTCTGGCTCTCATTCTTCTCGGAATCTACATCGTTGCAAAGCGAATCAACCCGAATGCTGAAGAAGAAGAGAATCTTTTACCGTTGCTTGTGGCGCCAGCAGTGGATAACGCGCGAATTTTCAGACGAGCCTCGTATTATGCATCTCGGCGGTCATCCTCACCCACACGATTGCTGCATTCGTATGAGGAAAGTGAGAAACACCGACGAAAATCGATGCCATTCATGAAATTATCCGCTGTAGCTTAGAAACTGCGTAATTGTGTTCGTTTTTGTTTTACTCTTCTTTATAAAACACAAGCTTACGTAACATATCGTTGACAACTATTGCATACGAGTTCCCATTTGTGCGAGTTTGTCAATCGTCGTAAGAGGGAATCTGGCTGTAATCATATCCTTTCCAGCCTTTGTAGCTTCCATAGAGCTGATAGGAGGCATAACTGCCCGGAATAAATGCTGTACATAATAATACACCTTGAGTATTAATCTCACAATCCTCTCATTACTCGCTAGCGCATTGATCCACAATTGCATACCAATCAGTCCCAAAATGAGAAACGACAAACCACGATGCTCCCCATCCAAACCGATACGTGTGCTCACAAAGATCAAGATCGAACCTAAGACGAAGAGACTGATGGCTGCGATGGCTGTGCGAATGGGGAACTTCTTCTTGCGGTAATCGTACTCCTACATACCAAATGTTTACATTTCATATCTTTCTAAAATACGCATTCTCCAGATTGCATCACCAAAATAGCGCGATACTTACAGGGATAGCGCGACGCGTTGGGTCCAGCTTCGAGATGTTGCTGAATGACGCAGCTCGCTCCGCACCCACCTTCTCCTGCCGACGAATCTCCTCACGAACGTCCTTCGCCATTGTTGAGTTTTGTGAACTGGGGCAAATGAGTCAAATGGGGCTTTGAAATTAGTGTCTCTTCGTTCACGCAACCTTCACGTCACCTCCAAGTCATTTGCTGTTCCTGCGACATCCATGTCAGGTAAAGAGCTACAGATGAAAAGCATGAACAGGACGACTGAAGCTGATACTCTGGCAGGTCGCAGCGGATATGTTTGCGTAGAATGTGGAGCTGCAGTATCGTATTTAGTGCGTGACTACGGCAAGGGCAACGTTCGCCTGGCAATCTGCGCGAATTGCAATGCTGTTGCGGACAAATACGTCGAGTACGAGAACATCTTGCTCTTCTTGGAAGTGATGCTTTTTAAGTCACAAGTGTATCGTCACGTGTTATACAATCTATCATCGCCCATGGATAAGGTCGGAATGGTCATAATTCTCCATTTTTAGTATCGATTTGGCGTGAGCTTATATCAATCATATGTGTAGCGCACACTGCTCAAGATGTTTGTGCTTCTGGTCATGCTGGATATGAACGTCAAGGCGTATCTGATCGATCGCAAACAAGGCGTTTGGCTTCGTGCAGAGTCTTCCTATCAAGAGATTCATGCCATCTCCGGTGTGCGAGTTAGTCAATTTTCGCTGCATCTCGTGCTGCTCGCACTAGTGGAAAATGCAGTGTATTTCTGCAGCATGTTTGCCTTGATCGCAATGGATCCATTCGCACGCGGCTGGCGACAAAAGCTGATTAGCTGTGCATATACAAACCAAAATTTACAGACACAATCATCTGTCAAAGCGACGCCTGTGTATGATAACAGTGTGTGGTTGCAATATGGCAGTGCGATGTGTATCTCCAGCTTTGGGAAAATGTTTGCGCTATTGACAGTAATCTGGGAGTACCATTGGACGTTTATCCACGTCATTGGTGGAATTGTTTTCTTTTCGAATGTGCTGGCGCTGCAGTTATTTCTCGGAGAAGGCGATCCGTCGTCCAAGCGATCGATACATGTTGTGGTACTGGTTGTGCTGGGGCTTCTTCTTCGATTTTGTTCACAATTGGTACTCTATATCATAGGCAACTCGATGGTGTTTTATGTCTTTGTTTGAATATCGATCGATGGTGAAAATTGAAATATCAGGCATGACTGAGTATAATTTTGGAGAAATAGCAAAACTATTTTTAATGGGCTTCCACGTCAGTTCAAGTTCCAACTCATTAGAAAGCAGAGAAGAAGTCTGAAGTTGACACACGTCGACGAGAATAGAGAACCGAGCGATTTTACGACGATGAACTCTGTGGAACTGCCGCAGGTGCTGACTTCGCGATCGTCTTCGTCAAGCCGCAGCAGTTTGCACTCTGCAGGGTCTACGAACTCAGAGAAAAGCGCCAGAAGTGTGAGAAATTTACGCAGTCATGTCATGATACACGATCGAAAAAACAGTCACAACGACTTTGAAGAAGACGACGATGAAGAAGAAAACGAGGATGATGAGGAGGAGGAAGAAGAGGACGAGGAAGATGCAGAATGCCAAGAAGAGGAGCCTCAAGAGACGAGTGGTGGTATTTGGGAAGAGGTGGAACATTTCCTGAACAAGCCCTCCCCAAGTCTGTCTGCTTTGGCAAAATCCGAGAAGAAAACTCCAACCAACGTGCTGCCCACCTTGAATAATAACGGAGATCGTCGGAGAGCATCTCGTTCTGATAACCAATCATCTCGACCAAATCGAGCAGCAAGATCGATGTATGCTACTAGCAGTAAGACTACGACCGGCTCAAAAGTGATTGACCCAAAATTGCTTCAAGAGGCTTTTGCATACGCTCAACAAGTCCAGATGATGAATTTTGACGACGAGGACCAAGATGGAGAAGCAAATGGTAGCCAACGCCAACAAGCACTTGCTCGGAGCAGTACTCACTCTTCTAGTTCTTCTACATCTTCTTCGTTGACTGAAGCTCCTCGAGTGAACCAGGGGATTCTGAAGAAACAAGGATCATGTGGACCTCAAAAGGACAATACGAAGACAAAGAAGAAATCATCTGCGCCTAATGGTAAAATGAGCGTCTACAATTCCTCCGCTGTACCAAAAAATACGAAAAAGAAATCAGACAGACGCTTAAAGGAAGCGATGCAATGGGATTCGTCCAACTCTTCTTCCAAGACTTCTGAGATCAGTGGGGAGAGCAATGGGCGTAAAACCATGGATCCACAATTGATACAGGTTTTGGTGAGCAATTTTCAGTGTGGAACTATGTTAGAAGAGTTGCGGAAGGAGTTGGAGGCTTCGCAACAAAGCATGGCGATGTCGCGTCAGGTGCTGCATGATGCTGCAAAAAGCTTCTTTCATTCTAATCGATAAAAATGACAATAACTTTAAACTGACGGACTGATGGATATGTATAATAACGTTACTACGGACATGCTGCATAATCCTTTGCGCTATCACCCACTTCATGCAGTTGCTCAGCAATGCCCCTGAGTTTTTGCGCCTCATCCGTTGCAGCCACACACTTAACGTCCAGATTTGCCTGAAGCTGTGCATTGCGGGCCTCTAACTCCTGCACGAGCTTCTCTAATTCCTGCTTGCTTTCTTCCATCACACGCAGACGATGAGCTCGCACAATCGACGCCGGAGAGACACTACCATTCTCTTCGATAGCTTCGCTGGCTGCTCCCTCTGCTGGTTGAGTCAAGGCAACTTCGTTTTCTTTTGCTTGTTCCTCCTGTCTGTGAATAGTCATTGACAAGAGACGATCAACCGCAATCAGCTCTGCTTAGTCACACACATATATATATCCGTTTCCAGACGTATCAATCACTTACAACTTCGAAGTTGCTAAATTTTGGAGCTTTACTTCCTCTGCTTCTTTGATCAGTTCATCAAACATCGACAACTTGGCATTGACATCATGTTGCTCACAGAGTTCCTCAAACACCGTCTGATTAACAGCAACACACCATCCACAAACTCAGAACTTAGTCGCAGTGTGGATAATCACATAGCATCTACGACGTACCTGTATCTTGTGACGTAAGTTACGCAGCGTTTGTGCGGCTAACAGACTGGTGTCTTGGTCGTCTCCCGCCACATTCTTGCCAAAGAATTGGTCTAGCAATTCCGGATATTCTTTGCACTCCTCTTCGAAGAACAACCTTAAATCTACTGTTGATGCTGCCTTCACTGACGTGTCCAGCGCCTTCTTGAGAATCATTTGCATGCGCTTCACGCGCACCGAGTCCGGTTTTTCTTGCTGCTGCTCCATGTTGGTCGACAAGTTTTTCAAACAGAATCAGCTGGGCCATCTGAGCACAGCTAATTTTTACCAATCAATTCTATGATAATATAATTTAATCCAATCAGAGAATATTATTTCAAATACAACACGTTTATTCGCTAATAAAGACATGCACAATATTTTTAGCCAATCCGTTTTCCGATTGGAGGTTTTGTTTAAGGAAGGAATATTCAAAGCAAAAAACTTCCAACAAGCTCCTGACAGAACGCAAGGGCGATCGAATCTTTAGCAGCCTCCTCTCGTTGTCACTACCGGTATCAGAACAGCATAAGAAAGATGTGGTTTTCCAATTACAGACAGAAACTGCAGCTGTTGGTGATCATTTTCTTCACCTTCATCGCGTTTGCTGCGGCAGATGAAGCATGGATGCCTTGGGTGAGTAGTGTTGCTATGAATAAAAATGGATAAAGACGAATGAAGTATGCCTGGTGCTGTTGTGAATGCTCTGTGGAGCTAATCAACTCTTCTGATGCATGTAGGCGACATTGGTGGTATTCTTGAGCATGATTCTATTAACCGATCTTCTTTTCCTCGATGGCTCACAATTCCAATACAATCCCGATTACAAGGTGCATTCTTTGAAAGTTGAAAGGTTGGGTGCTGATGTAGGAATGTACAGGGTGACCTAAGCCGTTGTGTGTTTTGTTATTCACAACTGTAGAATTGGGCGCGGTCTGTTGATCCAAGATATTAAATGTATGTGGGAGAAGGTCGCTCGCGATGGGATTTAAAGCTGGCCTGGAAAGATGATAACACCAAGATAAGGGAACAATTAGTATACACGAGAGACCTATTTGTATTTTTTTCTGTCGGTCACGTTCTTAGAGACCGTGTGCAACTGGCAAACGGGATGCGTCTTTTTCCAAAACTGTTATGTGTTGTAACATGCTTTGGCAACATGCAAGATCAGGTGGATACCTGTTGCTTACAGAGACATGTAAATTCACCCGACATTCATCCTCAGCTAATGGAAAAGCACGAATAGCATTTCTTCATACAAATTATATTTTACTGGGAACTATCAACAACATTAGATCAGAGATTTAAGAAGAATTCGGAGAGGCAACGACCAACGCATAATATCGCGCAAACACCAGCGCTGCAAACATGAGCGCGTCGATGCGATCCAACATCCCACCGTGACCAGGAATCAACTTCCCTGAGTCCTTCACCCCCGCTGCTCGCTTTAACAAGCTCTCAAAGAGATCTCCTATCCGCCCAACTACTACCGCCAACACTGTTAACACAACTTTCTTCCAGTATGCTCCTGGAACATCCAGCAGCGACGACGCCACGATCATGGCCGCAATACCAAAGATGATCGCCCCTAATGTGCCTTCATAGTCCTTGTTCTTGGACAAATGTGCCGCCAGCGGTTTGTAGGAGGAATATTTTAAACAGGCGAGCAGTTTACCTGTGACATATGCACCTGTGTCGGATGCCCAGACGACGAATAAGAGCGCTATGAGCAGCTTTCTATACAAGATCCGCTTGTCGTCGTCTACGAAAGCCACCACGACTGAGAGTGTGCCTACGATGTATGTGAAGCCCATGATATCAAGCATGGTATTGACGATGGTGTTTATGCCATTCACACTCGTGACGGCACGAAACACGATAATGAGCAAAATTCCCGCGAGCAGCACCTGAGCTGGTTCCAGCGCGTCACCACAACTGACTTGATTGATAGAGCACATAGTAGAGTGCATGGTTAGGATCGTGAAGACTGCATTACCCGCAAAAGAAATGATGGCATAGTGCCAGTCAGGCGTCAAACACGCACACAATGAGGCCACGAAGCTCGTTGTGATGATATAAAACCACCTCGACTCGTAAAACTCGGTTGTTCGCAAATCCGGCACCAGTTTCGCCGTTTCCAGAAAGATCACCGTCGATATGATGCATATAACTCCCGAGACAATCCCAGCGGCAAGCCAGTCGTGACCATAGCAGAATCGATTCGCTACGGGTGTGATAGCACACCGCTTCACATGATCCTCTAATGTGCCAAGATCAGAATCCACTTCTGCACACACGTTACTGTTTTGTTGATCGTAAGAACGATCAGCACTGGCCTCAGTTGCCCCGGCGTTGGTTGGTGGCACTGTGGACGAGTGACTCAAACGACTTCGACGCGAGCGTCTTTCCCCAGAACTATCGTTTGTCCGTGTACTGTGATACGATAAGTCTTCGTTTTGTTCTGGCTGTGGAAGACGATGTGGGGGAATTAAGAGATCGTCATACGCGTTAAGACTTGTGAGAATGCGTCGCTGGATGCGATTTGCGAGCCACGCAAACTCGTAAGAGCAAACGTTTGTCACAAAGCTGCATACCGTGGCGGTTGCAAACGCAGGGGATTGCCAGATAAACAACGTCACGAGTGGAGCGAGAACCGCTGCGGAAATGCAGCGCTGGACCACGTTGCGTTTGAAAAATGGGATTTCGGCTGGCTGCTGGCTGTTTTCGGGTGAGTGGAAACGATCATTCTGGACGTACATGTTACTTTCATGAGGGGATAAAGACGCGTCACCTGCAGCTGCAGGCGTTCTTGGTGGAGATAAAGTGATGCTATTGTCGAGGGAGAAGACACTAGCAGTGTCATTCTCCTCCTGAGCAGGGCCATTCGAACCCAATCGATCCGTCTGCATTTGGTCGCGTTTTGTATTAATATCGATTTGAGCACGGCCACATCCTCAAGTAATCAGTTTGTCAGATGCCGCCAGAAATTACAAAATCAATCTAATATTTATATGATAATTAAAAAAATAGGCTATTTCTTTACTACGATCATTTTACAGCACAAATGTATTTTATTTGCCTGTATAAATACAGCATATTGATTTATACTGTATAAATAAAAGATAGTTTGCATCACCGCATGTTTAATTCATTCCTCAAGTAAACCTCCTCTCCATGTCACCATGGCTGACTATTGCTGAGCACTGCGACTAAATACTTGTAGATCATCTCGTACTGTTCCTGTTTCCATTTCGACACATAAACACAGAATGAACATACAACACATTCTCACAATACACATAAGCCACTTACGGGGGTTTGAACCATTCCTGGCCGCTGGGAACGAATACGATGCACGATACTTTGCACGTCTAAGGCGCACTCAAGTTTTCTTGCTATAGCGTCATCATCGGTCGATGGCATTTGAAGTACTTGCACCAGTTCCTTCAGAATGATGTCAATAGTGATGAATGTCCCGGAACGTCCAATCCCTGCACTGCAATGCACGATCACCCGCGCATTCACACCCAACGTTTGAGAAGCGATGTCTTTATGACTGTTAACCAATTCCAACATGGGCGCGATCACCCGGAAGTCCCGTAGTACCCCATGATCAGGCCATGTCGTCAATTGCACGTGCTGAATCACTCGACTCTGCGCTTCAGTACCGCCATTTCCCATCTTCCATACTTTAAAGCGTCGCATGATGAATCCGTGAGATGCTGGATGAACCGCTTCACTCAGTACCTGCACGTAAATCCCATTAAAGTCCACTGCTTTCCCTCTCGTATCCCAGTAAACATCAGCTTTAGTGCGCTCTCGTTCGACAAAATTCGTGAGCATGAGAATGACATGGACATCACATTGCCAGACCATGTGCCAGAAATCGCAAATGGCTGCTGGCACTGGTGCACAGCAAGCGATGTAATCGCAGTCAATGAAATTGGCATTGATGTAGTCGCCGCCAGGTACTTTCTTCGTATTCTCCAGTCGAACGCGAGTTTTCTCAAACGGGATCACATCTCGATAGCGGTTTTTAAGTTTCGTTGCTTTTGTTTGCGGGGTCAAAGCGTCTTCGTACCATGGCGCATGGTCAATACTCCAGCAAATCTGTAAATATTCGTGCTCGAACCCAGATTTCACTTTCCCCACTGGATGACGGAGATGGTCAACCTAAATACACATGCAAATTGTGGAAAAATTGAAGGAAATCACCAGTGCTCTTGGTAATTGCATACTTTTTGTAGGAAAGCGCGAATCACTCGCACTATTGCAGGCGATAACTTTTGTTCATCAGACAATGCTTGTCGAAGAAATTCAATGCCTACAGCACAACTCCAAATATTCGGTTAGCAGCTCTTCACGACTTAAGATGAAGAAGTAGCAATAGAGCAATTATATACACCTATACGTTGTGTCTGATCTTCTGCTGGCGTTGAAAAAGAAGGCAGCGGTTGCATGCAGGTGTTGCGCGTAGCAGTCGCGTCCTGCACTAGTCGCAGATCCATGGCTACCTTCTCTATCTGACGGCACTTCTCAACACTGTCCGCCCTGTTGAGTGTTTCAACCTCCACCCACTGTTTAATATTCCTCAATTATATCAAAATTAACGTATACTTGTAAACAATTATTTTGAAAATTTTATTAAGGGACAATAAAAATAATAAGTCAATTTTAACAGTAAATAAAAGGAAATAAGCCAATTTTTCAAAAAATAAAAATAATAAGCCACACTGAAAGAAATATGAAAAATACCATAATTAATTTTTGTGACGAGTCTCTGATAATGAGGCATTCATTTACATTCATCAGATATGCTTTGTTGTTGTATTTAATCCTAAAAAAAATACAAATGTACATGACATTTCATTCAATCACTTGAAGGTGCACCACAACAAAACAGTGATGTGACTTGACTCTGTACACCTGGAGCTGCTAAGACCTGAGATTATCGATTACATTATCGCATCAAATCTCTTTCTAGAAGAAATATCCACCAATTAGACTTAGTGTACTGGTGCTAAGCCTGATTCACTCTTCATATAGTTGGTTGTTTTTGGCAGTTCTGTGTCGTGTGGAAGGAAACCAAGATGAATCTAGAATTACGTTCCTAGACGGATTTGAAGTCTCGATCTCCAATGCAAGAGTCTGGTACTTTCTCATTAAGCTATAGGAACAAGTTTGAATTACAGTATTGAGAGATGCATTTGTCTGACAAGTTAAAGTTTGTATTTTTGATTGAGATTGTTAATTTTCATGAATTTTACGCTTTTGTGTACTGAGCACGTAGTTTTCTTTTGGAGTGGCTTATTATTTTTATTTTTTGAAAAGTTGGCTTATTTTCCTTTATTTATTGTTAAAATCGGCTTATTATTTTTATTGTCCCTTTTATTAAATATGAAAGTCCACTGAAGAAAAGAGCGATGCTACCAAAATTCGGGACAAATCTGTTCCTAATTTCGTCTATAAAATACGGAATTGCTTTCGCATCATAGCCAGTTCTTTTACTGAAAGAACGTGTGCCTATTGAACAGATCACAAGGACGCAAAGACAAGCAAAAGCATGGCAAACAGCTCCACTTTTGCAGTGCAACCTTTGACCCCATCTGACCGATGGACGCGGTTCGTGGATGACGAACTCACAACGTTCGTCAGCTGTTCCATATTGGGCAGCGGCTTTCTCCTTGCCAAAGAATATCGATCCACTGCTGGCTCCACCTCCTCACGTTCTCATCGACTAGTCCATGCACTTCAAAAGACACGACCATTACTGCCAGCGCTGGCATTCTCCACAGCAGTAGGCATCGCAGGATTTAAGCTCTCTATCGCAGCCGTGTCTGCGTTCCGAGAGGATTACACGCGCTCAAGTGTGCTACTAGCTTTGCCATTGACCATGGGGTTATTACAGTCCCCTCGTGGACCAAGGCCCATGGCTATTGGAGTGATTGGAGGTGGCTTGTTGGCATATGGAGTAGATCGTCTCGCGTTCCAGTGGCACTGGATGAATGCTGAGAAAGAGAAGCAGGCAAATCAAGTCTTGCTCTTACGTGCACAGGAGTGCGATCATTATGATGCACCAGAACAAACATTGCTGTCAATAACTTCGAAGGAGTGGTAAACGAGCGGGTTTACAAAGCTGGCCAAGCCCAGATCGCCTATAGACATGTACTCAAATTGTATGTATACATATCTGAATAGATCATCACTTGATGCGTGTGAAAATTTGTGCTCTATACCAGTATTCAAGCTGTCACTATGGTCAGGATTCCCCACCTCGACCAGATCTACCAACATGACAACCAGCCAAAACCTCCTATTACTTTTCTCTTTCACACATATTCCTAAGAGTAGCGCACCTCCTGTTTCAGCCATGCTTCTCCGCACAGGTTGGCACCTGTACTAATTGCGTGGGAGAAGAACAACACTCGATACCATCTGCTCTCGTATCAGTGGCTCGCATTGATTAAAAAGAGTACCGATCCGTCATAGCGGACAGGCTCACACCTACCATCACTGGCATTTGACGTATTCTCCACACATTCGAGGTCTGTCGATCGCTGCATATGGTTTCCAAGCACAAGCAGCAGTTATTTTTTTGAGTTGGTAGCTTCCGGTTCTCGTACAAACTTCGACCTACAGGATGAGAGTACCTTGAGCAGCATCGCTCGTTTACAACTTATCTGTTGATCAGCTTATTTTCTGATTTCCATCGTCCCACTCACAAGACAAACAACGTCGAACAGCCCAAAGCCAAACATCAAGCATGCTCCCAGTCTACCGATTTGCTGCTCTCGTGGCTACTCTGCTTTTGCCAACGACTGTGTCCGCTCATGGTCACATGAGCTCACCCTCCATTGAGTTTGAAGACATCAACAACTACTATAACCAGAATCAGCCAGCCGCGAAGGTCGCTGGTACCCCTGGCCCTTACACCGGCAGTTACGTGCTACGTGACCTCGCGCAGGAACATGGGTCGACTTGTGGTTACACAAACGCCAATGCTGCCGCGCAAGCTATTCCATCAGATGGAAAAGCCAAGTTTGAGATATCGGCCAAGCATATTGGACCATGTGAGATCTGGCTGGATGACACCAAACTCGTGTATGCGGACGACTGCTGGACCAAGTATCCAAGTTACGAAATTCCAGTGGATTTCTCATCCTGCACAAGCGGCAGCTGCCAGTTGCGCTGGGTGTGGCTGGCAACTCATAATGATCCATGGGAGATTTATGACAATTGTGCCAATGTGGCAGGATCTGGAAGCCCTGCTTCTTCTGGATCTAACAGTACAGACACCAGCAACGCTCCAAGTCCGACAACCACCACAGCCGCGCCGACTCCAGCATCCTCTACGGAATCTTCTGGGTCTGACGTAGATAACGAATACGATGAAACCCCTGTCACCACTCTGCCCAGTACTCCTACTAGCGAAACTTCATCCGATGTGGGCGATGAGGCTGACTCTGCCTCTGGCTCTGATGATGATACTGAGACAGACTCCGGTTCTGAAGATGATACTGAGGCAACCTCTGGCTCTGAAGATGAAACGGGAGCTGAGGCTGACCCTACAACTACGGCTCCAGCTCCGACGACGTCTGCTCCGACAACGTCGGCTCCAGCAGCTACGTCTGCACCACCGGAGGGATGTAAAGTACGCCGACGCTCTCGCTCGCGTGTATAGATCCAATCGGATGTATGTGTCAATGCTGTTTTCTGATCAAAGTTTGTACCCAAAGGCATTGATAGTATGAGTTGATAATTGATACGCAATCTACACTACGATTTCTCTGTGTTAAAAAAACAAGTTGATGAATGTTTTACATGCAGTTCGCAAGCTCTTGCCTTTCCATACAACTGTATAATGCTAGTTCTGAGGAGCAGAGATCGCGTGTCATGTCTCCTTCATTGGCATGCATATTCACTAGCTTGGTGTTTGACTAATATCTCTCTAAGTATCGGTTTGATTTTGCTAAAACTACCGCCAGCAGATAGCCCGCAATTTTTTCCGTTGACTATGTCATTTTATTGCTTAGAATTTGCTCTCTGAAAAAAGAGGCAAGAGACTCATGGATGGTGTTGTGCAGTGTGAATAAATTCGATAATGCCATCATAGCGCATCAGTCGCTTCACAGCAAGAAGTTGTGCATTGAGCACACACAACAGCTCGATAAGCCAGGGCTTCCGTCAGGTTCTCCGCTGCAACAACAGCGAGTGCAGAATCATCTGGGAGCGAGACGTGAATGTATCGAAGAACATTCTTATACTCGCTATGTATCTCCTACATGGACTTTCAAGCCCATTCAAGTTACGATGAGGCGAATAGAGTATACGTGGGGAGCGGGAGAGTCTAACAACCTCTCAAACGCGTCCACACGGTTTATCCCATATTTAGGTACCCGCCAGTAGTTGCAAGCGGACACAACTACAAAAAAAAGCCACCGCATCTTCGTGATGGATACACTTTCGTTCGGTCATTCCGATCAAATCACTGCCTGGCTTTACTCATCCCATTGCAACCTTTTCTGAACCACTGAGAAGTAGTTTAAGAGCATTCTTTGCATGAGCGGGGGCAGAAGATCGCACATCATTGAATAATGCCTCATTACGTTCAACTCTTGGTGCCTCGAACAATTTTTGGAGAGGTTAGTCACCAGCTTCCACATCCACACTCGAAGAATCGTACCTCTACATATCACTAAACCATCATTTGATGCGTGTGAATCTTACAAGAAAATTGAGGTGTCAAGATCCTATGATCGCGCTCTATACCATATCGAAAGATCATCACCTAGCTTAGTCCACAAGGTTTTCGCTGGTCGGACCAGAACATAGAAACATGGAAATCTAGACAATATACAATCTAGAGAGTTCCACGCACGTTCTAAATACGGGATTAACCACCTGCTACACCGTTCTTGATTTCTATCATGCGCAAGGGGGCCGTTAAGGATATCATACCAGCAGGTTTCACAACATGAAGACTTGAAACCAGCTGCACATATATTGTATGGCTCGCATTGAGGGACAGAGTGCGCTCATCTGTCATTCCGTCTGGATCATCCGTCACATCGTTTGACATTTTTCCGTGTTCACCATACACTCAGCGGGCGACGACCATTGCATATGGTTTCCACGCGCTCGCGCTGCTATCTTTGGCTCACAGCCTTTTCTACTGTTGGGGTCTGCTAGATGAGTGGGAGTTGGCCGTCATTTTGAGGATCAAAGCTCATGTGTTGATCATCTCACTTTTCGATTTCCATTGTCCCACTCACAAGACAAACAACACCAAATAAGCCAAAGACAAACATCAAGCATGCTTCCAGTCCACCAATTCGCTCCTCTCATTGCTTTCTTTCTACCAGCGGCTGTGTCCGCTCATGGTCACATGAGCTCACCTTCCATCGAGTTTGAAGACATCAACAACTACTACAACCAAAATCAACCAGCCGCGACTGTTGCAGGCACGGCTGGGACCTACACCGGTAGCTATGTGCTACGTGACCTTGCGGATGAAAACGGATCGACCTGTGGCTACACAAACGCCAATGCTGCCGTGCAAGCCATTCCATCAGATGGAACGGTTAAATTTGAAATCACGGCGCAACACATCGGTCCATGTGAGATCTGGCTGGATGACACCAAGCTAGCGTACGTGGACGAATGCTGGACCGAGTATCCAAGTTACGAAATTCCAGTGGATTTCTCATCCTGCACAAGCAGCAGTTGCCAGTTGCGCTGGGTGTGGCTGGCAACTCATAATGATCCATGGGAGATTTATGACAATTGTGCTAACGTGGCAAGTAGCAGTTCCTCGGCTTCCAGTTCGAACACGACGACAACTGCGCCAACGTCTACGACAACTGCACCAACGTCTACGACGACTGCACCAACGTCTACGACAACTGCACCAACGTCTACGACAACTACGCCAACATCTACGACAACTGCACCAACATCTACGACAACTGCACCAACGTCTACGACAACTGCGCCAAGTAGTTCGATTCCGTCGTCTACCGCGCCAAGCCAAACCGGTTCGCCGTCGTCGTCCAGTGGTGGTCCAGGAACGGTGAAGCCGGCTCATTTCGGATCCAAAAACCATACGTTCACCAAGCGAGGTGGCGGTTATGGGTACTGAGTGTAAATGTGAATGGAATGACCAACGCGGAGCCGAGTACTAAAGTACGCATTAGAGTATGTAGCTCTAACTAACTGCAGTAGGTTTATATATGTCCATGTGTATGTGTCTGCGTCTAGCTGTAGCATCCTAAGCAACAAATCATTCGCTTTGATATCACTTGTTTATTTGTTATTCTCATTGAATGTACACTTGTGCTTAATTCTTCACAGTTCAAGTCTCATTGCCTACTGGTACATTTCTCGTCCAGCCAGGTCGCACATAAACCAGATTCTGTGCATGACAATAGTGAATTATCGGCTGTGACATCCACAAATATGCTGTAATGAGTCGGATCTTGTGTGTGCCGAATCTCATTCCCTCAAGCTAGGTTTCTGATGGTGCCTGGTAATTCAACAAGAATAAATACAAAATAGAGAACTCCAGTAACTAAGTTGTCAAGTATCTCCAACCCATTCATATTCATGTCGAGGTGACATGCCACATCTGCAACGCTATACCCACCGAAAAAAAGTAAAAGTTCCGCATCGATACTGTAGATTTGCTAGAACATCATAAATGGATACATTTTCGTTAATGTTGGAGGTTCGGAACAAATGCGAACAGAGTCTACACGGCACTGTGTGCGCTTTTACACGTGAAGACTCGGAAAAATTTCATTCCGCCTGCTGCTAGTCATCACCAGAGTCAGGTAGAAGATTTAGAATTGGACGATGGCAAGACAACATGATAGCTGCTTTTACAGAAAGCAGGTAGATTGCTGACACATGATGGGCTTCGCTTATCTATCCCAAACGCAGCAGCGATGTAAAAGAAGCAATTAACTCTGCTCCTTACCACCATGAAACAATGTGGACTGGTTGTCTGACAAGTGATGCTCGCATGAAATGAACAAGATGTTGCAATAGCGTGGTAGCGTCATACTATTGGTAGAAAAAATATAGTAATTCTACTTATGATTGGTTGAAATACGAAAAGCAAAAGCCAGCAAACCAGCTGGTTTTCCAGCGTTCCCTTTCCGCAATGCCGACTGTCGTTCCCATGTGGAAATGGCCAACAGCTCCATAAGACAAAGGCTTCTTCATTCTTACTGATCGGAAGTTTCTGAGCGAGTGTGTGCGCATATGAAGACGCGTGACAAATCCGCTCGGTCGGTGGGCATGCGGCCGTCGGTGCTATTCGACATTGACGAAGACCACGATGCCGTGAGGAATGAATCTCCCTCTGAAGTGCTGAAGAATGTCAATCACGAAAAACACCAAAGGGCATCTGGACGGACCGTCAATTCCTCTGAAGACACATTCAATGGCGCATCCATGCCCTCAACTGGTTACATGGATGACCATGCGAATAATCAGGAAGAATACGACCACATAAGGCAACAGCGGCTGCGTGCGCGGTCTCGGAAGCAAAGTATCGTGGCGACGTGGTCGTATTGCGGCGTGACGTTCGCCAATGTCACATTGCGCGTGTTCTCAAGTGTCATCATCGTCCCTGGTGTCATTTGTTCACTGCTGTGGGAACCGACATTGGCAGTAGCTTTTCTAGCGAGTATTGTCGCGTGTGTGTGTCTGTATGAATATTCATGGCTCGCGTTTCGCATCCATTACCAACTGCTCACGACCTATGACTGGTATGAGAATGCACCACGAGATGCTGAAGAAGAAGACGAACATTTTCAGTTCCAAAGCTTTGTTTCCGGATATACGCAGTCTGCAAGTGACTTCACCGTTCGGATAGGCAGCGAGCGTGAGAGTTTTACGGATCCGGTAGAAGAAGCGGAAGCAGCGGCGATAGAATCAGCAGAAGCGAAGGCACCATCGCCATTAGAAGCTTTAGATTACGGCGAGTCTATCACTGTACTCTCTCCTCTCGCGGCGTCATGCTTCGGTGGACGGGTATGGCTTGCTCGGCTGGTCGTGGCGATCCCTATGACCGTGATTTGGTCTTTTGGGTCCATGTACCTACATGAAGTGCTACCTTACCCAATTGCTGTTCTACCGCAAGTATTGGTTGATTGTCCGTCGTTTTTCTGGGTGGTCGACTTCGTTGCGTCCATATGTGCCCTGGCCACACCCAATATCGTGTTTGCGCTGTCACTCGTGGCACAAAAGATCTTGTTCACAGTGTTTCTACAGAATACCTATAATTGTCCACTGGCAGCCACATCGGCGTGCCAAGTCGAGTCACCATTTACCTCATTGCAAATGTTCTCGCTGGGCGCGATGTGTATTATTCTGTTAAGAGTCGCATCCTCAAGAGGACCGGCAGACTTGGTTGTCTCGGTGATGCTTGATTTTATCGGATATTGCTACATCCTTGGACCCATTTCTTTGCTGGTTTCGATGGTGGACACAACCGATAACAATGAGTTCTTTGCCAACGTGCTCTTGGTCATGCTCTCGGTGGTATGGATTGGTGAGTTGGCAGGATATTGCTGCGATGCCGTCATGTTTCACTTTCGTCTCCCGCATGTGCGTATCGTCCCTCGGTATATGGCCATTACGTTCGACCTGGAGGCAACACTCTGTGCGGTAGGCTGTGGTATGGGCACCATCGTCCTCATGAGCGACCTGCTAGACGTCCCTGGATCATTGCCAGCCCAACTGTTGTTCGCGTTTTTTGGGGTGTTGCTCGGTCGTTTCGGTCGATTATTCCTGTCGCTTTTGAAGAAATCAGCAGGCGTACGGTGGACGAGTCGATTCCTTCCAGGCTTTGGCGGCATCTTGGATGGGATGAATATGCTGCTCTTCACTTCGTTGGTTTTTTCCAAGTTCTATCTCTACATTGCCATGGAGATGCACGCCATCGTAGACAAAGAAGTTGGTTCTGCCGCTGGAACATCGGTCAGTTTTAGCTCTTTAGAAGGTTAGATTATCTGCCTACTCATTATTTAAACGAGCAAAAAATATATGCCACATGAGTGAGAAATCGAAGGGTAATTTACATAGGAGTGTGATAAAAATTATCATTTTCGCCCACGATATGGGTTCGATGCCTGAGCGGCACCTCAAGAGATCATATGCGTTACCAAAGTATGAGTAACTCAGAGAGAACATCTTGTTTTTGCTTGGGTCCGACTCAACCAGCAAAAGCTAGCTAAGATTAGACAGCCGCGGAGTAGCCATCTCCGACATCTGAACTCGATGAATCCAGGCGAGTAGATGTTCATTCTTGAGAGCGATATTTCTAGCAGCGATGACATTTCTATCAAGAATGAACCTGCAGTGAAGACACTGAAATACTTTTTGATGCTTCGTCGCGTGGTTGATTCTCCCACACTGAGAACAAGTCTTTATTGTATAGTGTTCCTCGCACTCAATCACGCGTCCTCCAGTCCTTTTCATCTTGTACTTCAGTAGCATCTTGAAAGTGAAACTGTATCCAACGAAGGAACAAAAGTAAGTTCTTAATAAGGTGTTTAGTACCCGTCATGCGATTTACAACAAGAGTGTTGAATTGTCAAGAGAAGATCTGGAAGCGAAATCTCTTCTGGGATATCATCTGGATGTTTTGGAAGAGGTCATGAATTCAACATATAGGAATTTTATTAAAGCTTTAATGTGATCAAAAGCTCAATTCAAATCTCGAAAGGGCAAAGAAAACAATACACTGTTCCCTCAGTTGAGGTTCAAGTCAAGAAAGAATGACACGACTTCAATCGAGCTTCGTGTTCGGTCTCTGAAGTCTGTTGAAGGTCTACGTTATGCACATCAAACATGATTTTCGCATGATGGGTACATAAATGTTATTTTAGGCTAAAGATTTACTGTTTTTGGTTTCCATATGGCCGAGATGCAAGAACCGGCTGTTTCTCTGCAAGAACGACTGCACATCCTGCCTGTATTCTCCCTCAAAGTGGCATTTCCAAGAGACTAGAAGCTACAGAACATGACAATACGCCCCACATAGCTGCTGACGTGATTACAGCAGGCGTGGCAGCACTTGCTGATTTCCCATCAGCCTGTTTAACCCGATTTTGGTCCAACACACGAGGTAATGCCGCCAGAAAATGAGCCACTGAATGGCATCGTCTCCATCGATGCACCACTAAACTTCGTGTCAGTGCAGCAGCCTCCTCCATTTGAGGTCACTACAGTTGAGCTCTCCTCCAGCCACATACAGCATTCAGACAATCCAGAGGACGATGTTGACAGTGACATGGTGCTGCATATCGGCAACACGTACTTAAAGCTCACCAACACTGTCCAACGCATCGTTTCTGCGTGTTTACTAGCCCCTTTGCTGATAGCATTGGTGTGGTTGTCTCCAACCGACGTCATTCCTATTACCATCACGATCGTGTCATTTCTGGGCGCATATGAGTTTGCGTGGCTGGCGGTTCGTATCCAGTCGCAGTTGGAATTGGCAGCACGTCATTACGAAGATGTGGAGGAACGCCTTGCAGTGAAACGTCGAAACAGACAGGCAACAACACAGGCTGAAGATGACGTAGAGGAAGAAGAGGAAAAAGAAGACGCAGCGAATCAGTCAGAGGAGGCAGATGAAGTGTTTATGTTACGGATCTTCAGTAAACGCGATTGTGCGATTGCTCCATTTGCTCAAAAATGCACTGGGGACAACCAGTGGATCGGGGCTTTGGTTGCTGCTGTCCCTATCACAGCCATCACCGTCAGTGTCGATTTATTTCTGGTGATGAACCTACCGTTTGTGAATGTTCCAAAAGAACTGGATTCGACGTCGCAGTTGATATATCTCGTCTCGACTCGACTTCTGGCCTCAATAGCTGCGCTATTCACGCCCACTGCCGAGTCTGCCGTAATGTTGCTGTTCCAATTGGAGCTTTTCAATATGATGGCGTTGCAGACGCTCTCCTGTGGCATGGGCAAGTTTGTTTGTACTACCAACTCTGATATGTTCTCCCTCTTCACCGTCGGCGTTGTCGTAATTCTGTGTACGTCTGCAGTATTGAGTAAAGATCCTATCACTCTCGTGGTCAAGAGTTTGCTCAATATCATTGGCTTTGTCTACGTCTATGGTCTGAACCTGGCGTTGCTGAGTTTGCTGGATGTGACAGATGTGGATTCTTCTCGAAATGTACTTGTGGCGCTGCTCTCCATGGTCTGGGCTGCGGATGCCGGTGCTTATTACTGGTTTAAAATGATGCTGAAACACTCAGATAGCTATTCGAATTCTACTTCATCTTCTATATGCACAGAACAGTTGTCACCGAAAGAAGAGTTGGAGTGCTCACTCGTCTCTATTGGTTGTAGTGCTGTCACAATGATTGCTTTGGCGCAGATCTTGAAACTTCCCGGCGGTTCGATGGCTGTGTACATGGCGTTAGCTATGGGAAGTTCATTTGCTGGCCGTTTGGGCGCATTATTTCTCAATTTGCTCAAACGTGCCGCGCGAGTGAAGCGCTCAGGCAAATGCATCCCGGGTCACGGCGGTGTTCTTGATCGAATGGACTCGTTACTCTTCGCGGCCATTGTGTTTGGCCAGTATTTAGCGCATCTTCCAGATTTCCAGCGAAATGACCGTCATGGCTGAATTTTGGTGGTCTAAGACGAGAGCAAACAAGATAGACAAAGCAATAGCATTTAAGAATATTTATCATCCCATGACCAAGAAATGTGGCATTTTTCCAAATAGAGCACCTTGTGTCACTATGTATGTCATTAAAAAGAAAAGTGACAATATCCTCCAAAAGAGATCCTCCCCCTGACAAGAAGAAGAGAAAGCGAGAAAATCTTGCAGAGTAGACATATCCATGGCGCCTACGAACGCGATGAAGCCAACGGCCGTGGTATGGACCACGGAAGGAGACAAACGCATTGAACTGAATCCACCCATGGCAGGACCACACGAACATGCGCGACCACAATGGGAGCCGTACGACTTCAATGGTGGCACAGTGTTGGCGATCGCGGGCAAAGATTTCGTGGTGCTCGCCGGTGATACGCGACTGAGCACGGGCTACAGTATCCTCAGCCGCAATGAGTCCAAAGTATACCCGCTTACACGTACCACGATGCTTGGGTGCCCTGGTTCGCACAATGATATCATCCAATTACGTGGTGTACTGAGCATTCGAGCACAAATGTACCAACATGACAACGACGCTGAACCATCGACCGCCAGCATGGCGCAGCTACTGATGAACACGCTTTACTCGCGTCGATTTTTCCCGTATTATGCATTCTGCATTTTGGCCGGCATTGACGAAGAAGGCAAAGGTGCTGTGTACTCGTACGATGCCATTGGCTCGCACGATCGTGTCTCGCGTGCCGCTATGGGTTCGGGTGGCCATTTGATGATCCCATTGCTCGATAATTTGGTGGAACATGACACCCGAACGGATCCAAAGGCAGAGCTGACGTTGCAAGAGGTGCGATTACAAGTCTTTTTTTTTATCTATGTTGGAAGAATATTTAGTCGAGCTGTGGCTTGTTTGTCCTCACAGACGAAGGAGATTATCAAAGACGCATTTATCACCGCTGGAGAGGTATGTAGATGCTTATAGATTATGATGGAACTTTACTGGATCTATGGACTGATCATGATGTGTTTGTTGTGAACAACAGAGAGATATTTACACAGGCGATAGCGTGGAAATCTTTACGATCAAAGCGGATGGTATCTCGAAAGAACTGTTCCCATTGAAGAAAGATTAAGAATCTTTTTTCAAACGTCTTGTTTTCCGCGTCAAGTAAGTAAATGCAGGCGAACAGCTCCGATTCTAAGCGGCTCTAGTAGCAGAAGGAGAAATAGGGAAATGCAAAAGCAATTTTCCCACCAAGGAACAATTGAAATACAAAAAGAAAAATCGTTCTGACGTTATGCGTTATCTTTTCGTCTTCTCTTTCCCTCGTTGTCTTTCTCTCTCGAAATACAACTCATTGTCCAGATATGAAGTCAAGACCACGCAGAGATCTACCAGCAGCAGCACAAAGGCAGATCAAAGACCTTCACGCTGTCTTCCGCTCTCTCTCCTTTATGCCTCACGATTTTTCAACGCCAACTGTCGCACCTTACGCTTATATACCTCCGGATCATTTTTTAGGTCCATATAGGGCTCTCGCTGTGCTGGGTCATTCATGTTAGGCGCGTCTAATAAATCTTGCACGCCTTTCAGAATCTGTTTGATTGTGACGCTCGGTTTCCAGTCTTTGTCTTCATTCAAAATGCTCAAACAGACTGTGCCCGACGGGTAGACATTCGGATGGTAGAGTGGTGGCACGAACTTGACAAGTGGCGGTTTGCTCGGATAATCCTCTGAGAAGCTCAGCGACATTTTATAAACGCCGCCTTCCCAATCAGTTTGTGGTTTGCCCGGAATCCCCGCCTGCCAAAGCATTAGGTTGAGCGAGCCGTCTTCGCTTGCAACGGGTCGCGCCCAGAATCCTGCTGGGTGGTCTCGTCTCCAGTTCTTTCGCTCTTGACGCAAGCGCTGCACGGCAATGGAGTCTTCACTCATCGTCGATTGATCACTCTCACTTCCTACCTTCCCGCTTTTTCTTCTCGCTTTTCTTGTATCACTCAGATTTTGATGGAGATGGGTACTCCTGGATAAATATAACCGGAACATAACCATTAGTATAACCCAAATGTAACCCTCGTCCTCTTTTTGCAATTTGCCGTACATTCTGGAAAAAGTCATCAAATTATTATTAATTACTTTTATAGCCATAGTATCTAAGTGATTTACAATAGATGTTATTTGGGACCCAAAAGGACGCACATGCTACTGATTGACACATCATCTTCATCATGGATTCCGCAGAGGTAGAGTCAAATTCGATGGTCTTCTCTTAGGAAATGCATCTTTGCAATCAAAGACTTAAATCGTTTACGCTTTTTTTTGTGCTTTAGAGTGAATTTTCGCAGGAAGATGTGCTGCCCATCGCGAAGACGGTGCGTTCTGTTTAGTCTAACGGTCCAGCCATGAAGAGATCTCATCATGGGGTTATTCACTACTTTCTGGTGTAGGCTATTGAGTCAGCATTGAAAGATACAGTCTACAACCGCAAGAAAGTCATGGATTGGTCCAACACGCTCGTCGCCGCTGTGCTCACTGGTCTGCAGAACCTCAACAAGCCATTCAAATATGCAGTGACGTGTATGATCATGCAGAAAACCGGGGCAGGCATGTGCACAGCTGCCTCGTGTTTCTGGGATCCCTCGCTTGATGGCTACTGCACTGTTTTGTGGGAGAATAGCACCATTTATTGCATTGTAACTGTGTATGGTGCAGCCATTTCTCCTTCCGCAATCAAACTCGACCATTAACATCACAACTTCATTCGCTTTGTATATTCCATTCGGTTTGATTTCAGTCGAAAAATACCTAACCTACTACCTGGTTGAAAGCAGCCAGACAGGATCGCGCAGCGTCTTGGACAGCAGCGGTATCTGGACCCT
This sequence comes from Pilasporangium apinafurcum, assembly GCA_001600495.1. Taxonomy (NCBI): domain Eukaryota; phylum Oomycota; class Peronosporomycetes; order Pythiales; family Pythiaceae; genus Pilasporangium; species Pilasporangium apinafurcum. The sequence continues at coordinate 382,211 of BCKE01000027.1, read as the reverse complement.
TTTTTACGACCAATTCATTCATTTTCGTTTGGAAAATTGATTGGTGACTCTTCATGGATTCAATAAACTCGGCCTTCTCCTTGACTTTTTCAGCATCATCTTTACTGGTCATGTTTTTCAGCGTCTCAAACATGTTTTCCAGTGCGAACAGCGCTCGATGCAACGTTTCCTGGTGTTTCGAGACCTCCAACACACGTGCAAATGCGTCTAATCCACCATGCTTCATCAACAACCAACTCACTTGAGGCACTTGTGACACCATCGCTAATGCCCCAGCCGCCGCACGCGCCGTTTCAAAATCCTCTTCCTCCTCTTCGACAGACGCAAACGCCAACCACAAACGAATCTTCTCTTCATTCATGAAAATTTTCTCAATTACTTGCTCATTGGGCAACAAATTGCAAATTGCTTCGGTTGCAGCACGACGCACCAACTCATGCTCTGAGAATTGCAAATACTGTAGTGTGGACAATCCTTGGGGTTCCAAGACAATACGATTCTTGGTCTCATCGGAGACACTAGCAATGTTGGTCAGTGCCATCAACGCCTCGAACTGAAGCAGCTGGGTCTCACCCTTGCAGAGATCCAAGAGCGGTCGAATCGATGAAAACAGTGACGACGATGGGATCAAGTTGGGGTTGGTACTGATCAGGATCTTGGCAATGGCTTGGCCTGCGGCATTAGTGATCTTCGTAGCATGCGGTAGTTTCGCCACTGGCTTCTTCTTGTTATCTGCTCCAGAGTTAGAAGACGTTGTCGGCAGTAAAGACAGCGGAATTAACGCCTGAAACACACCGCATTGCACCAAATTCCCACGCACTTCCGTGGCTTCTGCTGCATGGAGGGCACTTAGTACTGCCATTTCCACGACATTGTGGGATTTTGTGGTCGAGTACTTGAGCAACTGCACGAGCGTCGTGAGCACATCTCGTGACGTCGCCAACTTTTTCACACGAAACTGTACTTTCTCGGGCGAATCTCCGTCTTCCAGTGCTGATTTCTGCTTGAGCGCCTTCTGCAGTTCCTCGTACTGCTCTGGCGTCATTTCCATTCCCTCCATTTGCTTCTTCTTCAGCGCAGATTCCGAGGTCAACACGTGGTGAAGAATGTACCCAATACCATAGTACACATTCGATCGATACCCAACATGTGCATGCTCTTCAGACGATGACGATTTGGCGCCAGGGAAGTCCACATGGAACACACTGCTCACAGCCTTGGGGCGTTTTACGAATTCGTCCTTCACATTCGTTATCGTGATCATATACGAAAGCGCCTCAATGCCACGCTCTTTCGGCGAAGCACCGCTCCAATACAATTGCCGCTCAATAGCTTTCAGCTCGTACGCATGCGCTTGCTCCAGGACATCAAAGACGTTATCCATGAGAAATTGTCCATCCACGGTCTCCAAATCAAGTGTCTTTTCAACAATCGCAATCTTTATCTGAATGCTCAATGCGCTTGCACGAAGCACCAAGTCATCGTCATCTAAAGCAGATCGAAGTATTTTATAAATCTCAACGCGTAGCACTGGTGGTACACACCCGGTGCCATTCTCAACACCACAGATACTGGCCACACAGTCGACCCAGATTTCTTGGAGCTGCCGTGTACGCTCTTTCTTGTCCTCAAACGTTCTCGAGGCAATGAGAAAGTCGTAAATACGGCTGAGGAACGCCGTACCGTCGTTCGCTGTCTGCTGAACACCCCAAAGTGCCAGTTTGGAATTGGACAGAAATAGCGCCGAAAGGAACAAGCACGACGCCGAAGCGGCCTCCAGCAATTTTCTGTCCGTCGCTTTTGCCACAAGCACAGGCGAGACGCAGAAGTCACGCACCAATTTCTTCAATACGCTTTCGTTGCCGTCAAACTGTGCCAAACACTGTGTAAATACCAAAGGCAAACGGCTCAGCAGCACATCCGTGAAATTTTCTGATGACGTTTTTGGTTCATAATGCAAAGCGTTAGCTGTTTTCGCATGAAACAATGGGAAAATACCCATCTCCTCTGCGAGATTGGCAAACTGCAATTTCTTTTGCTTGAGAAAATCCGCTTCGCCTGCTTTCTTGTCGTTGGTCTGGGTGGCCAGGGTACCAATGGATATAAAATGCAGCAGTCCATCGAGCGCACTAATCTGCAATTCCAGCTCTTGACTCCGCAGTCCGTCTAAAATTCCGTCCAGCACGCGTCGAATCTCCACGTCATCGTCAGTACTCAAAATGAGATGCTTAAAGAGGAACGCACAGAGCTTCACGATCGCTTTCCTTCCCTTCATTGACATCTGTAAGGAAGTAGCAGTCTCCTTACCACTGTTATTATACTCTGCCGCTACTTGATTATGCAACAGGTCAATCAGTTGATGAAACACTATTGATCCACTGCGCTCAAAGACCAGCGCGGCCAACTCCATCGATGCTGACGCAATGATCGCCAAAAGACTTACCAAATGTGTCAACAATTCAAGCACAATCCCTTGAGCATTTCGTTCTACCGATGTCGCGAACGCATCCGTTGTCTTATCCAACAGCTCGAGAAGCTGCTTGACCGCACGCCAGCATACGACTAATCCACCCTTGGCTTCGACCTCTTGCGGCAAACTCATCAGATCAGAAATGCATTTCATTTCGAGAATCTTGCACGATTCTTGAACATTCTCCCACTGCATCAGCAGTCCGTCCATTCCGCTGTTTATTCCTTTGGTGATGTTGTCGAGCGCCTTACGAATGCCATGGATATCATCTTGCATGAGATCTTTGATTTTTCTCATCAATGCAATCGCGGTTTTGTTTGATGGTTTTAGATGCAGCACTAACCGCACATCCTGGAACGCTTCGGTCAGGTTACCAAGACCTACATGCGCCTGTGCGCGACGGTAGCGCGCTTTCTCGTTTTTCGGGTCGACTGCAAGCGCACGATCGCAATCGGCAGTGGCGTTCTCGAATTGATTTAATTGCAGAAAACACGCTGCGCGATTACTCCAGAGCAGCACGCGCTGCTTGTCCGCTTCCTCTGCACTCTCAGGTACTGCTTCTCCCAGTCCTTGTGTGTACTTCTCAATTGCGCCGTCGTAATCCTTAGCGGTGAAGAGCGCATTCCCCTCTGTGCGTAGCTGCTCCATTGTGATGATTTTTGTTGTGTCTTTGTGTCATGTGAGGAATCGAACGTTAGATTGTCAAATAAACGAACGTTATTTAACGAACGTTGTAAATGCCATAATGAATTGTACGATTCGTAAATAATTGTAGATTGTCGTCAATTCTTTTGCGGTTATTGCCTTTGTGGACAAGTGGAAACCCAAGGGATCAAGGGAAAAACAAGAGGAAACATGGCGGATGAGGAGATCGATTCGCTGCTAGAGGCAGGTATCAAGGCCGCTGCTATGGTATGTTAATCTCGACATTTATGATACTATTATGTTATCATGGTCATCCCTGATCACCTTCCTCTTATATTGCTAGCAAGCAGATCAGTCGAGCAGTGACCCTCTGGCAACAGATCCACCCACTGCAGGAGGAAGAGAGGAAGACAATTCAAAATCGTCTCGTCGCCATCGACGCCGCTCTCATTCACCATCAAAGAGCCGCTCGCGTAGCTCTTCGCGACGGCATCGACGACACAGATCGCGGTCACGCTCACGCTCGTCTCGTCGACGCTCATCACGACGCTCACGCTCTCGTTCCCGTTCCCGATCACCCAGAAGACGCGGTGGTTCCTCTCGTCGATCGTCGCACCGCAGCCGCAGTCGCAGTCGTAGTCCGCGCCATCGCAGCAGTAGACGCAGGAGCCCCAGTCGGTCGTCAGAGAAACCATCGGAGCCACGACCACGTAGCACATCGGCTGAACGTGCCGAACGCGCCAAACAGAAAGAATTAATGGAACTCACGCGTGATCACCGTACAGTGTTTGTCGGACAACTGACGCAGAAAGTTCGCGAACGCGATTTAGAGAAATTCTTTGGGAAATTTGGCAAGATCGAGCATGTGTTGTTGATCCGCGACAAGTTCACGAACCGGTCGAAAGGATTTGCGTATGTCGAGATGTCCAATTTGGAGGATATCCCCAAAGTGCTACTGCTGAACGGACAGATTCCAGACTTCCAAGTATTTCCTATTATGATTAAGGCTTCGGAGGCTGAAAAAAATTTTGCTGCCAAAAAAGACTCGGTCATGAACAACACGGCGAAACTAGGAACTACCGCTCTCGGTGGCACTAGTGGCTTACTCGGTATGGGCCTGGGTGCTGCAGGCGGCCTCTCGGGCGCGTCACTTTCAGCGGCGAGTCGTATTTATTGTGGCAATCTGCACACCAATATTACGGAAGACGATCTGCGATGTGTATTTCAGTCATTTGGGGAAGTGCTGTCGGTGAACATCAACCGTGACGAAATGGGACGGTCGAAAGGTTTTGGTTTTATCCAGTTTAGCAATCCACAGGAAGCAAACTTTGCTCTTTCGAAAGGCAATGGTCTGGAGCTGGCAGGTAATTACCTCAAGTTGGGACCAGTAAATGAGAATGCCATGGGCGGTGGCGATCACAGCGGAGGAGGAGCAGGCGGATGGAAACTGGACGACGATGAAGGCACAGGATTGAGCATGAACTCCCAGTCTCGAACGGCGCTTATGGCGAAATTAGCAGGGAATAAGAACATTTTCCCTACAGTTGCTCCAACAGCGACGTATCCTGGTGGAACTGCTACGAACGGGAATGCCATGCAGTCAAATGTTGTGGCCCCAGCAGCAACACAACGAGCGGAACGAGCAGCGCAGCTGGCATCAGTGGAGATCGAAGGCAGCGAGTCGTTTTGCTTTGTCATTAAAAACATGTTTGACGTCGCAGCGGAAAAGCGTACCGGGGATCCAGATTGGCACGTGGAGATCAAGCAGGATGTCCAAGAAGAATGCAGCATGTACGGTGTGGTGCTACATACCTATGTGGAAAAAGACAAAGAAGGTGGATTAGTGTATGTGCTTTTTGACAACGTGGCCAGTGCGGTGGAAGCAGGGAAGAAATTGCACGGTCGGTGGTTCAACAAGCGACAGATTAGTGTTAGATACTTGTCGTCGCAGGAGTACGTGGGGATGTTCCCAGAAGCACGATCGGCTGTGCAAACCGCACGCAACAATAGTGAATGAGGGAAATCGGGCACGAGGTTGCCTTCATACCAAATAAAATACACACAAAACGAACACGTTGCCATCACCATTTTGTGGTCATATCCACCCATTCTACTCTACTGATTCTATTAATGCACTTGCAGCTTTTAGAGATACTAGCACCAGCTATGCGTGGGCATCTGCGTTCTCTTCGCCCTCTGTCTTTGGATGAACCTCCTCTTCTTCTGGCTTTGTTGCCAATGTGTTTTCCACAATCTTGATCAACTCTTCCACTTGTGCTTCAGAAAACCGACCTGCGCAGTCTTCTACAATCAGATGAATATCCACGAGTTCCACGGGGATGTGATTAATAAATTGTAGCTTCTCCGCTGGTGTCAACTGCAGACCGGCTTGGTCCACCTCACGAAGGAAATCGCGAATCTTGGTTTCGTTCAGTGTTGAACACTTGGAGTGGCTTTGCGAAAGGAATTTGAGCACTTTGTGATCCATCCAGTTGCGTTCCGCGTACGCCACCATAGCGGATTTATGCAAGCGATTATCTTTGCGCTCAAGCATCAGCTGGTACACTTCGTAGTCGCTCAGTGCGCCTTCATTGATCATCAACACCTTCATCTTCACACACCTGTTGCCTAAATCTGTAGCCCTTTGGTAAAAACGAACGAAAATGGCCAACCATCCTCTGGTGAACCTCGAAACAATGACATATTACAGAACTTTCATTTGGGCCCTTATTCTTCACAATAAACTACCGTAAAAAATGTAAAAATACCAACGTGTCACTAAAGTGATGTCTACCTCGCCATGAGACGCACGATCTTCGAGGGAGCAGGCGATCTTCCTGAGCCAATATGCGATTCTCCACTCCCCCATCAACGTGTTCTAGCTCATTAATATCTCCATCTTCATCAATATCGCCTTTCGTTTCAGCGAACGTCCATTTAGACTCTTTATTTTGTGTAAAGATCACCAATAATTTTGATTCGCTTGTTCAGTCTCGCAGATCTCGCCGCCTTCGCCCATTCACGACATTCCAGTTCGTGTTCAGTTGCTGACTGAGCTGTCGTGACCGCAACACCATCGTTGTCGTGGGAGTGTCGATCGTAGGGGACGCTCCTCTGGCCGTAGCAGCACGGCGTGTCCGCGTTCTACGTGGGTTGATCGGCGGCGGATGAAGTGCCACAAGCCGTTGCGGTGTGTCCTGGACCGCCACAAACTCTGCTTCTAGCGATCGAAACACCCGTGGCGATCCTGGCGGAGTCTCCAGTAGATTCAAGAACGGAGAGAGCGACGATGCGCTATCCGTAGAGGACCGTGGTGTCCGCAGTAGCGGTGATAATGGAGGAAATGTCCGTCGACCCGTCACTGGATCTAGACCACGGATGAGTCGTCGCTTCTTGCGTACTTTTCTTGGGGGCTGTGGTGGGTTACGGTGGTCAAGCATTCGATCGGAAGGCGGTGGTGTGACCTGACACATCCGCAGATAACTCTCATCGTGGTCTTCTTCGTCCCCATCCAAATCGCCACTGGTTGTATGGTCGTCTTCTTTCACGTCTGTGGGGAGCTGCAGACGTAATTCCGGAAGCTTGCGCTTCTTCGAAAGACTGCTGCTGCTATTCATCGATGAAGCTTCCTGTTCATGTGGTGATGACGGGCTCAACCTGCTCATGATACTCGTACGTTTCACCACCGGCATTGTGAGCTTCGATACCTGTGTCTCTGTATCTTCGTCTTTCGACGCACTGGTTTCAGACAACACGTTATTATTCTTATCTATACTTGTAGGAGTAACGGTGTTATTTGAATCTTTCCGCTTCCTCCGCTTCATTGTACTGGGTTTTTCCTCCCGCTCATCTGCTTCTGCATTCTCTGTCATATCGGCAACCTCTGCTCGCTTGCGTTTGGTCTGTTCTCGCACACGACTTGCCACTACCGTCGTTGTAGTTATTCTCCTATCACTATTAGCTGTTGCAGCAGCTCCATCGGCGGTTGTGGGCGTCCGCTTCGCCACTTTCGGTGGCATCTTCTTCCTCTTCCTCCTCTTCAGTAAGCGAACTTAAGCGTTCGTTCCTCCTCGAGATCCGCTTGCTCTCGAGCTTCCACGCTTTCTCCTCCTTCTGGCAGAAAAAGTCCCCCCTCTCGGGTCGGGCCGGGCGGGCTGACTGGCTCCAAAGACAAAGCAAAGCAATTGATGGGCTCAAAATCAAATTAAATGGGTCGGGTTTAATCATATAAAACCCATGGGTTATGTGGAGTGTGTGGAAGACACGAAGAGCTCCCTTCCATTCCAGCCGCGACGTGAGGAGGAAACGACAAGAAGCGATTTCTGGTGGTGCAGTTAGGTTAACATGTTGGCACGAACGATCCGTCAAGCTGCCGTTCAGGCTCAGCGTGGCGCCCGCATGGTGTCTACTAAGCGTTCCTCTGTGAACGGAAAGGGTGGGTTTGAGACGATCTATCAGGTCTTCATGAAGAGCAACGCCACGTACGTCGGCACGATTCTCGTGGCTGCGGTGCTGGTGGAAGGCATCTACGGCTCGGCCACTAACTACATTTGGGAAGCCAAGAACCGTGGGGTACGTGTATTGCATTTGTAGACTAATCGATAGAGAGAGATGAAGAGCATATCTGACTGAGTTTTATGTACTCCTTTGGTATCATGCAGCGCCTGTATCACCACATCGACTGGTCGCAGTTCAAGTCTGAGGACGATGAAGATGAAGAGGAGGAGGAAGAAGGAGAAGAAGGAGAAGAAGAGGAAGAGGAAGATGACGAATAAATGCTAAAACTGCTGCAGTTATTTGGTAGAATCACATCACGGTCTTTTCCTTTCTCTGTGAACAATGTGACACAGAACCGCGTCTGTTTTCCTGAAGCAGAGGGTTGGAAAAAGAAGATGTTCTAAAGAATACAAAAAAATAAAGAAGCCAAACGACTCTGTTATCGAAGAATATTTCTCATGAGTTGTCGCAACAACAAGGGAAGGAATACATCGCTCCATACAGCAGGAGTACTCTGTGAATGAAATGAATCAAAGACGTCATTATCACTCTTGATTTGATGTGTGATGTTGTATCGCTAGTAGACCTTCCCAGATATACCACAATAGATAGAATTACATCAAGACATTGCCTGACTTAGCATGAGCTTTTGGAGCGCTTTGGATAATATTTCAAGGGAGTTCCTCACCACTGATGAACACACAGATCATCAAATATTTATTCTACAAGCATGATTAATGCGGTTCCATTGACCATATCTAAGTTTGGTGATAGCCAACGAAGTATCACCAACGTTGGGCATTAAACAGCACCAAATCATTTAGTAGGTCTCATTATGCTACTCGTCTTTCATCCGTGCACCATGGCATAAATGAGCTTCCAATTGTAAGTTCTACCCAATCTCCTAACCAAATCTTAAGAATTCCAAAAATCTGCATACTATGGCGCACACCTAACAAAACACATGATGTTTTAAACACATATGTATATTAAAACACATATATTTTAGCATGAGTTATAGCAATCTGCACTACATTATTTCCTTCGGCATGTTTTTTGGGAGGAGAAAATTTGACCTTTAGACAAAATTCAATTGCATGGCGCCACAGAAACCACAAAAAATAGTGATTATTTTTAAATAGAGTGAATCATGAATGTGGATTACTATTTACAATATTTAATTATTCTATATAATATATTTCAATAAAAAATGATACATTAGCGGCAATTTGTCAGAAAAACGAGGGGCTTTCATTTGACAATCGTCTTCATCCAAAATCGTTGTGCTTTGCAAAATGCGCGTACATGGCAATGGTTCTTCACCAGAAATGATCTGAAACTTATTTTTCTCTAGTACTTCAAAACGGATCGCCCATTCAGTGGCTGGATCGTTTGAGCAATTTCGCCATCATCTGTCGTTTCTAACACAGACATCTTTGGCAGCATATCCTCCAACGATTCCTCCACCATACCGAGTGGTTCCTGGATTATCCACCAGTCCACAGACTCTGTACAAGGAGGCGTTGTGGTATTACCTAGGTAGTTGTAGGCTTTAGCCTCGTTGATTTTTCCCACTAAGAGTTCCGAGTACGTGGTCCCAGCATCAATCGTTTGGTCCATGTTGCCCAAACTTGTAAAGATCGCATCCATCCATGCACGCTCCGAGTCTTCCAACTCCATTTCCTATCGAAGCGCTCGAGTTATTGCGTCAAATTCATGGTTCTGCAGTAGAGATGCACATGCTCTACAACCGTGGATTACTATTGTATTCCGCGCCGCCGTTGATACAAGATCACGTCCAGTAGTATGACATGGTAAGAAAACAATTTTTTGGGGTACCATATGACAGAGAGAAAATCGTTTGGCGCAGTCCAATATGCTCCATCACCACTGGATAAGCAGCAGCTGTTATTAAAATCTGTGGGATGAATGTATTTCTGCATGCAAGAAAAGTGTCACATGGATTCAACGCCTACATTTTACTATTACAGAAAAGTGGTTGTGTTGGTGATACGTTTGGAGAAGAGAGTCGAAATTACGACTTTGATTCTATTCGCGTTGCCCACAATCAAATTAAAAGTTGGCTTGGTCGTGGCAAACTCTACCAGAATAGTGGCAGTATCAATTTAAGCACCTTGCAATTACCACACCGCCATCTAAAGCACTGAAAGGTAACAACAATATTCCTAGCAGATTAGAAAATGGAGAAGAAATTCCGACGTTTGCTAAACACGAAAACTACCACCATACTTTAATCAATTGTTAAATGGGAGGATACGATAGTCTTCACATTCAACATTGAGCAAACGTTGATACTCTACATATCGTAATCAGGCTCAAGTTTTAAATGTTGTGGGAGAATCCGTAGTCTGATTTTGGAGCTATTTTCAAGGAGGTTAGCTGATACTGATGGACTCTTCGTGTTCGCTAGGATTCCGAGCTACAATCCCCCTCTTCCAAGAGTCTCACAAACTTTATGGATCTCTTCTTGAACGTTGAACAAGCCAATCATTTCTCTATGAAACCCAGTAACTATAACGGCAGCAATTGTCGGGTATCGATGGTATTTTTTGTATAAAGTGCACGAGGATTTGAAAAAAAGTTGAGACAAATTGGTCGAAATATCCAGCCCTGTCCAGTCTTTATTTCTTGAATCAATGCGTGTGTAACAACAAAGCCAGGTTAAAACGATCCTTGCAAGATTGTCTCTTTACATGGCGTCCAGTGCACAAGGAGTTGCTCCTATAGTTCGGTCCAACTAAGTCTTTGTGTATGTTGCAATAATGATCATCTAAACGCAGTAAATATAGCAACCGCTCATCGTACCATCACGCGTTAGTTAGTGCTGTAGTGGTAGCTGTATCACTGAACTGAAGTTTCCATTGCGAAACACGAGATTGTGATTACGATAAGTGATTATGAGGTACGCGTAAAAGTCCTACTTTTTCTGGACCATAATCAGGAAAGATAAACGAACGTATTCATCAGGCAAGTCACCTGAAACGCTGAATAGAACGAGCAAAAGTCCCTGCTTTGTCCACATTTGCACAGTGTCTCGTGAGAGATTAAAAATTAGTACGAATTCTACTCATCAAAGATTCAGTCCAGACCACTATCAGCAGGAGAAAATACTCATCCAAAGTCAACCAAGGAACCAAATGGTTTGGAGAAATCGCTCAAACTAGCCGCTTCAATATGTATCATCCGCATTCTGCCGTGTTTATTCCCACCAGTGGCTTGGGTTATACGCGTGTAGAAGGGAACTACATGGTACATTAACATGGTCTCTAATTGTGTGTAGGGGTACACTTGATTGCCCTTTTATGCAAAGGAAGAGCGGACGATGTAACCTAAATCAATAGGTCCGTCCACTAGCGAACGGCAAGAGAATGAACGCGCAAATTATTAAATCCTAATGTGAATTCTCAGGAATTGTCTTTCAATGTCACTAAATGAGAGATCACCAGAGTGATTGGCAACATCTAAATCCAGTAGTTTGAGAAGCTCTCAAAACTGATTTGAACTAGTTCCAAGTGATAGAACTGCTAATGATACAACGATTGTGATCATGGTAGGTGTCATACACCATGCAGGACTCTGTTCTGAAGTTCCCGAAAGAATCACCAACTCGTCCCCTAGATACTCTCTTCTCTCTTCACTCCCCCTCTCTTATCTATCTCTAGAAATTTATATATATTTATGTAAAAATTTAGGAACTTCGGAACCCGGTGTCGTTCACTCAATGTAAATACAACTGTAATCCTTCTCGTTGTTACTGGTATCAATTCTACTCATTCGATTGTCGGGGTCATAGCTAGGAAACTTCGCCACCACTCGTCGTTATCGTCATACTTCCATCTCATACAGAAACAAAATATTTCTGGATTCTCCACATGAACAAATGTCTTCATCACGAGTGGGTCGTCGGTCTGGGTTGTTCCTTCTTTCAAACGACTGAAAACGCGATCCTTGCACTGTGCATCCAAAACTTTCACGAAGACCTCGACCTAGACACGTGCGACGAGCAGGATCGTAGTATCCAAGGTATGTTCCAACCAATCGATAGATTCTGTAGCGAACTTCTTTTGTGCTAAGAGCACTCGCAATCGATCCACGAACCAGCCATAAACGAGTCTGCGCCCTTGATCCCACGCCAGTTGCAGTTGGGAGTTCCACCAAGACGTGAATCTCTTCTTCTCCGGGCTCGAAATTCGACCCAAGCAACTCCTTCTTACTGAGCTTCCACCACGAAAATATCTCTTGGTACTCAGTGTCGACTGCTCCGCGCAAGAGGTTCTTCACATTTTGACCACCAGTTAACCACTCGCCGTTCTTCCTCGCCAAGTAGAGCGTCAATGCGCTTGCGTCAAAGCTGTAACGCTCTCTGTATCGCTTCTTGTCGAAGACAGCATCCTGCAGCGCTTCCACGTCTGCATTGCGCTCAATCTCGACGGAGAACACACTCCCTTCACCGTACACTCCACACCACAGCTTGACACTCTCCATGTTTCTTCTCACAGGAAAGTTCGACACGGAGGAGAAGCACATTGACCCCACCCAATTCAATGAAATCATTTATTTCTGACAAGGAAATTGATATGTGTACCTCATCCATACATATACCTCTGAAACAATATATTTTGGCCTCGTTTTCACTATTTCTCATCATGTGCCGAAACTAAATAGCCTTCGTTTTTACAAAAGAAACCTGCAGAATATCACATCCAACAAGCCTGTGTTAAAATGCGATGCTGCAGTGATCAAGACAGCTAATAACGATATATATGCTGTTTTGTATTTTTGCATGTTTATTAGAGAAAGATCGAATAGGTTCTTAAAGTGTGTACCAAGAGATAAACATTTATATATCAAAACTCTGCTACTCAATCAATTACATTGATAGTTCCTCCGTCGCATGGATGTCTATAGCTTCTCACATCACTGTAAATGTATGGGTGAGGTACATCTATCAATTCCTTAAATTTCTAGAGATAGATAAGAGAGGGGGAGTGAAGAGAGAAGAGAGTATCTAGGGGACGAGTTGGTGATTCTTTCGGGAACTTCAGAACAGAGTCCTGCATGGTGTATGACACCTACCATGATCACAATCGTTGTATCATTAGCAGTTCTATCACTTGGAACTAGTTCAAATCAGTTTTGAGAGCTTCTCAAACTACTGGATTTAGATGTTGCCAATCACTCTGGTGATCTCTCATTTAGTGACATTGAAAGACAATTCCTGAGAATTCACATTAGGATTTAATAATTTGCGCGTTCATTCTCTTGCCGTTCGCTAGTGGACGGACCTATTGATTTAGGTTACATCGTCCGCTCTTCCTTTGCATAAAAGGGCAATCAAGTGTACCCCTACACACAATTAGAGACCATGTTAATGTGCTGCATGGTACACTTGAGCAGCCAAAATTCTAATCAATGCTAGTTGCTAGCACCAACATTAAGGATCCGCAGTTCTTGATCCCACTCTTTCGCTGGTTTTTGAAGCGGTATGGCTGCTGGCGATAGTGCTTTGGCGATTTGAACTGGTTGATTGGACAACTTGTCTGTCGTCCGCAACGCATAGAATGCATGATGCTTATTCTACTTCTTGTTATTTGGAACTCGAAACTTGACATATTTATCGATCCGGTTCCAACAAACTGTCATTCTCGAATTTGCCTCGACCTCGACAAATTACCTCGCACTAAAACCTACGAATTGCAATTATGAAGCTTCAAGCCATCATTGCTGCTGCTACTATCCTGGCCACGACCGTCTCGGCTGCCACTGAGAGTGCTGAGTGGACGTACCGTGAAAACGATGAGCACGCGTTGAGCCCTGCGGAATGGGGACAAGGCTTCCCAGCGTGTGCAGGGCAAAGCCAATCGCCGATTGACATCACCATCGATACTGCATGCAAGGCTGCGGGGACTGCCACACCACTGTCATTCTCAGGTGACTGTGACTCGTTTGACTTGGTACCTCACGAGGATGCCTTCAAATGGGAAGTCACAAACTCGACGTGTAAGTTGCATCGCGGCGACGACACATTCTCGCTCGTGCAGTTCCACCCACACATCCTATCGGAACATACACTCAATGGCAAGGCTAAGGACGCGGAATTCCATTTCGTACACCAATTGGATGGTGGTAATGAGCTACTCGTTGTTGGACTATTCCTCAACCAGGCTGTGAGTGCGAACGACGCGTGGGCTACCGAAGTTTTTGACAGTTTGTCGTTCGTGAATGAGACTGTAACGATCGACGCCTCGTACGCGGACGTGCTGACGGAAAAGTTCACCGAAGGCAAGGTATTTAACTACCCTGGCAGCCTGACCAACCCGCCATGCACAGAAGGTGTCGACTGGTGGGTCGTGCAAACACCATTGCCTGTGCTTAAGGAATCGTTGGACAACTTGCTCACGCTTTCGGCTGAATTGGAAGCCACGGATGAAGGTAAAGCTGCTCGTCCAACCCAGCCATTGAATGGTCGCACCATCACTACGTATTAGATGTGTGCTGCATCATAGTACTCTCTTACTCGCATATAAGACCTGTACGGATAGACATATACCATTGACAATATAACAAATAACAAGCAAACATCCGTCATTTTGGTTTATCAAACTGTCATTATCAACCCAAAGTCATTGTTTTTTTTGTAAGATCTCAGCGGCTGCCTCGATGCGGTAGGCTTTGGAGTTGCCTGGACGACGGCTGACCTTTAAAGCACGTTTGTCCAGCATTTTCTACATAATACACGATAACACCATCAGAATTCACGAATGGTAATAAAGAACAGTATTAGACTCATTCTTACCGCCACATCGTTGAGGGTTGCGCCTGCGGCCACGCACCGCACCATCGCAAAGTATAGCACATCGGCCGCCTCACCAGCCACATCTGGGATCGTTTCTGCCTCTGCAAGCTCCTGCGCTTCTTCCACCAGCTTATTACGCAGCAGCGTTGGATCATTAAAGAGACGTTTCGTGTACGATCCAGGTGGAGCGTCACGCAATCGACTCTTCAGCATCGCTTCTAGCGCTTGTAGCCCACCAGCTTCGCCCCAACATGTGCGTGTATTTAAGTGGCAAAAGCCTGCGCCAGTTTGCTCAACTGTGAACCGCAATGCGTCGCTGTCACAATCGACATCTAGTTGCAATAGCTTCTGGGAATTACCACTGCTTTCGCCCTTTTTCCAAAGTCCATTACGAGAGCGGGAATAATACACGCCTCGACTGCTTTCAATGGCAGCAAGAACGCTCGCTTCGCTAGAGTATACGAGGCCTAGTGCCACACCAGCCTCATCTGCTACGACAGTTGTGAACAATCCATCTGGACGGTCCGAGTGGAGACACTTGACAAAGCACTGCGAAACATCAATGAGATCCACCGAGTGTTCCTTCAGCTGTGATGCACCTGCTAGTACCACGTTAATATGTTGCCGATGCAATTTTGCGATACGTGGTATCAAGATTGATCGATCAAACCGTTCTTCTTTGGCTGCTGGCCATTCGACCGCAAAGAAAAACTCTTCCGGCACACTCTTCCTCAAGGTCTGCAAACACTGGAACAATGGATCAAATTCGTCGTCATTAAGCAGCTGCGTCAACGGTGATCCGATAGCGAGTACTACACCCGATACATTCTTGCTCACACGCTGAAGTTTATCTTGGAGGTTGGAGGTTGGGTCGTGAAGATCGACTGGGATGCGCAGCACCACTCGACTAGCTGGGAGTTCAGAAATTGCAATGATCGCCTTCTCCAGTGATTTATCATCACTGGACTCCGCAGTAATCAAGACCTTCTGAATACCTTGATCTAACCAGCTGGTAGCTACTTCCATCATATCCGCAGTGAATGGACCAAGAATCACACGAGCATCTAGTAGCTGATTCTTGAGCGCCAACTCGATTGCGGTCACATTCTCGAGCGCTACAGGCGCTAAGGAACTGATTTTTTCAAAAGGAAGATGCGCATACAAGTAGCCAATGATGCTAAGCTTCTCTATCTCCTCACAGACCGTAGATCCGCTCGCAAATGCAGCGGTAGTAACGTGGAACTCTGGCACCAGCATGTTCCTCGTTGGTATTGACACACTTAGACAGAGCCTTGAATGGTTCTCTTCGTTTTATAATTGCACAATCAGGAGCTACGTCAAATTATTGGCTAAATTATCATCTACGGAATCAAATGCACATGATTGGACAAAATTATGAATGCTCCTTTATAGGGGTTAAATGGTACTTGCTATTTTTCTAAGTAAGAGCAGTAAAATTCCAATATCACACTGAGCAAAATGAAAATCAATACTTGACTACTTCTCTTCCATTCAACGACTGCACAGGACGCGCACCATCACCGTCATCAGTGGCTTCCAGTTCCGCCAGCATATTCTTGAAGTTTTCCAAGGACTCTTCCGTGACCGTGAGCGCTTTCTGAATCACCCACCAGTCCACTGTCTCCGAACATGGTGGAGTTGTGAGGCTTCCTGGGTAGTTAAAGACGTGGCCCTCATGAATCTGCTCTTCCAACAGATCTGCATATGAGTGCTCAACCTCCACTGTTTGATTCACATGTGTCAATGTGTTCCACACTGCGTTCATCCAGCCGTTGTTGGGTGTCTGCGATGCCGAGGAGTGCTTTTGCAAAAACAGCCCCACGACCAGCAATTCATCCCCACCGTCTTGCTTGTGCACGAAATGTGCTTCACCGTCGAACGTCTTGCCGTTCAGCGTATGCTCTGAGGGCATGTGCATGTGAAATTGCGCCAATGAAAACGTATGATCGCCACGATGAATCTTGCAGGTTGTATCAGTGGCTTCCCACTTGAAGGTTTCTTCGTACATCTTGAGCCCGAACGAAAGACAGTCGCCTGAAAATGACAGCGGTAGGTCTTTTTCCACCTCACACTTGCTTTTGTTGGACTTGGTGATGTCAATGGGTGACTGACGATTGCCATTGCAGATTGGATAGCCTTCTCCCCACTCTGAAGGACCCAAAGAATCTCCATCATTTTCACGGTAGGACCAGGCTGCTCCGTCACCACCAGTACTTGCAAAAGCTGGCTTGGCAATAGAGAGGATGATACCAGCAGCAGCGATAAGCGATTGGAGATACATACTAGGTTGATTGACTGGAGGAAGAAGACAGACTGACCTCTGAGCTAGAGCTGGTGAAAGCTGAAATACTAGTCTTCGTCATCCGTTACTCCCACTTCCTTTCGCTGGTGATTATTTAATAAATATTAATCAGCCGTTGCATCATTCATTTTTATTTGTAGAACCTGCTCCGCCCACGAAATTAGTGCAACTGGTTCTTCCTTGCTTTGTCAGTCAGGCATACC
This sequence comes from Pilasporangium apinafurcum, assembly GCA_001600495.1. Lineage (NCBI taxonomy): Eukaryota > Oomycota > Peronosporomycetes > Pythiales > Pythiaceae > Pilasporangium > Pilasporangium apinafurcum. The sequence continues at coordinate 365,256 of BCKE01000027.1, read as the reverse complement.
CATCCCACGGACATCATAATATTATTTATAGAAATATATTAAATATAAATTTTTTGAGATTTTTAAGTTACTTTAATAAGTATACAAAACTTATTATTAATCAAATTTAAATATTAAATTAAAGATATAATGTAATTAAGAAATCAATTGCAGCAACTGACGAGCGCTGGCGGTGCTGGCTCTGTTCATCGGTGAGTTTTCTATAGAAAGTCTTCAAGTAAAAACAACCAGCGTCAGCCAGAAAAAAAATAAAGGCAAAGTAGCACAATAAATAGCCCTCGCAACTGACGAGGTCTTTGACAGGTTGAAGGACACGAGTGGAAGCAATACAGGCCACAAAATCCGAGAAGATGATTCTACTCTTCTTATGATTACAGAGGTGTTGTATGCACCAGGCGAACTCTTCCTTCACTATCGATGTACGCTGTAGGAAATGGATGACAATACTTACGTGGAAATGAGCTGTTTCTCGGCACATTCGTTGAGTATTTTGGATGATAGGACGAAGTAACGCAGCGTAATTAAGCTCACACACAATATTTTTCAACAAAACTGAGCACCTGCCAACTATCTGACTCAATAGACTATTACCCAATGCAAAAGATGTACATGCCATATCCGTCCTCAACGCATACTTTTATCTTGTGTGCTTTTAATATGACACCAGCAATATTTCCTTGAAGTCACCCAATCACCCCTTGCACATGTTACCATGCACATCGATGGATTATGATTGGCTTTTATGGACGTTGTTATTACGAAGGACAACAACAAGCATCCAAAGAATCCAGAAAGGTGGTAGAAGAACTATGAGCAACAATGCTATCAGTGATAAGTCACCGACATTGGGAAGTCGAGGGTGGCAATTGTATCCTTGGCGTAGCTTTGCTTCGTGGCAACCTAGATCGCGACAGAAATGGAAGGCATTAGATGAGTGACACAGTACGTTAGAAGGAAGTATAGCTTGCTTTTGGCTTTCACTCACGCATTCGGATGGAAGAAATCAAGGTAATCGGGTTCATCCGAAAGTTAGAAATGTCGCTATGGACTGTAGATTCTTTGTTGCGGAGATTCTGACAATGAGTGCACAGGAGCAGGGCGATAGGTGGTGTGCGGGAGAACGATATACTTTCTTCCAACTGCAATCCGTTGAGAAAAAAATATACTTGTAGGATGGCGCGAAGAAGAATATCTGCAGCAGTCTCTACCGCACCATATTTCTTGAATTATATATACTACTAGTTGTATGCTAAGGTATAATGATGTTACTATAGCTCAATGCTTGTGGTGTGGGAGGGAACTACTTGGCCGCTAGAAAAATGCGAGGAAAAGATAAAAAGAAACCCATTTTTAGGTTCACACACATAGGTAAGAGTTTATTGGTGAAAATGTGTCTCTGCTTCAATGGATGTGTGCAAATACACATATTTTCAATACATGATGACTTCACGATCGTTCAACGGCTGGACTGCACGTGCACTGTTGCCGTCGTCAGTCGCTTCCAACGTCGCCAGCAGTTCCTTGAATTGTTTCAACGACTCTTTGCTCACATGCAGTGGTTCTTGAATGACCCACCAGTCGACAATCTCTGAACATGGTGGAGCCGTGAGACTGCCAGCGTAGTTGTAAACTTTGCGCTCATCGATCTTCTCCAACAGGAGATCTGCATACGAATGCTCTACATCCACTGTCTGGTTCATATGTGCAAGTGTATTCCACACAGCATTGATCCACATGTTCTCTTCATGATGATGATGATGACGATGGTGGTGGTGGGTCAGCAAGAGTCCAAACACCAGCAACTGGTCGCCACCATCTTCCTTGTGCACGAAATGCGCCTCGGATTCGTACTGCTTACCATTGATCGTATGTTCCGCCGGCATATGCAAATGGAATTGCGCGAGCGAATACGTCTTGCTACCTACATGCGCCTTACAGGTGGTATCGGTCGTTTCCCATTTGAACGTTTCGTCATACATCTTCAGACCAAACGAGACGCAATCACCAGAGAATGAGATTGGCAGTTGTTGGTCGCAAGCATCAGTAGCATATTTTGGTTGGATATCGATCGGAGATTGGCTTTGGCCAGTGCAGGATGGATAGCCATCCCCCCAATGGGACGGACCCAACGCATCAATATCATCTTCATGATAAGACCAAGCAATACTAGATGCGTCAGCTGCAGCAATAAGGCTGGGAGTGGATAAAGCAAAGGCAGCAAGAGAAAGAGTGAGTTGAAGCTTCATGCTTTTTTTGGCGAATCGAGGCAGATTGAGAAATGAAAGCTCCACGCAGCAACTTCCAATAGATTGCACAAGATTCAGCAACGAGTTTTTAGTCTAAATGATTTATTGCACATTAACGTTGCCCATCCTGATGTTTGTGGTATCTGGACATGTGAGGAGGAGGGGAATAGCTACCGTTCCGATCACCCATGAAGAAAATAAATTGGAACAAAATATAAATCAGGATACACTTGCTCCTGGGTGTATAAATCGTAGCGCATGCTGCTATGTTGAAGTTCTTACTCGAGTTTGAGAGTGGGTAAGCGAAGTAAATGAGATGGATCACAGCGATTAACCCATATGAATAGGTAAACGAACAGTGCGTCACCCACACCATTGCTTGTGTGGGTGAATGGCTGTATCCACGCAAAATCAGTTTTACATTATTGCAATCGATGGATTGGCTAGTTTAAAAGGCAGAAACAAACGAAAAAAACAAAGATGGTCATATCTGACTGGTAAATTATTCCTTCGGGTCAAATGTGGTACCTGTCGGCTGTTCGACGCTCGAAGCGAAATGAGTATGGATTATCAGAGTATATGAAACGAATACAAGCTATGTGCAATGGATGACAGCTCTGGGTCGGCTGTGGATTTGATCTCAAGGCAATGAGTAGGCTAACGTTTTCGAACCAGATACGAAAAGTGTTTTTTATATTTTCGTTTAAAAAAAGCACTTTTTTTGTTGAACCGGTTAAATTTTTTGAAACCGTGGTAGTTCAAGATGAACCGAAGCGGTTGGGTTTTGCGTCAGTGTTTGCATCAACGTGTTGCTGATAAACGTGAAAAGCTACACAGTGAGCAACTACACGATGGAAGTGACGGCGATTGAAGAAGCGTTTCTGCGAGGAGAGTGGGGTGTGGCGCTGGTGAACAGCAAGCAGATACTGACTCAGCACGTTATTGAGGTTAGCATGCGATTGTGATGATGGGCGGTTTTGTTGATCATAAGCTGTGTAGGTTCTTACCTGTGTGTGGACTTATGTGTGTCAGCTTGCAGCTGAAAATGGGAAGAACGAGATCAACATCTTGACTTCGGATGAGTACGGCCTCATATTTCCATTATTCTCCGATAATCTTTTGACGAACGATGGATGCTAATTAATGTACAATGCAATTCTGTATAGAGAGCGAGTGCTGTCGGTATATTTGCAATCGATTTTCGAATTGGAACAGCATGGAGAAGTGGAAACAGCGTCTGCAATTGTGCAATTTTTCCACCCATTACCATTTGATGTGGCAATGCAATGGTAAGTTATTGCGGTGTACTGTTGCTTTAGAGTGCACAGAAGTGGCGTTATGGATATTCTTAGTAAGTGCATTGGGTTGATATTGTTGCAGGGTCAAATTTCTGATTGCAATGGATCAACGAGCAATTGCACTAAACGAATTGAATGCAGCCATTGCTCGGTATCGTGCGTCATTTTCAAGCCAACCTACTGAGCAATTGAAGAACGAATACCAAACAATACTTAATGTATTGGTGTTCCAAGTGTTACTTCCTTCTGAAAGTTTGACGATGGTACAGGATTGTATTCAAAGTGATGAAGTTCTCGATGAAGAGTCAAAACAGGTAAGCAATTTCTCATTAGACTAAGGAACACATGCAGAACTGATAATGACACTTGTTGTTTATTCAGCGATTGCTTCGCTGCGTAGAGGAATATACTGACCGACAGCAAGCAGCTCGCAATTCCTTACCAGTTCAAGCTTCCAACGCGAACGCGTCTGCATCTAAGCAATCCGCAGCTACAAACAATCATGCTGCATATCAAGACAAATGCAGCACTGCTACTCATGTGAAGCAAACACAAGAGGAGGAAGATCTCTCCAGCACATACATCATGATTGGTGGCACTGCGATTGGCTTGGCCTTCGCAGCGATGGGTTTGTTTCGATACAAAGACAAGATTCATGAATCCATGACCGAGGTGCTTCCAGCCATTTCGAAAAGTTTGTCGGATGCAAAGTATGCATTGTTTGAAGCATAAAGGAAGGCCGACAAGCTGAAGAATCGAGAGTAAATAGAATTCATGCCTGACAGGGCAATGTTGAAGGCATATTTAAGGAAGTACAAATACATGTGAATGGAGAATGCATGCTATGCAGCACCACAACACGTCCGCATTTCCAAGGACGTACAGTATTTCCTTATTTGCAAAGTCCCCAAGTACCAAAAAAAAAACTTTATAAAACTCTAAAAGGAAGGTGGTGCGAGCTTCTGTTCGTCTACTTCCGCATCGCCTGGTGCACCAGCCAGTCCTTGATCCACCCCTGGCGCCATCCATTCGTTGACCATGATGCTCACACCTTCAATCGCAGCTAGCAGCACCCCACCGATCAGCGCTTGGCCAGCAGCAGCGCGTGGCCCAGCGCGTGCAGCGAGTGCGCCACCTGTAGCAGCACCCGCAAGAATGGAATTCCACGGATCTTCTTTCCGTCGAAGCGCCTCAAACGAGCAATCGAACGTAGAGAAGAGCAACCCCCACACTGCAAACCCACCAGCGAGCACAGGTGTCCGCATCTTGGCGTTGTAAATCGCACCGCGAAAGCGCTGACCTGCGGGCGAATTACGTGCACCCTTAAACGTGTACCACCCCGAGCCAAACACGGCACCGAGCACGAAACCACCACCGGCATCTTCCACGATACGGAACGGACACGGCTCACGTTCCATCTTGGTCTATTGTTGTGTGTGTTGTTGTAGGCGGGTCAGATGAGTGCAGATTAGCACTTGATTGTCCTGTTTAGCACTTCACTTGCTTTCCTTCTCTACGTTATCTCCGTTGAGTCGATTCTCGTCTGTGGGAGAGGAAGGGATGACGGTGAGTTCGTTCACTTCCGCTCAGACGTTGTGCTTGTCCAAGACGAGCTCTTTTGGCTTTTTGGGCCAGACGATGGACCACCTATCATCTCCCAGTGTGCCCAAATCAAGAAGCTCAGAAATCCCCAAAATAGAAACACAATTTCAAAAATAACCGGTTATACCGGTATATCAGATAGGAATGTTTGCGTGTAGGGGGAATTATGAATCTTTCGTAAACAGTAAGAGAAGAACTTATAGAATTAGCGTATAGAGTAAATGGCACAAACATTTTATGAAACGGATGCAAGAAAGAACCAACAAAGTGCGAACATGTGCAACAGCTCAAACTGCTCGTACGGCTTTTCTCGCCTTTGTGCAGTTGATTTACAAAGCGAAACGAGTCGTTCAGCAGTTGCGGTAGTAGTTCTTCAATTGGCCATAGCAGTGAACTCGTCTCGTTAGGCTTGTTCACCTGATAAATTACTTAGACGGAGCTCATCGAACTTCCCAAACTTCAACAATGGCCGAGATCAGTTATTACGACGCCGACCTGAGCGATGCAATTGAAAAACTCAACGATGTGATGGGTAAATTGGCCAAAGCACCGCCAGGAGTAAAACCAGAGGTTTGTGTTTGGATTGTAATGTATCTGGAGTTTGTCGATGAAGTCTAGTCTCAGAAATAGTGCTTCGTAGCTACTTGCAATGGCCGAGAAGAAGTTGAAGGAAATGATTGAGCTTAAGAAAGGTTATCAATTAGCATTACGTCAAGCACCGCGTGAACAAGCACGTGCGTTTAAAGAGGTACGATTACTAATTCTGAAGCTATATAAGCACGGATGTACTGAGTTTTGTATGTTGACTGGTGCAGAAATTCGAGGAGCATTGTGCGCGTGTAGAAGAGCTGACAGGAGAAGTGAAGTGGGCGCGATCCGAGCAGGACCGCAGTGGATTATTTGGTGATCGATCCTCAGCGAACGGAGCATCAAAGGCACCAGGACAGATGGGCAATCAGGAATTGCTGGACAAATCACTTAACATTCAGAAGAAAACCGAGCAAAGTCTCGTTAGCACACAAAAAATGGTCGAAGCGTCCAAAGAAGTAGCCATCGCCACCGGTGAGCAATTACGTGAGCAGCGACAGCAGATCGTACAGATCACGGATGAGGTCATGCGCATGGAAGACAGCTTACAGCGCGCCGATAAACTCATTCGCACGTTTGCACGCCGGATGGCGACTGATCGTGTTATACTTTTCTTCACGTTCTTGGTGTTTGTTGGCATTGCCGCCATCGTGATCTACAAGTCCATCAACCCCAACGATTCGACATTTTACGTACCAGACGAAATCACACCGCCCAACCCTGTGACGCTCTATAACAAGACCGTCTCAGCAATCAGCTCGTAAGATCAGCTATTAACCAGTGTCTTTGCTTCCAAATTTTATTGAGCTTATTTCCAGTCAAGTTTCATCTTCAGAGGATTCATTAGAGCTTTCTGATTCGTTCTCCTCGCCTTCGTCTTCTTCCTCGCTCTCACCCTCGTCTGTTTCTTCTTCTTCGCTCTCTTCTTCCTCTAATTCATCTGTCCGCTCCCGAAGAAATTCCTTCAGTTGATACAATCGCTGAAGCATGGATCGATGACCGATCTTCGTAATATTCATGCCATTCAGTGCTGTGTCGCTCAGTCCATGTTCGAGTATAAACAGCGCGTCATCGAACCCTGCTTCATGGAAGACCGGCGCGTACTCAACGAGGCCAATGCTCGCCAGCCAGTTGTCAACGAGCTCTGTACCGGCTTGCCGCTTTACGTGGTCAGTCAGCATTTGAGTGATCTCTATGCGTCCGAGCTCCTTTGCCAGGTCTAGCGGCGTGGTACCATTCTATAATTGCAACATTAGAGGGACTGATGGCAGTAATAGTATAATGAGTGAAGGCGATGATACCTTTGATGGTATACTCTTGCACTGCTTCTCCAGTAGCAATCGAACAATGGCCACGCTTCCTTGAATGACCGCTAGATGCAACGGTGTGCAGCCAATCTGCACATACACTCATAAAAAAAGTATATTGTGGCTACCTAAACGTATTTCCACCCTTATTGCCTACATACCTGGGTGTCCATGACGTCAACATCGATCTGATCTGAGGCTAACAGCAACTTCACTATCGCCAGATGCCCGTATCGAACGGCTATATGTACAGAGGAATAGTCGTATTTTGTCTACTATTAAGGCACACATACTCTCACTCTGTTGCTTTCATTGACCAGTCAGTCGTTCATGCTTGATACTAGCGCTGACCTGGCCATTTGCAGTGACGTTCTCGGGTTTCTCTGCAAGCAGTGACGACACCAGTTCCTCATCCCCCAACGCACATGCATATTGCAAAGGTGTCCATCCCACTGTGCCGCGAGGAGAGCCAGCATCTAACAAGCCTCGATCAGGCTCTTCCAGGAGAGAAAGATCCTCACGTTTCATATTGTATATTCGCGAAAAGTCGCGATGATAGTGTTTCTATGAAAAAAAATGATGGCACTTTGTATGGATAACCCAGTCATTTACCAATTCAAATTGTTGTTCCATTGAGTAAATGTTAGTAAAATGGCCATGATTTCGTGAGAACGAGCGTAACGATCGTGATCATTGCGATGACTGTCACGACGACCATCGGCTCTGGTGGCTTGTAAAGCTCCCGGAAGCGCAGGTTCTCGTTCCGCATGAGCATTCGTCGCTTTCTTCGCATGGCGTCCATAAAGTGCGAGCCATAGGTCTTTCGTTTCTCCGTCTCAAAATTGAATTGTTTCTTTAGCTCTGTCTGCTCTCTTAACGCAGCGGTATCATCGTCACCGTCATAGTCAGTGTCATCATCATCATCAACCTCGTCATCGTTGTCAAAGCTGTCACCATAGAGCTGTGCTGAATCGCTATTGAGCTTCGTCGGGGTTCCTTTGCGAATGGAATGCACTGAAGAGGAGGAAGAATCCCCCACAGGTCGCAATCTAGCGTCGTTCTTAGCGTATGCACTTGATGATCCGGCCATTTTCTCTTCAAGTCGGTGGAACATGAAGAGACGCAAACTCATGGCACTTCGCGTACGAGCTACCTTCGTGCAACCTTTTTACGTATTTATGCTTGAGTATAAAATGTTTTTTATTCAAGTAACATTGGGACAGGAATCCCATTTCTATTCCACCTAAAAAGCAGGGAAGAGCAGGTCGAGTGGAGAGAGAGAATGGTGAGCTTGAAGTACGAAGTCGCGCGCTTTGGCGTCTATTTGTCCAGTACGTACAGCTAACTAAAGCATATTCGTCTGTCTGTGTATGGTATTGATTTATATGACTTGTGATGACGATTCTATTTGGTCACGGCGAATAGTTCCGGTGGTAGCGACATACATCTACGCACAACCTGAATGCATCAATTGGATCATTGCACGAGTACGTTGTTCTTACTCTTTGTGTCTATCGAATTATTGCTATATGCTGGAGCAATAGAGTTGAATCTGCTGATGTTTTTTTTGTAGTGGAAGTACATTACGTACCCTCCTCAAGCAGTATCACGGGAAGAGCTCTTTGCCAAGATGCGAGAATTGAATGAAGAAGATAAGGCTACCATTCCACCGCCTGCGCAAAAGAAGTAGCTCATCAAGATTGTAAAAGTTTTATGTGCCACCAAGATCATATAACACGAAAAAGACAAAGAAATCCAACGAACAAAATGCTAGAGAATAAGGTCGTTTTTGGAGCATGAGCGCAATTTTTCTCTATATATTTGCGTGTGTTTACACAGGCAAGACGGTTTATTGCTTTCGTAACAGACAGTAGATTCGTGTGTCGTTGTGAATCATATGCAAATGACGCTGTTCTCCGCGCAAGCACATAAGCAAACCCCCGAAACTCGCATAAATCGCCACGACGTTGCCACCTTCGTGGTCATACTGGAACACCTTGCCGTACATGCCGTAGTCATATCTATCTAGCAGTGTGGGCTGATTAAACAAAGCAGCAACACCATATATGATCAGTTTCTCCATAAGTAAACCATCGCAGGTTATATGAATGATACCTTTCCCGACTGGTTAAAGATCCCATCGTCTGGTTTGCCTTCCAAATCAAGTGTGCTAACCAACGCAAATGTAAATTTTTCGTTCTGACGAAGACGATACACTTCGGAGTTGATATCAAGCGTCAGCTCCAACTCGTAGGAGACCCCTTTGCAGACCACACGCGTCACTAAATGAAAAAAATAAAACAAGAAGGACTACGATCAGCTTCCCCACATCCATTTTGACCTACTCAAGCAAATATCGATGTAAAAAATGATGCAATTCACTTGTATATACCTTTATCAAACTTCTTTCCATCGGGGTTGAGCTGTCGCACCTCGAAAATATCCTCAAAGAGCTCCGTCGCCATCCTTACTTGTTGCTTTCCCTGTCCGGGTTCCTTTATTGACTTGTGCGACTGATTGGTGGGAACAATCGTGTATACTATACACACTCAAACTGCTCCTCCGGATTTGCGCAAAATCACGTATTTGATAAAAAAATACGCTTATTTTCGTACAATACCGTATTTTGGCTGATAGTGTATAGTATACACTTTACTGTGGTAATGTGTATACAATATGTTATAATTATCCGGAATTCCGCCAAGCAGGACAAGAATAGCTCTGTGACCCCAAAATAACGACAACACAGACGGCAAAAAGAAAAAGCAGCAACAGACAGAGACAGCGAGGCACGTAACCTCCTCCTTCCTTCCTTCCTTCCTCCATTTCTGGCTGTGTGGAGTGGGTCTCTCTATACCCTTACAGGCATTTACGCTATTGCATAGTAGCCCTACGATCTCTCTTTTATAGTTCAATACAGAGAGATGGCGTCGCCAAAAGAAGAAGAGTACGACTACTTGTTCAAGATCGTACTGATCGGTGACTCCGGCGTCGGGAAATCCAATCTTCTCTCACGATTCACACGGAACGAGTTCAATCTCGAATCTAAGAGCACGATCGGCGTAGAATTCGCCACGAAATCGATTGTCGCTGAGGGCAAAACCATTAAGGCGCAGATCTGGGATACCGCCGGTCAGGAACGCTACCGAGCCATCACTAGTGCGTAAGTGAGCTCCTCGTTTTACCTTCTCCTCCTCTCCGCCTCTTTGGGATTATTTATATTTAATTTATTGTATTATGATAATTAGATATTATCGTGGAGCAGTGGGAGCGCTGCTGGTGTACGACATCACCAAGCATGTGACGTTTGAGAACGTCGAGCGCTGGTTGAAGGAACTAAGAGATCATGCCGACGCTAACACGGTCATCATGCTCGTGGGCAATAAGAGCGATCTGCGTCACCTGCGTGCAGTTTCCACGGAAGAAGCTATGGCGTTTGCCGAGAAAAACAACTTGGCGTTCATTGAGACGTCAGCGTTGGAGGCCACAGGCGTCGATACGGCCTTTCAGCGCATCTTAACTGAGATTTACAAGCTCATGAGTCGCAAGACTATTCAGGCCGAAGAAAACGCCACAAGTCTGCCATCAGGGGATAATATTGTGATCACAAGCGACAATGCGGATGACAAGAAGAAGAAGAAGAAGAGTACATGTTGCTAAATACAGTTGCCAGTCCAGGGCAATGAAGGAAGACTGAAGAAGTATGACATGGGCTTCTCTTTTCGTTTTCCCTGTTTTTTTAATCAATCCGAATGGGACGATTCGTAATTGTCTGATTAAATTTCGTGGCATATGTGGTGCTGTTCGTCTCGTTGTACATACTACCTACTGTTGTCTGCACGCGGTCGGATAAACAATCATTTTCACGACTAAACATTTCTCCGATTACAGTTGATTCGTTCAACTCAGGCACATGAACATTATCTTCAATAAATCTGGTTTCCATTTCGCTATGTTGGTTCATTGGTACGTGTCTTTTATGCATACCACATACAGCACCAGAGCGAACAACAATGATTGGTATAACAGCATAGTGTGTATGAGCCCACCTTATCTTTTCTGTAAGTCGGAGTGCTTCTCAAATGTTTCGCAGAGAGTTTAGCTGAATCGATGAATCAAAAGCATTAGGGCGACAGGCATTGTAATATGCGCTGACATACGGCTGGGAAGACGTTGCCGTCATATAGCTTTGGGGCATTGTAGTTTGTCATCTTTTCAGAAAAAATGAGAACCGCACGAGTGAATCTAGCTACTCTCTGTTTCTCTACTCCAACCTGAACTATATCCGATCCTACCCATCAAAATCGGCAATCAATCAGTCGAACGTAGAGAGAAATGTAAAGAAACAAAGGAGACTTTGTCAATTTAAACATGTTACGGACAGACACGTATGGGAATCATGCTCTTGCATGTGATATGGGGAGCGGGAGAAAAGAATCGGTGCCCCATCTTCCAATGAAAATGGCGGCAAAGTTAACCGTAGAGGACACCTGGAAAACCGATCAATCATGGCCGATATGAGCAAGGAGGAGGATAACATATGGTGATAGTAATGAATTGCATGTACTTACTGTTAGGTGAGCATTACTTTGAAAACTTGCAATCAATCCTAAAGTACTTAAAGGAATCTCGCCACCAGGAATATGCATGATTTACTTGCTAAGCTGGCATATACAGATTTTTCTGGAGCTGAGAAAAGGTGAATGAGAAGCTGCAAAGATATTTAGTCAAATGAGGATATCCTTGATGTCAAGAGTCTTTAGCCTTGAGAGTAGACTTTAGGATTCATTGGATGGAAAGACTCCTTGGTGGCTGTTGCTGCGTGCGCAATCATCTTGAAAGGCCATGTTGATGATCAATCGCGTTTCCAGAAAAATGAAATTATACACCTTGAGTGGGGAAAAAGAAGATATATGGAGTTAGAAAAATCAAGTATACACCACAAGGTACTTCTCAGGAGTTTGAGAGTTTCTCATTTCGGTGGCATCTCTTAAATGAATCATTTCCGGCTTCTCAATAGCGAAGCGTATTGAATTCAAGTATTTACCACCTCACATTCTAGCAGTCATCCATTGAGTGTTGCTTCAACACCATTTGCCAAGATAGAAAGAACTGCAGCTTTGAGAAACAGCATAATCAAAAAATCAAACCAACTACGAGGCGTCCTTGTTTTTGAACGTTGTGCTAAAATGGCATCAACGAGTGACGGTATTGAAGAGAACACCACTAAAAAATGGAGAGCCCGCCTGGGTTTTGCGGAACGAAAAGTTCGACAAAAGCAAAGTGTATACACCACTGTGAAGACTGGGTGGCAAAAGTTTTGCAAAGACAAACAAATGGCGGAAAAGATTGATGAGGCTGTGCGACTTTGTTCAAGAATAGCATGTGAGGCATCCATGCTGGCATCTGTCCATGTTCTGCGATTATTGGAAGCTGGCGAAGAACTTCCTCCATTGGATAATAACTTTTTCAATCGATGCACATCTGCAATAGCCAACTTGGCCGGCAACAGAGAGGTCGCCAATCCTGAATTGGAAACCAGTCTAGACCTTTACAGGATACAACACCCTTCGGATTATGAACTGACAGAACGAAGACCCCACATGGGTCAGATGTTGGTTATGATCGCTCAACAAGCAAGGCAGAATTTCCAAGTCAGCAACCGATTGACGTTCTACTCCCAATTGTATAAGTGGATGCGCCTGCAGATACGTCTTCACAACAGTGACTATTTTGAAAAGCACCAAGGCAAGATAATCAAGAGTGCTGTCTCACTGCTAGTCCGTGCAAGCACCCAAACTCAGCATAGCTTATCCAACCTGATGTCTGCGTACTCCAGGTTCAAGAAGTATCCCATCCCTACTGAAGAGATTGTTTGGATGCAGGAGTTATCGGATAGAGTGAGAACCGAGATCGGACCGCCACCACTCAAGTTGAAGAGCTTTCCAGAATGTTACATGCCCTTTCTCCGCACAATGCTGATAGACATACAAGCTCACGTAGATGATGGGATGAAGGGTTGCCGAGTCTGGTCTCTACTTCCACAGAAACAGTTCAGACCCATTTTCATCAAGATCAACATCATCGTCCTGAAGGAACTTGCTAAGGCTTTGAATGACTCTGTTGAGCTTTACGCCGACAAAGCTGAGTTATGGCGCACGTATTTCAATATAGGTCTTGTGACCAAAGTCCAGCGAAAGAAGTTTGAGCACTTCATCTCGACCGACGGTATGTCAGTTGGTGTGACAATCTCCCGTCCAAAGCTTCCCACAAAGAGGCATTTTCTCTTGAAGATCGGATCATCGGTTTGGACCCGGAAAGAAAGAAGATCTACTGCTGTTGTCTACAAAGAGGAAAGCATGGCTACGCTGAAAAAACCGAAAGGAGAGAAGGTGAAACATGAAGTCATCCACTGGTCGAAGGATCGTTTCTACAGAGAGTGCRGCTACCATAGACGAACAAAGTTGACCAAAGAGTGGATTGATGCTGAGCCTGACATCAAAACCTTCAATGGAAAGGTTCCTTCGGCAAAAGTTGCGAACCTTGTCTCCTATTTGAAACGGGTGAGATTTTGTCTCGTGTATTTGGATCGTCTTCTTGACGTGTATTCATCAAAGAAAATGAAGAAGGTGCGATGACCGACCTACATCTGTCGACGACAGACGTACGAGAAGGTAGTCAAGAACCTTACAGGTGGTAATAAACGAACCGTTATCGCTTATGGAGATACAAATTTCGCAAGCTCAGCTAAAGGCAACATTGCTGTTTCTACAACGACCCTACGGAAGAAAATTGGTTTTAGATGTCGTGTTGCTGATGTGGACGAGCAAGCTGTGTTGTGCTTGTTAGAAGAAGATGAAGGGGTTCGTCCTTGACGGAAAAATTGTCACTGACGGTCTTTATGGTGTGTGACACTGCAAAAATAGTGAATGCCATCGCACATTGTGGGACCGTAACATCAACACTGCAATAGACATTTTGAGACTATTCACCGACCAAGTGAAGAAGAGGAGGAAACTCGAGTCGTTCACGAGGAAAGAGAACGAGTTGGTACTCGAAAGCAAAAACTGAGGTGATAAAAGTCCTCACTGCTATGATTCCGGAAACGGATGAGTGTAGCCTTTATTCCCCAACACGATCTGCTGCATGACACAATGTTGAATCCATTGCGCTCAAAATATTTTTTGTCCAATCAAAGATCTGATTGCAAGTTGTTTACTTGAAATATCGGCTTTCTATTGGTTATTTCAAACATTTTTAATATAAAAACAACCAATAGCTACATTAAATAACGCACCCATTGCATCATTCGCATTTCCGACCGACCGACAATTTTAATTGATAATTACTATACAGAACAAACGACGACCAAAAATTCAGCGCCTGCATTTTCAAGAAAAAAAATGATAGGGCTCATCAATCACTTCAGTGTCCAATAGCTGCGACAGGTGCTTCTCTTCCACGCACACACACTGGTGCACCAAAAAACTCAGAGCCAAGTGGGTCTCTCACACGAACAGCGAACCTTCTACCATTTCCAAAGCCATCGTTCATGGCGTCTTTTTCGTTCAGTTCCATTCCGAGACTCCTCTTTGACGTGCTTGTGTTCAGTCAAATTTTCTTCATATACACAGCACACGCCACCAACACCGCTACTGAAGCCGTGGAATCCGTTTTTTTCACCGCTGATGATCTCGGTAATGTGAAATACGTCGTCCCTATCACTGCCTTGCTTCTTGGAGCAATCGTGTACACTGGTGGAGATAAATCTCTGGGACTTTTGACGTTTGTCGGCGGGTTTATTGGTGGAGGATACCTTGTCGCGTGGTTAATCGAAGACAGTATTACCAGAGACCGCATGTGGCTAGTCAACATGTCGTGGCTATCGTTTTGCGTCGGTGGATTGATTTGCGGGTGCATTACAGCTGCCTGTAGTATTTTCGTAGCTGGGTGTGTCTGGGGAGTTATGTTAGCAGCGCTGATCTACGCGTTATTTGGGTACAAGTGCTATCCGAGTGACCCAGAAGTAGCGTTCATCTTCTTAGTGACGATGCTGGGTCTAGCAGCAGGCGTGTTAGCGATGCAATTGTGGAAGGAACCAGTGGCGATTGTAACAACAAGTGCTGCAGGTGCATGGCTGTTGATATCGGGTGCGGGATATTTTATCGGTGATTATCCCAATGGGGCAGACTTGAGGCAAGCATGGCGATCGCACAAGTTCGTGGATTGGTTTGGTGCGATTCGAGATGTCTGGTGGGCGTATTTAGGTGCGATTATCGTGCTGACGGTCATTGGTGTGGTGGTTCAAATATATAAGAAGAAACGAGAGCGTGAAGAACGCTATTACAGTCGCCAGATGAACAGTCTGCCACAGCATCACCCTGTATACTACGAAGCACCGACCTCCCCTGTCAGGCATACGAGTAACCAACCTCCAACGCAACCACCTCCTTCGCGGTGGTACTCAGGCGGGGTGGTATAAACAAAGTAGTAGCACTCGTCATTGTTTATCATTGTTTATGAATTAGAAAATCATTCTGTATTAGTGAGCTCCCTGATACTGGTCTCCCCTTTGTTTTCACCTTGTACCTTCGCAAGTATCTGGTTATTAATGGTATCTGCAGGACATGATTTTATATCCCATCCTGCTCATAAAGCAGATGAATGGATCTATTTGGTTTTGGTGACTTCACATCCTTGCCGATTGTTGATATGCTGCTGTACAATCTTTATGTGGGATATGTTCTCACACTATCCTTCTCCAGGTAATTATTGACGAGATTATACCCTTGCAGTTAGTGCATTGCGATGAAAGACTACTACTCAAACTGGTCTAGAGATACAATTATAATTTGCGTGGCAGTCAACATCTATGTGTGTAAGAGCACATTTCAGGTCATTAAAACAACACATTATTCATTTCATAATGACCTAAGCACTATTCTAAATGCAACAAGCTGTTATTCTTAATGATTAGTATGCTTTCACCACACGGTCATTCAGCGGCTGTACTGGCCGTGCTGCCTTGCCATTGTCGGTCGCTTCTAATTGAGCCGTGAGTGTGAGCAAATTACTTAATTGTGCCTCAGACACTTGGATTGGCGTTCCAATGACCCACCAGTCGACAATTTCCGAGCATGGAGGTGTCGTGAGACTACCAGCGTAGTTGAAAACCCGGCTAGTGCCCATCTGAGCAGTCAGTGCGTCCGCATAGGAAGATTCAATGGTCACAGTCTCATTTATATGCGACAGACTGGACCAAACTGCATCCATCCATGGATTGGAGGCAATGTACGCGTCATCAGAGCCGTCCAACATCAGCCCGATCACCAACAGATCACTGCCTCCGTCCAGTTGATGAACGAAATGGATTTCGGCGTCCTCTTGCTCGCCGTTGATCCGGTGTTCCGAGCCAATATGTGCATGATATTGGATCAAAGAGAATGAGTCTGTGCCTCGATGTACTTTGCAAGTGGAGGTGGCAGTTGCTCCCCATTTGTATGCATCGATGTTAGCCTTCAACGTCAACAAACTGCAATCGCCCGAAAAGCGCAGCGGAGCAGATTTGAGCTTTCTGTCATCACTGCTGTCATGATCTTCACTGTCTTTATCGTCATCGTCAGCTTTACGGCCATTGCTATAATCGTTGCTGTCCTTATCGGTTGTGACGATATCAATGGGCGACTGACTGGTTCCATAGCAGGTTGGGTAGCCTTCACCCCACTGTGGTGGGCTCAGCGCCAATGCATCCAACTCGCGGTACGTCCACGGTATGCCGGAGGTGTCCGCCATCCCCACGGCAGCAATAGGCGTGGAGAGGACAGCAATAGAAGCTATGGCGTGGATCAGCTGGAGTTTCATTGACTAGATTAGTTAGGCTGTTTGGACTGGGTCTTGCTGGGAAGGATGCAAAATACAAAATAACACGAGCACTGTGCTGTTTGCAATCATGAAATGGAGACGACCCTACGTTGAGAGGAAGAATGTTCCTGTGCACCAGGAGGTCTGGGAGGGAAGTTAAAGAGAAGGAGGATTCACACCAATATTAACATCAATCGGGATTTGATGGGACCTGTGTTCAGAGCCACAACATTTAATCTCGAGGCCATCTGGGATAGAAAGACTCTTGTTTCAGCACTAGGACACTAGCAAATCGTTGCCAATCCTTCCGGCAGTCTCATCGTATGGCATCAATTTCGGAAATGATACAACATGCTGATACAGGCGACTTTGGCGATATTAATTTCTGTAGTTCAGCTTGCGAAGACAAAGGTGGAAAGCGTATTGTGTTCATGAGGGGAAAACGACTGCGACATCACAAAGCTCACCCCAGGCAGTATTGTCTTAAAGTCTAGAGAACTATTTGTCATCAGCTTCATGATCATTATCAATAGAATAATAGCAATCAAACTAACAACTCTATGACTCCAGTCGCTTACATGATAAAGCGTTCTACGCCTCCACCAAAATTAGAGGGACATGAAAGAAATCCCATCAAAAAAATTCTGCGCGAGGATTGTGACCCGACTAAATGCTGCTATACAAACAAAAGGACCTTAATTCTTATGAAGACATATTGGCATGCTAGCATGAAAGCAGATACAATGTATGTGGCTATAGATCGATCGTTGTTGTTCAGCATAAATTAATCCGTATTTCACGTTTTTAACTCGCATGCAATTTAGAGAATCGATTATATATTTCTCCCTTGACTTACACATGTATTCGCACACTTAGTATGTCGTGATTTTACGGCCGTTCAACGATTGCGTCGGAYGAACAGTCTTACCATTAGCACTGACACTCAACTTCTTATTCATACTCAACAACTTATCTAATAAAGCCTTGGAAACATCCACTGGCGACTGGATAACACACCACTCCATTCCTTCCGTGCACGGAGACGTTGTCAAACTGCCACCATAGTTGAAGGTCTTCCCTTCACTCATCTCCTTCTTCAAAGCATCTGCATATGGATAGTTGATTCTCACACTTTGGTTGACATTCGCCAGACTATCAAAGACTGAGGTGATCCATGGATCTCTGACACTGGTTTGTTGAAGTATCAAACCCACGACTAACAAATCATTGCTATCATCCTTCTGATGTACGAAATGAAACTCTGCGTCTTGTTGTTTTTCGTTGATGGTGTATTCTGAGTCGATGTGTGGGTGGAATTGCAGCAAAGAGAACGTATCAGCACCCCGCTTGAGTTTACAGGTTGAACTCGTAACTTCCCATTTGTACGCGACATCATGTGGAACAAGGTTGAAAGACGAGCAATCACCCGAGAACGTGAGTGGCGTGGTCTTCTTTTGACCGCGGAGCTTCTCAGTCATGATGTTAATGGGCGATTGGTTCTTACCAGCGCAGGTTGGATAGCCTTGTTCCCACTTGTCAGGACTGAGCGTTTTGGCATCGTTGGTACGGTAGCTCCAGGCTGGACCAATCGCATCAGCAGCGGAGACGGACATTGGCAGGGATAAGAGTGCAATTGAAGTGGGAATTGTGGCGAGGGTAGCGCAGAACTTCATAGTAGTTGGCTATGCAGATGGCTGATTGATTGTGCATGCTTGGTTTATAGTAAATTGGAAAGTGATTGAAGTGAAAAGCAGCCTCGGTTGAAATGAGAGACACTTGTACAACGTGATTAAAAACGGCACCCAAGATCAAAAAAAGCAGTTGCTGTCCGACCTGATCACGCACATCTATCGATCTTTGCTCCAACTTGCGAACGCCTAGGCTTTGCATCGACATTACACACATGTACCACAAACAGACGAGTTGCGTATATTGTTGCTATATGTACACACATTTCGGATCCTGCTTTGTCACAAAGCGTGCCATATGCATCTAGATAAAGTGAATATTTTAATGCAAAAATGTCATGAGCATTTGAGCTTCTGGAAGATTTGAAGAGCTGTGGAAAGAATGGACATGGTGCGATAACTATTTGAATCACAATTATATATGCTGATGTTGGTCTATTAGTAGATGACTCCTAATGTTTTGCGCTCTCTGTATTGACTGTATTTGTTCTATGGCGATGTGGTACAGAGAGTTTCTATTGTCTGCTGGAATTCTTTCAACACCGGAATGCAGACAATCAATTCAAGATCATACAACCGCGTTCTGTATCCATTAGCGCTTGAGATAGCTCTGGCGTTAACTGACCCTTGAAGATCCCACCCTCTAATCTTCTTCTCCTCACTACGATAAGGGATCGAGCTACAACGCATTCGGATACTTCGGTATCGATCTCATTGTAATATCACGTTGACTCTAGAAGTGAGTGGCGTACAAATTAACAAAGAAGTTTTTTGCAGAGAGCGACACAATTCGACACGAAGCATCGCGTAGTGAGCCAATTCAGTACCATACGAAGAAGATTACAGAGCACAAATAAACATCGCAGTAAATTCAACTTTGATAGTATACGAAGCATTGATGTTGAGGATTGCAGCAAACAGGTTAATGGCCTACTTCAGACGCCCCATCTGCTATTATAATCCAAACTCGAGGACAAAACTCACGCAATCAACAGGTAGTTTCTTCTAATGTCGGCCACCCCAGCCACCAAAGCCGCCGCTCCAGCCACCGCCATTATTGTTCCAGTTGCCAGGCCATTGGTTGCTGTTACCACTGTCAGTGGAAGGTGCCGTCGTGGATGTGGCGTCTCCATTGTCACTGGAAGGGGCCGTCGTGGGTGTGGCGGTAGTCGGAGTAGGAGTTGATTCAGTTGAAGTAGTTGAAGTAGTTGAGTTCGATTGAGATGACGAAACTGATGTAGTGGAGTCACTGTCACTGGCAACAGTGGAACTCGTTCCGCTTCCTGCAAGAGGAACGCAATCCTCTGCACAAGTACACACACGCACAACCAGTGAGCTAGCTGGCCTTCAACCGAGTACAATGACAAAACAGACAAAACTTACTGTACACTTGCCAGACGGTTTCACCGTTAACGCCCTGGAATGCAAGCCAGTAAAATCGCAGCATGCACCCAGACGACGAGCAAGAAGAGTAATCGACAGGCAAGATCGATTTCACGTCCTCATCGCCACCGTACGCTGCCATGCAATCATCATTTTGCATCACAAGCGTGTCATCCAGCCAGATTTCACATGGACCCTATCATAACGATATCCATTAGATTTACTTGCCAAAAGAGAATAGTTAGAACAAACACAAGTATCTGCCATACATGATGGATAATGCCACGAGAGAATGTGGCCGCGCCGGTGGTGGGGATGGATTTTGGTGTAGCGTCTGCTAAGGTAAAGCCGCACGCAGCGCCGTAGATGGATGTGTCGTCAAGAATCTGGCGAATGTTGCTGACACCTTTTTCTGCCGCTAGTTCCTTGTAAAGAGTCGCACTCGCAGCATCGTTACCTTGCCAGTCTCCGTCCCATTGAGGGTCAATCTGCACAATCCATGCGGAATTATCGGAGCCGCTGAATTCCGACTTGGGATCATAGACATACCCATGACCATTGACACGCGAGGCACATGCCACAAGCACAGCAGTAACGGAGGCAAAACTAGCAGTGGAAACCATTTCTTCTTGGACTTGAAAAGGAAGTGTTAGTTCCGAAGCAGATTGGATAATGAGGAAAATATGGTGATCAATCCATTTGATACCGTGCTAACGGTTGTGAATTGAAAATCAAAATCCACAGTTTCCATGACATATGGATGCTTCTCTCCTTATTCCCATCTGTCGGGTCACCATGTAGAAGTGAGTACCACAGAGTGGAACTCAT
This sequence comes from Pilasporangium apinafurcum, assembly GCA_001600495.1. Taxonomy (NCBI): domain Eukaryota; phylum Oomycota; class Peronosporomycetes; order Pythiales; family Pythiaceae; genus Pilasporangium; species Pilasporangium apinafurcum. Next base: position 344,455 of record BCKE01000027.1, on the reverse strand, counting down.
TCCCCCGAAACCTCCGTATCTCGTTATTATAGTTTTGATCTGTCAGGATCATTAAATGAGCTGTTGATTCCCATCTGTTAATCCCCACGAAAGAAAAATAACAGCTCAAAATAAGCACTTGGAGCCAAGTGAAACACAAACCCAACCTCCATCTTTGCTATTGCTTTCTCTATCAAGATAGAGGCGAATGACTCGATTGTTGACAATCAAGAAGAAGGAGAATAACATCAAGCAGCGTGATGTGAATAGACTGAAATTGTGTCTTGACGAGCAAAGAAGACGTTGCGCGCCTCTACATTAACAGAGAAAGCGCTTTCTTCCAGCACACATAACAAGTTCATACCCGCTGGGGATAAACAGCCGGAAGATGCGAGTAATAGATTAGATTTTGTTTTTGTCCCTCTATCAATACATTTGTCTCAACAGAACCAACGGGCGTTCAAGACAGCCGAAAAAGCGCAACGTTCGATTTCGCTGGAGAAAAAAATTAATTGAAGCGATGAAAGTCGTAATGGTGAGACGAAGAGCCAGGCTCATCCACTCATATGTGCAAAAAGAAGCCCAACTTATACCAAGCGCTTCCCACACGAAACGAAAAGGCTGCTCCATTTTGCCAGAACACTTAGAGTAAACTACTGAAAAGTCTGTTCTGTTCGACCTCTTCCTACTGACTGTTGGGGATAGCATGAGAGCATTATTTCATTAAAAAAAAATTGCTGCATACAATCCTGTATGGGATCACAATCCGAAACAAAAACTAAAGTTTCATCATTTACGAAGGCGTCAGAGCATTCAAGACAATCATCTTCTCGCGAGCTCTTGACTGCTCTAGCCAACTATTCATTTAGACCAGATTTCATTTTCTATTTATCCGGTGGTTATCATGCAAGCACATCCAAAATACATCTCATGAATCGTCATATCGTAGTGACAACACGACAATAGTGTTAACATCAAAGTATCTTTTCAACGGAAGAGACGGATCAAAACACATGGGAAATACGTTAGCAGCAGTTACCATCACAACAACAAAAGAAGTCTAGTCTAGCCATCAGCAAAGCACACTATACACACTCGCTTTGGCAGTGTGAGGCAGGCATAACAGTCAGATTCAAGGTATACTATCAATGAATATACGTAACAATCACGCAACGAAACCCATAATTGAAATGAGTTTATACGCGACCATATGATTAATGCGTGCCATACTTTCACGCAGGACATACAAGTCTTCTCTTTTACACACGACAATTCGATGGGGTATGAGGTCATGCAAATAAAAAATTAAAGCCCCATACATTTAATACGTCGTGATTTTACAGCCGTTCAACGATTGCGTCGGACGAACAGTCTTACCATTAGCACTGACACTCAACTTCTTATTCATACTCAACAACTTATCTAATAAAGCCTTGGAAACATCCACTGGCGACTGGATA
>BCKE01000027.1:296730-318677 GCA_001600495.1 Pilasporangium apinafurcum | reverse complement strand
TTTCTTCTTGCCATAGCCATCCGGCTGCTTTACGAACGCATCTATAACATTAGAGGAGCGATTTAGCAGCCGAGCAATCTCTCGATTGCTCATTTGCTCCTTCTTTGCATTCAATATCAGACGCTGCTCCTCGGAGCTAAGCGCTTTGCCTCTTCCCATGTGCAGCGATTGSCTATGCGGTCATATGGCAACAAATGACATACCAGGAGTCATGTTAGTGCATATGATCAGCAAATACACCATTAGACGCGCTCACAGATGCGCAAATCCGTATATAACACTTGGTGCCCCTATCATTATTTCCAGCCTTTAGACACCCACCTGACGTATTTTTGACAATTTGTACGGTGTACTTTGTAGTTTCGCGCGCAAAAAGCACGAGCAGAAAGCTTATGTTATTGGCTATAATCCACAATAATTTTATTTAAAACGGCGTAATATTACTCGCAAAAAGTCAGAAAAACAGGGTGCCCCTATCTTTATTTCCGGGACTGTATGAAGTGTAAAAAGTCTCTTATACAGTGATTTCGCCGTATAAAGAGTTTTTTGTGTACACCATCTTTTGTGAATGCATTCTCAAAAGAGTTTGCACCGTTTTATGGAAATTTACTCCGATTACATCACGTTTTGAAATTGTTCCCATGGATGGCAACGAGGAACTCATCGTCGAAAAACGTCCGACTAACATGGCACGAAAGCGGCAAAGGAACGGCTCCAGTGCGGCTAAAGAGGTACGAATTATTTACTCATGGTGTTTCGAAGAAAAATTAAAGCTCAATACGATTGTGCGGACGGATTTAATGTATGTAGGAACCGAAATACAATCATCAGCCTGCTTCCATCGTGCCAGTGGCTGAGCTTGCTTCTCCAATAAAGAAGAAGAGCAAACAGACCCATGAATCTGCCGACGCTACTTTAAATGGAAAAGTACATGTATCCGATGATGCACCCGCAAACTGTGTAACTGGTGCAGAAACAAAGAAAAAGAAGAAGAAAAAGAATAAGAAGACATCACAGAGTGCCAGTACATCTGCAGCACAATCTAGTGAACAGAAGCCAAACCAAGCGGCAAAAAGCAAGAAATCGAGCGAAATTGACGATCTCTTCCAGTCGTTAAAAACGAATAAGCAAGCGAAGGCGTTGGCGGATGAGAAGAAGAAACAAGATGAAGCAGCTGCTCAGATACGCGAACAAAAGGAAAAGAAGCGACTACAGGAGCAGATTAAGAAATTGGAAGCGCAAAGTACGTTACCTCATCGAGCTTGCCACTCATGGAGTTGGAATATATGGCAGTTTCTAACAAGTATATGATGTGCGGTATTTGCAGACACAAATTCCAATGCAGCTAGCATGAATCCAGATCCACGACCAGGTATGTTAACTATTGCCATTGGGCTTGTGTGTTACTCGACTAATCAAAGGAATCACTCAAACACCAATTGATTTCAATGGATATGTGCTTTATAGTGCGCTATGATGAGGATGGATTGCCTATTTACACGGAAGCATCGCTGCAGATCGGCAAAGGCGGCGACACGAAAGACTGTCCGTTCGATTGCTGGTGCTGCTTTTGAGGATTAAGCGCAAGCTAACGTTTTGACCAATTAGAGGCATGAGTGAGAAAAATTTTGTCCAATAGATTATATATCTATACCTATTAATCCCTGCTATTGGCTATTATTCTTTGTCAAGGGACTTGGTCGCTCGATTGGCGCCATTTTCAGCTGTAACTTTTCCGCTTTCAGCCAAAATGGAAAGAAATCGTCACGTTCAAGGCTTCTATGGTCAGTCTGCGCACAGTCAACGAAGGAAAACGCCCAAACGGAGAGGGAGTTTCGGCTCCAATGATGACCAAACCTCGCATACAATGAGCTGTAGCACCAAGAAACATACTTATCAGCCACAAAATGTTGTTGAGAGCGGTTCGTCACTTTTCGCAACGAAGAACGCAACGGAAATCCGTGCGTTTGGATTAGAAGATCGTGCTGAAGCGGTGATCGCAATGGGGAAAAATAACTGGAGTCTGTCTAACTTGTCCAAATGGCGAAAGGAATCACTGTTAGGGAATGGAATTCACGGAAACAATAACGGTGGTGACACTGCCAGTCGGGAGTACTTACGACAACGCCAACGTGCGTATCGACAGCAAATGATCAGCAGATCCAGTAACAACGCAAATACTTAGCACCAAAATGTCTTGTGAAAGCTTATAAAAATTGTACACGTAAAGGGAGAGCAATGAATAGATGCATGTTAAAATCTAAAATGAGTTGTTTAATCGTCTTCTTCCTCCAAGTCGCTATCGTAATAAATGGATTGGCGAATCTTACTGATGTCCAACTGCTGCTGCTGCTGTGCGTGCTTACCCTTCACATATCCACCGCCACATTCATCCAACGGACTCTCCGGTTCGGGCCCGTCGTAGGTCAGGACGTTATGTAGACTCATATAATATGCAAGGTATGCGGTCGTGAACGCATCTGTGCCACCTAATTCGTCCAAACCTTGGACCATTTTCACCACTTTCTGTCCTTTGATGAGCGCAATACATGGAATCATCCACACACCAAGTTTTTGTACAAGAAACTCAGCTTTCTCGGCATTTATACGCGCAAATTTCGTTTCCAAATGATGTGGCGCCAATCGCTCAAGATGACCATCGATAAGTTGACAAAACGCATTTGCTGGCGTGAAAAAGTGCACGACGACCTTTTCACTCTTTTTCATAATGTCAAAGAACTCGTGGGTGTCACTGATGGTCAAGTATTCGCCGTGCCCCTGTGCGCGAAGCTCTTGCGCCTTGCGGGCGTTTTGCTTCATTTGCTGCAGTCGCCGCTCCCGGAGTCTCTCTAATTCGTCATCGTCCGCCTCTTCTAGTCGTTTGATGGTCTGGTCGATTTCTTGCTCTTGCTGATCAAGCGACTGCAGCACTTTTTCACCAATGATGTTCGCAACGAGCTCTGCGTTCGCTTGCTCCATTGCTGTCGTTTCGATCAGGTGGGGCGAGTCGATCTATTTTATCTGTTGCCCAACACAATGGGATCCTCCCGACTAAGTACGAAACGGTGGTAATTGATGCGGGGGTAGGAATAATTTAGAGGCGAACAGGCATCAAGCAAACAGAGCATTGTTATGTAAATGGAGTGTAGGATTGAATTGGATTCGTCTATCTACAGAGCACGTTCGTTCTCGTAGTCGATGAGTCGTTGGATGAGATCCTTCTTCTGACCCTGGATAGAGAGCCCACGTTCCTTCAATTTATCCTTTAACACGTTCGGCTTCAATGCCTTGATGGCACGCGCATCAAGAGGTTCATCTACCAATATAAACAGCTCATTAATATACGAATGACATTAAAGAGAAACCAGGTTGGATAGAGCATATGTACCGTCATCTTTGGTTTCAGTCTTCTTCTTCGCCTTCTCGCGCTCAGCAGCGGCTGCAAGCAGGATACATATACAATAATGGGATCAGTAACAATCGAACAGCTAGTTTTTCATTTTAAAAACAGCACACTCACCGGCTTCTTCTTCGCGCTTGCGCTGTTCAGCCTCCTCACGACGTCGTCGCACTTCTTGAAGACGCGCCAAATCCTTCTTTGCTTCCTCCTAAAGTACGAAATACATCCATGATAAAAAAAAATCTATGCACATAAGCATTCAAACAGACATAAGCATACCGTCTCTCCAGCCAAGTGCTTCTTCATATAATGAGCAGCAGCGCGCTCCTTCTCGATAGCCTCACTATATCAATTCAACAGCACAAATACCAAAATCCGCCATCAAGTAACCATTGGAAACAAAACAAATGTGGCTAGTACAGGGCATTTCTTACCGTTCGCGACGCGTGAGCTGCTGTGGTGCGGTGCTATTCACCATATCCTTTGCCTTCATGACCTTGTTTTGCTTTGGCGCTAAGTTCGGGTTCTCGATCTGTACAATCGCGGCAATGCCACTCTTCTTCTTCGGTTTCTCCTCCAACGTCGGGCCATCCGCAGAGTTTGAAAACCCAAACAATGACTTTGTTTGCACGCGCTCAAACGTCACGCCGCTATCATCTTCTTCATCAGAATCATCTTCATCTTCTTCATCGTCGTCGTCATCATCATCATCATCATCGTCGTCCCCATCGTTTCGACGTGCCTTACGGGCAGTTTGCTTCTGCTCTTCCAATACATTACGATGTGCCATTTCTTCTGCGGATGTCACGAATGTACGCGCGCCACCCTTTTCTTTCTTCTTGCGTGCCTTGCCGGCTGCTGGTTTCCCTCCTTTGTCACGCATCTTTATTCGATCTCTTCCAAGCCCTTTCCTTTGCTTCTTTTCTCAATCAATTCTCCGTAGCTGCTGGTGGTGCGAGCTCAAGACGAAAGGCACCCATTGCTGAAGCCGAGGTTTTTTATTGACAAGGTTTATTGCTACTCAAACCTTCACTCTCTAAAAGAGCCAACGAGAATGTTCTCGGAACTGTAATAAGTCTCAATAGTAGACCCAAACGGAAACAATCAAAAAGAAAACACTGTGAGAGACATAATATTATTTTTACACTTGTACAGTATAAGACAGAATAGATATGAGATTCTTTAGCTAGCGAAATTGAAAGCACTCTAGGAACGACAAAAAGGAAGATGTCGACGGTATGTGTGTATGACCGCTTCAAGTGCGACGGGTGGCCAACTCACCTGGACATGGCTGACACTTATGATATCTTTACTGGTATGCGCTATGTGTAGATCTGCATTTGTGGGGTTTGTATCCCTTATTACGCATTGTTTCCGATCATATTGATCGTGTTGCAAAGCGCGTGGGAATGGTTCCGGAAGAATGTTCTCGGACTAAATGACGAGGTCCACTATGAAAATGTACGTTACCACACATCATCTCAAGCGTTTTCTGCATGAATCATCAATGACAATGTTTATCTATTGTGTCTTCTGCATGCTTTACAGAGTCGCGTTATTCACGTCAAATCCATCGAGCAATGGAAGGAGTTACAGGTGAAAGCGAACGAGACGAAGCGATCGGTAACAATGTTAGCCCTGATTCCTGCCATGGTATTGCAAAAAGATACGACTAATATATTCTTCCGTTTGTATGGGAAGGTGGTGGTTGATTTTACGGCGTCTTGGTGTGGTCCATGCCGCTACATTGCTCCCATTTACCACGAGTTGAGTACCAGGTATCCGTGCACAATGTTCCTCAAAGTGGATGTGGATGAACTCAAGGTGAGTGGTACTTTATAGTTCTCCTTTTTTTTGTTCCTGTGAAACGGCGTGTGGTTCTTTGCACCCCATTCATGTCGCTTATATCGTTTTTGTGTAATAAATTCACTAGCAACTTTCTCGCGCCTGTGGCGTCAATGCCATGCCGACGTTCCAGTTCTTCCGTAACGGCACCAAGTGCGACGAAATGCGTGGTGCTGATAAAAATGGGCTCGAGCAACGAATTCAAAAGCACTATGTAGAAGTGGAGTTACCCGAGGAAGACAAACCAATTACCGAAAAACAATCACAGGATGACGAAAACATCAGCGGCAGCAGTGAATTGCGTCAGCGCAAGCCCCATGTTCTCACGATTACGTCTGAAGAGCATTGGGCAGAGGTTGTGCAGGAGAACCAGACATCATCAAAGGCGGTAAGTGATGTCTTTGTATCCACTTCTACACTGGCAAATTTTAGTCGATTTTTTTCGATGTCGTACCGCATTGACTGACGGTTTCTTTCTTGGTGTCCCTGTCTACCAGTTGATTGTGATCTTCTCGGCACCGTGGAGCAAGCCGTGCAAAGACATGGTTCCTGTCTTTGAAGCATTGAGTGGGAAATACCCCTCGTCGGTGTTTGCAAGTGTAGATGTGGATGAGCTGGAGGTAAGATTGCCACGCGTCTTACCCATCAAACCGTTTTCAACGGACAGAGAAGTGTATCTATGTTTACGCTTGGGATTGTGCATTATGTATGGTATGCGACAGGCTGTAATGAATGAGTACAAGGTCGTGACCCTCCCAACATTCAAAGTATTCAAGCAAGGTAAGGTCGTGGATGAGCTGACTGGAGCCATTAAAAGCGCATTGGAGAGCGTCATAGCCAAGCACACGTGAGCACTTGCATAACCTTATGGTTAGTCCTGGATGACATCCCACACTTTACTGAATAGGAGTGTCCCTTTGGATAGTTGTCTCACAGCGGTAGCTAATTCATTAAGCCCATACTATGTGAACCAGCTGGTCTCACTCTGTTTTTCAGCCTATCGTTTCTTGGTGTTTATGCCAACTGTTCTTGCCATAGTCCTCCTCTTACGGGCGTAATCGTTCTCCTCCCGTTGAAGGATTTGGATGTTTGAAGTGGATGGTCACCGGGCAAGGGAGGCAATTGCGCTTTTGTTCTCTTCAAGAGATGAAAAATGTACCCAGTAACATCTCTATCACTTGAATTGATCTTATCTATCTGCTTCAACCGCATCACATCTCGAGTTCCAATGGCTGTACTTTTAGATGGATTTCCCGCATAAGTACCCAAAGACATCATCCTCAGGCAGTCAACAGTCACTTGGGTAATGTATGCGGTGCCAAACATATTTGTTTCTCTTAAAACCGCCTCCTAATTTTAGTGGTTTCAGAATCGTCGTTCTTGTTCATTTTGGTCACTAATTGATTACGCCAATCCACAAAAGCATCTCCTAACCTCAATTTGGTATACATCGATTCTGGTTAGCCAGCATTCTGAAAAGGAAAATCAAGGAGTGCATGAATAATCCATAAATACAGGTTATAAAATGTCACAATTTAACGGTCATATAAGCTAAATTTAGCACTGGATCTTAGACGTGGTCACTATAATTTTTCACAGTCTTTTGTGCCCGTCTCCTCTATGTGAGGATTACCATATCTTTGTACCTTCGTTTGGTATCGAGTGATGATGGGTTGGGGTTTTACTCGATTCCGAAAAACCTTGAAATCAACTAGAGTCTGTTGGGTGATTATCTGTTTTATCTGTTCATTTCTGTTTTTATAAAGCGCCACAGCGACTCGAAGAAGAAAGCTCATCGACGATTCACGTACTGACTGTAAAGACCTCTTCGGTTCTAGTGCTAGTCACCCATTTTTATCACTCCTTCGCTTCCGCTCCAAATAATCCCCATACAAAATGCAGCTTTCGTTGCTTCGATATGCCGTCACGTTGGCGGCTGTGACCTTCTCGATGGTCCATGCAGCGATTGTCACTGAAGACCAGGTAGCAACAACCAGCAGCGGCCATCTCCGTGGACTACTGGACAAACTGACGAGCAGTGAAGGATCACTCGCTCCTGTGGAAGAAATCGCCGCGACATGGCAACAGGGGAAAGAAGCGGATGTTTTCCAGTTAGCACCTATTAAGAAAATCGTGGGTGGAGAAGCGATTGTCGTGTTTCTCGATAAGCAAACGACGTCGGTTGCGGAATCTGCAGTCGTTTCGTTTGAAGTGAAATCCAGCGCCAAGTGTGTTGTCAGTGTTTGCGGTCTTCAGCGGAATTGGTACTTGGGGTCCAGTGAACAGTGCTTTGATCTCCGTATAGCGCCGACTTCGACTGACCAGAACGAGAACGGACTCATTCGTGACGTTACTGCAGCGTATTCGTCCGATCGTCCCGTTGCTACCAAGCTTTACCTCAAATTTGACGCGACCAAGATTGACGGTTCGTCTTGCGAATACGAGATCATCTCAGGTACCAAGATTGTCAAGGAAGAACCCACACCCTCAGTGGATGTTGACGAAATTGCGACCACAGCTTAGATGGGTGAAGATAAACAAAACGTGAAAGGAGTGGACGGGCGGGGGGAGAAGGGGAAGGGGGGGGAGCCTTGGGGAAGTAGAGAGATCCTTCCCGATTTATCCCCTTTGCTCCCACTCCATTAAGACACTCTTTGCAAACAAGAGCTGTACGATAGGTTAGAACATCATTAAAATATGGATAGGACGCCTAAAAGAGCTAGGCTTTATATAACCGAGAGAAAAACATTGTAATATTTTGCTTATGGATCACTTTCGTGTATATTTTCCTTAGTACATTTGGCTGGAAGAGAAGCTTCATAGGTTGCGGGTGTCGTGTGGTGCGCACAAAAAGAGCCACCAGTAAGCGTTCAGAATGGTGGTTTCTGCACATCTCTATATGTTTTACTCATTTTTAGCAATTTAACGCTTTATTTGCGCTCTTATGTATATATTTAAGCTAACTAATTACAAGCATTCCTTAATTTTTATGAGTGAGAGCGTAGAGAAGAGGCTGCCTTCGTCACCTTGTACGTTCGACTCAGATGTGTGAAAATGAGGAATGAACCCAATCAAGGGAATATCCCGAAATGCACCCACCAGTGGAAAAGGTGGGGCACAAGCTACAGACTTCATTTTCAATCAGTCAGTGTAGACCTTAGAGAAAGTGGGTGCAAAGAGAGGTATTGGGTTCTTCTGGGAACATGCGAGAAATGAACCCACTAAGACACATCACTCTGCATGATTGCCAGCTCATATGAACAACAAACAAATCTTAATCTTTATTTAGACGAGCATGTAGTTTACATTTCGTCCAAAACGTGTGGTGTAAAGCTATCCTGTTGTTCTTAGTAAAGAATCAGATGGTGACGATCGACAGCGGATTCTGGAGGATACAATTGTTGGCTATCCTCTTCAAACTGTCCTGTCTTATGTGGTGCGGTTGTCGAAATCTGTCTCAGAGCATATCCACACAAGAGAACGAAGTCGCTACGTCACATATCCCACCTCGAATCCATCATCGTCTATTGTAGAAGCGTACTGTAGTGCTTACTTGACCCTTGGCTGCGTCTGAAACAAACCGGAGGTCCCAAGGGAATGATGCAAACTGAAGATCTATGCTAGATACCCATATTTGGCAACTTTAACTATTCAGCTAATATAATATTATCTTATAGCAGTAGACATATGTTCAATTATTCACATGTTTCCTGCCATGAATGATAATGAACTCGCATTAGTTATCTATTCCTTTCCCTAGGATACACACTTCCACGTTTTACTGCTGCATAACTTAAATAAGTATTTATGGGTGCCCTTCATTAAGTTCTGTACTTTTCCCAAAATTTAGACGCGGACAAAATGAGTTGCGGACATTTACGAAATATAGTATTGATATCTATGACATATCATGAATGCGGTTTTAATAAAGATTGCGGGCTGAAGCTTAAATTAATCGGAAATAATCGAATGAAAAAATATCGAAAGAAATTTGTATACTTTGACTCACAGTCACTATATGTTACCCTGTTAGTACTGTATTAAATTATATTTGCGTTAGTCCACACACTCAATAATCAAATAAACACATGCGCCATTCGTGCGCAACCCCAGTGTCAAGAGCACGGCAGAGAAGGAAGCAGATTTCTCGTTAAATACTCACAGACATTAAGCCCATAACAAACGATATTTCCTGTTTGTCACGATGCACTGGTGGCTTCAACAGCAGTATGACCGCTACATCATCCTCGCGCTGCGTCTGCTCCAACTACTGCTAACCATAATAGCGCTGGTGGCTATCGGCGGCGGATTCAAAGGCAACACCGTAGCATTCACTCAAGACAATGGCGATATAGTCAATCTGACCATGTATTATGGTGGCCCAACTGTGAATTTTGTATTACTGGTGACATTTTCTGCCGTTGTGTACTGCCTCTTTTGGCTTTGGCTGGTGCATATGAGGCAAGCGATCGTGCCACCCGTCAACACAACCGTGGCTATTGATTCGGTATTCACCGTTTTCCTGTTAAGTGGAGGCTGTGCGCTTGCTGGGAGCGATTACGTGCGCTATTGTAGCCTGTTATCGGCCGCTGTGCATTGTGGGATGCTCAAGACTGGTGCGGTGTTTTGTTTACTCGCATTTGTGGTATTCTTGGTCTCTGTCGCGTGGAGTTTCTGGATGAAAATGGAAAAGAGTAGACAGCAGAATCAGCACCAACAAAAGGAACATCCGGGCAATATTCGTCCTTATCGTGGCGAAGACATTCCGCTGGACAACTGTGGTGACTCAATCGATATCATGGAACGGTCAACCTCTAGTTTGGAGTCTAATACTTATTTACAGGCGACTTTTGTACGGTAAACGGAAGGAACTCCAGCTGAAAAGTGAACAAATCATGTCGTCCAATATCTCATTTTTAATATCAGGAGAAAGAAATGTTGTCGACCTTGAAAGGGCGCATTTGCGCCTCTTTGTTTTACGACTCTTCATGCTTCATCACTATGCTATCTAACCTCGGCTCTTCGCCATTTTCAATTCTGCGAGCTAGTCAACAGATCTCAACTTGTTATTCCTGTAAAAGATCAAACAAGAAAATAAAGATGAGGCAAGATAATCAAACTTCGCCATGGAAGAAAGCCTTGGCAATTGCATTTATGTGCACACTCGGCGTCACTGTCTTCACGACTGGTTACCTCATACACTCCAGCATTCTGTCGTATGATCAATCAAATCCTCACATCCATCGTCAATTACTGAGAGTTGAGCCTTCAACAACCCGTTTATTCGCTGACGTCAGTATCAAGGCCATCCCGGCCAGCTACCAGCGGCAATCGACCACGTCGACCATCACCAGCGACGAAAGAAGAGAGCAGCACGGACGTACAGGAAAAGCCATGGAAGCGCATTTACATGCTTAATAGCAAAGGACTGACAATGGTGAGCATCAACAGCGTCCGGAGACCATCAAGACCAGCATGGAAGCGAAAGCATATTTTGGGTAGAATGAGCTGCATCTTTAGCCTGAGAGTTCATAGTCATATCAATTGATGGTGATTATCATAAATGCTGTTGCTTTGTTATAACTATTAACTGTTATTGTTGCAAAGTTACTGTATACATAACGAAAAAAGTGCTTTTTTTGTCTGTTGTCGAGACGAAAAAAAGATCTGCTCACGTGAGAGCTGCGAGCCACACTTGTCGTCCGTCTATCACTACGTCGAGCTCGTCAACCATCCACGTGGCCAACCGCGTAAACGCATGGCGCTCTTTCCACCGGAATTCATCGCCGGCTTGCTACTGGCGTTCCTTCAGATCCGTCTGCGGGCGTACTTTAGTCTTGCCACCTACCTCGTCAATGGACTTTCATTTTTCCTGCCACCTGAGGACGAGCTGATCGACAAACTCAATGGCAAGACAGTGCAAAAAGGCAAAAGCTCGTCTGCGAAGGCGCAGACTGTGCTGCACCCGCTTTCGCCTGAGGAAAAAATGCAAAACTTTTACGTGAAAGTCGCCAAGACTGAACCGGGTGTGTTCAGCCAGACACTCTTCTTCGAATTGTACGAGATGCTCGTGGTTCTGGTGTCCTCAACCGTCGCTGCCTGTTTCTGCGGTGACATTTTTACCTACATCAAGCTGTGGATGTTTGGGAACGATGTCAATAATACTACAGATGTGAGTTACCGCACCGAGATCAGCGTCTATGGATTATTCTCGGCGCTGCTCGTGTCGCTCTGGTTCCCGCTACAGATCAAGTTCGCGCAGGGATTGGCTACTTATGAAGCTCGTTTAGGGCTTGCAATCGGCTTCTTGGGGTTCGTCGTTGCGTACTTTGCGATTTTTGCACCAAAGCAGCTCCTGGATTTGGATCTTGAAACGTCTATGGCAACACTCGGGGCTCGGCTGGAGATTGTGTTGCGTACGCTTGGATTTGTTGATGAAGACATGGTCAATGTCGCTCCACTGGGACAAATTGGCACAATGGCACTCTTCGCCACTTTGGCGTTGATTGCCGCAATTTTCGCCTCTACGTCGTTTCTACCAGCATTTCGTTTTGCGCGTATGTATACTGAGATGACACGCGACAGCAAGACCACGATGTACTCTAAGATTTTGTTGCATTTCAACATGCTCTCACCACTGTTGATCTCTGTTTTGTGGATCAAACCGCTCACTCTCGACGTGCTGGTGCCATCAACACTCGTCAAATGCTCGCCCCGTGCACTCGTTCGCGATTGTTTTGCCTCGGATGCCGATGAACTTGCGTTCCAATCGTCATATTTTGCGTTAAAGGAGTCACAGTTTCATACACTGAGACTTTACGTCGTCCTCTTCAGTCTGCTCGTGCGCTTACTTTGCTTTCGGGAACATTTGCAATACTTTTTGATTGAACCAAAGGACTCGATCGTGCAAATCGTCCGTCGCCCTGGCGTTGTTGATGGTGCGTTGCTGCAATCCAAAGTGCGCATCCAGTTCAACTATGTGCCCATCATCGCCGTGCAATACCTTGCACCTGTGGGAGTAATCTTAGCATCGGCACTGCTACTGGCAAGGCAAACAAGTACCTCTCTATGGATTTGGGATAGTGTTTCTTTTTTGTTGACACGCGTTGGTGGGGTGAAACTACCATCTTCGCTCTTTAGCAACTTCACATCCAATACGGACGTGTTTCCAGATACAACGCCTCCAAACCTCGGCGGCTTTAAACTCGGTGAAGACCTGACGAGCGAAACAATGAAACAATTCGTCAAAGGCATGAGTGAGTTCAATGTTGTGACCGCAGACTTCCACGCGTCGTTCTTTGGATTTTTCATCTGGTTCTTCAGCTTCACGTGGTTTATCGTGAGTGCCGCCGGTTTAATCTACTGGAAGAATGTCGGGCATCCATTATTGACCAACACCGAACAAGATTTACTGGAGGCAACCAAGCGCAATAAAGAGACCCCAAAATTGCTCAAGAACCAATTGAAAAGCTTAAAGCTTAAGAAACGTTAAACACAATACAATTCTGTTGCTCCCTTGCCAATCTACTTCATGGCTTTCAGGTACTCCTTCCATCCGATTTGCTCCATTTTCTCAATCTTTCCGTCAACCTCAAGTCTCTGCATCTCCAAAAACTTCTCCATCTCCACCAAATACTTGTCTCCAAGCATTCGCACGGCCAATAAACCAGCGTTGGTTGAATTGCCAATCGCCACCGTCGCCACTGGCACACCACGCGGCATCTGCACGATGCTCAGCAGTGAATCCTGGCCATTCAATGTACTCGTCTTGACAGGGACACCGATCACTGGCAACGGTGTCAACGCGGCAATCATTCCTGGCAAATGGGCAGCACCGCCAGCGCCAGCAATAATCACCTTGAGCCCACGACGGAATGCGTTCTGCGCGTATTCGTACATGCGACCAGGTGTGCGATGCGCCGACACGATCGAGAGTTCGTATGGTACATGGAATTTCTCCAGCATCTCTGCCGCAGCTGCCATGGTTGGCAAGTCCGAGTCTGAGCCCATGACAATGCCCACAAGCGGAGGAGACGCCACCAACCCAACGTTCTTGGCCACTTCAGGCGACAACATCGTCACACGGTCCTGTAGTTGCTGCACACTCGTGGCCACGACAGTAAGATGCCCGAGTTTCCGACCAGCACGAACTCCCGCTTTGCCGTAAAAGTGTGCAATCGCACCGGGGACAGTCAAACTTTTGCGCAACAGTGCATAGCTGTCATCTTCGCTGGCGTTCGGTGTACCAATCACGTTCACCATCAGTGCAGAGTTTACGCGCAACTCACATCCACCAAGTGGCAATCCACAAACAGCACGCAGATGTTGTTCAAACTGATCAGTCTCACAGGCTTCGATGGTGTAATGTCCCGAATTGTGAGGCCGTGGAGCGATTTCGTTTAAGTAGATATCACCATTTGCAGTCAAAAAGAGCTCAACGCCGTAGATACCGTTGCCATTCAAATGAGAAACAGCATCGAACGCCATTTGCTTTGCCTTGGCGTACGTATCCTGCGAGATCTGTGCAGGGGCAAGCACTGTGTCACAAATGCTGTCCTTCTGAGTGGTTTCCACGACTGGATAAGCACGCACATCGGCGTCAGCTTTGACGACCATCACTGCCAACTCTTTTGTGAATGGAACCCATTTCTCAGCATACAATTTGACGTCGCCACCGGCTTTAACACCGAGTTTCGTGAACGCCTCTTCGAGATCCTCCCGTTGCGTGATAACGGCGTTTCCTTTGCCATCATAAGCAAACAGTCGCGATTTCAGCATGTATGGATACCCGAACTCCTGCCCAACGCGAATTCCATCTTCAATGGACGTCAAGATCTGAAACGGTGCCACATGAATGCCATCGATCTTGTCAAAGAACTGCTTTTGCCGATACTTGTCCTGGATGAGCGCGATCGTTGCAGGCGACGGATGAACGAGCAAACCCTGTTCATTTTGCAACTTTTCAAGATATGCGGCATTCACGTGTTCAATCTCGACCGTCAGCACATCGCAGCGCTTGGCTAAAGCAGCGATATCGCTTTCGTTCGTGAAGCTGCCAGCGATGGCTCCGACACCCATCTGTCCAGTAGGTGAATCTTTGCCCTGCGGATCCAACACGATCATCTCGATCCCGAGCCGATGCGCTGCACTCGCCATCATACGCCCTAATTGGCCACCGCCCAGTACGCCTAAGACCGGCGGCGCGCCACCTTGCAACGTCTTGACTACTGGCATCTGCTTATCTGTAGTTGGGCTTGCTGGTGTGACTTCAATACTGAGAAGATTGGTGGCCGCATCCACTAGAAAGTGCAACCACTCACCCACCTCAGAGATTTTCTCTTTATTCATTGGTCAAAATATTGTTAGATAGACCTATAATTAAATACTATTGGATATAATTGCGCAATTTGTCGATGTGGTCCACATCGCAACTTACTCTTTGAACCAACCAAACAAATCGACAAAGACACCCGTGAAGGATGCAGATTCACGTGCGGACGAATGCAGAAGATGGTGCTCTGGGTGCAAATGATCACCTGGACGACGACGTAGAGATGGAAGATACGCAGCAGATCGTTGTTGTCACGCCTGGTCAGGTCATTAGTACGGAAACAGGCGCTTTTTTGCGTGGTCACGGCACGTACATGAGCAACAACGAGTTGATCGCAAGTGTTGCTGGTGTCGTGGAGAAAGTGAATCAGCTTATCACGGTCCGGCCGCTTGTGTCCCGATATATTGGCGAAGTGGGTGATATTATTGTTGGACGAATCACCGAAGTGGGTAGTAAACGCTGGAAAGTGGACGTAAATGGGCAGCAAGACGCGTCGCTCATGCTCAGTAGTGTTACATTACCAGGTGGTGCACAGCGACGACGGACGTACGAAGACCAACTGCAAATGCGGAATTTCTTTGTAGAGAACGATTTGATTAGTGCAGAAATCCAAGAAGTGCGTTATGATGGATCATTAAGTCTACATACACGCAGTTTGCGGTATGGAAAACTTGAAAATGGGCAATTTGTACAGGTGGCAGCTCCATTGATCAAGCGCATGAAGCAGCACATGATCACGCTCAGCAGTATCGGCGTGGAACTTATTCTCGGTACGAATGGCTACGTGTGGATCACGCGCAGCATGGCATCGCTGGGTGGTGTTGCTGAAGATCACATCGATGAAAATGCTGCAGGCAATATGGAAACTCGTGTCGAAATTCTCACAGCCAAACGCCAGTTGCATGCCAGTACGCCGATGAGTGTGGATGACCGGAAGCGGATTGCACGCATCTATCGATCTTTACTGCTCTTAAATGATCAATTCCGCTTAATCACACCTGAGAGCATCTTGGCCACCTACGAAATGCTGGAGGCACGTGAGAGATGAGATAGATTAGAATAAGATTACTCTCGAAAATGGAGGTACATTCATGATTCGATTACAACAAAAACGGTGTGTTTGCTCCATTGCATCTATCTTTCTACACCTCCATGGTTTCACAAAGAAAAAGAAAGTCATCAAACATCTTTCAGGTGACTTTACATTGGGCAGTCATCATGGCTACTGGGTTTGGTTGCTGCTGGCGTCGCAGCGGGGGTAGTCGACGCGCCCGAGTTGTTATTCGACGTTGCGGGTGTTTTAGTACCTTGTGTGTACGGCGACGACGACGAAGAAGCAGTTGCAGCGGCAGCTTGTTCCTGCGCTTCCTTCAATGGTGCTTCCATGGTCTTGACGTACGTTGGGTCGATCAACGGCTCGGTAGACTTGGTGAGTGGCGTGTACTCTTGCTTGACGGTCTCAATGACGTCTTTATCATCGGTAATCTTGACGTCCTCAGCTTTGAAACTCGTGGTTTCCACGGCGACGGTCACATTGCCCGCGGCGATGGCGTCGACTTTCTTACCACACGTGGGACGGTTCGAGGCCAAGTGGAAGTTTTCCACGAATTCGTCCGAGAACGTGACAACACCATATGTGCTATCAAAAGCTTCACATTCCGCGAGATGCATCTGCTGGGCGATGAGGTCCATGTTGTCCGCACCGAACCGCTCGACCAAGCCGTCGTAGGTGGTCTTGACCCAGATCCAGTAGTCACCACTGACAGCAACTGAGTCAGTTGTGGTAGTAGAATCTTCAGCACCGCTGCTGCTGACAGAGACATCCACATCCACATCCGCAGAGGAAGTAGTGGTAGTGGTAGTAGTGGTAGTGGTAGTGCTGGTGTTGGTGGAGACGACGATGCCTGTATGTGCCGAGGCCGTGGGAATACCAGCGTACGAGTACGCATCGCTATAGCCGCCATCTTCGCTTTCATCGTCTTCATCATCACTATCGGTAATGGAGCTCTCGCTGCCACTCGAACCAGTGGAGCTGGCGATCGATGGACTGGAGGAGCTGGAGGTAGAGCTAGAAACAGCCGAACCAGAAGAGCTGGAGGTAGAGCTGGACACAGAACCCGAAGCGCTGCTGCTACGGAAGCTGGAGCTAGAACCAGAGGCCGAGGCACTGACTGAGCCATCATGGCTAGCGCTGCTGGAGGCAGAAGCAGACGACACGCCTGAGCCAGATGCAGATGCAGAAACCGAAGCCGAAGCCGAAGCCGAAGCCGAGGTGGAAGCAGAAGCAGAAGTCGAGCCGCTACTACTTGTTGATGGGATGCTGTTGAATACGGGGCACATGTCAGTGTTAGTCAACAACTGCTCCGTCACGATTGCAGGTAGCTCGTATGTGTAGCTGTAGTCGCCTAGTTGCGTCGTGTCGGCGTAATTCCACATCTCATCGCCGACATACTTAAAGTACTTGCCGAGCGTTGGATGCTCCGTCACATCCATCTTCTGGCCGTTCACGTTCACATTTTGAATGAGTTTCGTCTCCGAACCCACACCAGAAACGCCACCACAGGACTGCGTTGCCGCAGCAAACGCATTGAGCGATGTCTTCATCTGGTCTTCCGTCAATGGAACCCCGAAGTGACAGAGATTGTAGATGTACAAGTACATATCAATAGCCGCATGCCAGGAGAAGAAGAATGTATCACGTGGCGAGGCAAACGTCGCCATTGTTCCACCCACTGCGTTGTGCACTTCGTTGTGCACGCCAAACTGGATCCCTTCAAGGAACGTCACGTAGTCCTGCGAGCCACTCACAATGCTCTGGAAGCTGCCAAAACCAGCACCCGAGGGCACAGCCTTAGTCTTGAGATCATTACGTACGGTGTAGCCGCAGTTGTTGGAGTCATCGCAATCAACCGTGAACGGCGCACCTTTTACTTGGTACCCTGAGCACGATTTCCCATTCAACGTAATGCGAGACTTGCTGGTTGATGCCACATCACCACCAATGCCGCGAAAGATATCGGAGCAGTCGTACATGTTTGAGCATTGCTTATTGGCAGCCTTAACGTATGCTGTATGCACGTCGTAGTACGGGATCGTCACGCACGCATACTTGTCGCCCAAGTCACGCAAATACGATTCGTAGGCGAGCAGCAAACGGCGATGCCACGACAAGAATGCGCATGAATGATGGGCCTGTGCTTCGCCCATGTCTTCGATGTGGATAGCCGCAAGGTCTTTGACGACGCCATTTTGGATGGCCAATTCCACGGCTTCCAAGTACGTTGTCTGTTCATCGGCCGTGAGCGCCGACCATTCCTTTCGCACACGCTTGCCACCACAAGCTGAATTACCACCAGACAGTGCCGATGCTGAGCTTTTGGTAGCGTCGACGGTAGAGGCGCCCAAGGCCAAGGCTGCCATCGACAGAGCCCCAAGAATTCGGGAGAGTTGCATGTTGGTTTATTAAGCTGTTTGTTTTAGCTGAACAAAGTATTATACCACCTCGAACAGAGCAAGATGGTCGTTGTCTTCCACGTGAAAGTTGAAGAATAACTCAGGCCCCACTCACGTAAGAGAGGAGTAATGAAGTTCGTGAGAATGGTGGCGAGGAGAAAAACGAAACGCTGGTTGCACTTACGTTTTGTTGCGTAGCTCTTCGTGTTCGTTCTTTGCGGCCATCTGGATGCTTTGGGGAGTCGGTCCAGATGGATGTCACTGATGTGCATGGCCATTACGTACAAGTGGGATTTGCAAACAGATGACTCTCGTATAAGTATATTCAGACTAATACAACCAGCGCAAAAGTCCGTAAAGGCTTGCCGCATATATACTTTAACAAGTATGAGCGGTTGTCAAGATGTGTCTCAAACGGTGGGATAGTTATGTCCGTCCACACAATCGGACCAAACAGATGGCCGCGTCTGTTTTCCCGGTGGAGATGTGTGAGCTATCGGCGTCTGAGAATGCACGGACAGATCAATGCGCTCGCTTTGATTTTGGCTGAAGCCATCAAAAATGGATTTTTCTGGATCAGCAATATTCCAGAGCACTTACGCATGCCCATTGTGTACAATAATCGCTGTTTGTGTTACAGGGTACATTTTCAGGTTTCACGCTTGCATGAGAAGCGACTACACAGTCGCTTTTGGCAGTCGCATGTCCGTTTTTTTGTTTGTTTGTTTTTTCTGTATGGAGCATCTATCTCTTCACTAAAGCGAAGGTCCTGTAGAAACAATGCTGACCATCTTTTTCCTCCAAGGAAGTGGATTATTGATTACTGCTCGCATAGTACTTGATTTGATGCGTAATGCAAACTTTGGGTGAAGAATCCGCTCTTACACCATGCTACCGTTCTTTTCAAAGTAATACTATACCATCTTTATCTTGAACTCTAGTAGAGGCAAATCGTTCGTCCCGGTGGCGAATGTCGCATCTCCTTGCTGATTGTGTGAGCTGTATCTTTGAGTTCTACATTCCTTTCCTGCACTTCACGCGTACGTACAACCTCTGTCCACATCACTCATACCGCCACTACCCAGCCAATTTTTCTTCGACTGTGAAACAGAGACATCCATTTCATTGTGTACTCGCGCATGGAGTTGCGAAAATGTCTGTCGTATTCTCACCAAGGCGCACCGCATGCATTTGTTATCTTGCAAAAAATTTGGTTCGTGTAATTGCTTCGTATTGTCGGCATGCCCGCTACTCAATCAGACAGCAGTACTGTAGCTCCTCGGAGCTTGTGCAGCTCCTAAACCCAATTCTTACCACCGGAAGGCCAGTTGGAGTCACTTTCGCTGTGCTATTAATGTAGAATATCGAAATCGGTTTAGTACTCTACCAATACCCCTACTATACGCTTTTGCTCACCAAGATGCTGTTCGCTACATGTAACTAGTCGTGCCAGATGTCTATACATATCCCACGTTTATAATAATAACAAAAACGTGTGATGAGCGAATCAGGGATGACTGCTTCAGCTTACCGAGTGCACTCATTGGTTCTGTCGGAAACTAGTTGTTTGGCTCCATAGTTTACTGATTACACCAAAAGAGATGAGTGAGCGAGCGAACAAAGTATCAATAACATACTCACTGTGCATCCGGAGATGGATTTAATGTCATATCCATGGTGTCTTGTTTGTGTACTGCTTCATACACCGCGCTAACACTCTTATCACAGCTCTCATTCACTTGTTGTCGAAGTAAGTTGTGTTGTTAGCAAGACGCTAACTATCACCCTGGGGTATTATTAGCCATATTTACCCATTTGATGGAAACTGTTGGAGCTCAAAGGTTCGTGGGTACTAGTAACTTATCACTGTATCTACTCGCTGTTTCCTTCTACTGTGGCGGCTAGAGCAGTAAGTAGTCAGCGAAAAAAACTTGTGGGGTGGAGCATTTGCACTTCGTACTCGATATTCAGCTATGGGAAAGCAAACGGTTACATTTGTAAAAAGGCAGTACTACCCTGAGGTAGTGATCACGCCCTTCGGTTCTGGTAAAGTAGCTGTAGTTATATCAGTTCCGCATCGGCATGTATCTGAAGTGACGGTAATTACTAAAGAGGTCGAGAGAGAAATTGCAATTCTTTTTGTTCTTGCTCACAAAAAAACAGAGCATAGAGAACCGTTTCCGATTGTAAAAATGCATTATAAAAAGATAGATGCAAATATATACAAAGCGCAGTATATTCAGATTTTTAAATGCAAAATTTGCTAACGCACAGAAAACACAAGCCCGTTCCTTCGATTGGATGGTTGCGTTGTTGTTGTTTGTTGCTTATCGCTACAATTTACTTGGGGGTGAGCACCATATCATGGTAGTCCATCGACGAACGCGATGCGTACAACCTTTTGAATACTACTACACATGCGATCACCACTGCAGCAATCGCGGCGACCCAGGGCAGAACACCGACGGAACTAGCGGTATTTTCGGTGGTACTGGAAGTGCTGTCAGCAGCATCAGCGGTTGTGACAGCAACTAGAGTCTTTGTTTGCAATTCCGTAGATGTCGGTACTGGGGTGGTTGGGCATGGCGTTGGAGCAGGGGTGGTTGGGCATGGCGTTGGAGCDGGGGTGGTTGGGCATGGCGTTGGAGCWGGGGTGGTTGGGCATGGSGTTGGAGCAGGGGTGGTTGGGCATGGCGTTGGAGCGGGGGTGGTTGGGCATGGAGTTGGGACTTCAGTAGTTGGCGCTGGTGTTGGGATTTCGGTAGTCGGACATGGTGTTGGAACAACAGTAGTTGGGGCTGGTGTTGGGGCTTCCGTATTTGGACAAGGTGTAGGCGAAATCGTCGTCACAGCTGGAGTTGGTGCTGAGGTAGGGGTCGTCACAGTTGGAGTAGGAACTGGTGCTGGTGTAGTGACAGCAGGAGTTGGGCTTGGTGAAGTAGTCGTAGCGGCTGGTGTAGGTTTGGGCGAAGCAGTCGTAGTGGCCGGAGTTGGCTTTGGTGAAGTGGTGGTAGCTGCTGGTGTAGGCTTTGGTGAACTCGTGGTAGCTGCTGGAGTTGGCTTTGGTGAAGTGGTGGTAGTTGCTGGTGTAGGCTTTGGTGAACTCGTGGTAGCTGCTGGAGTTGGCTTTGGTGAAGTGGTAGTAGCTGCTGGAGTTGGTTTAGGTGTCGTAACAGTCGCAGCTGGAGTGGCAGCAGGCGAGTCTGATTCCCACACACAACCCCATGCCCCCGTCTTGATCTTCTTACACACGGCGTCCACGGGAGCAATGCACGAAGCTTCATCGGTCCAGCTCTTCAACGTGGACAGGCAGTCCTGGACAGCAATGTCACCCTTTTTGGGGCACAACGAACCAGCAGGCGAATCACCAGATCCGCTGCAAATCGGTCCTTGAATGCAGTACGTGGCATCACCCTCCACCGACACATCAGTGCAGGGTCCTTCTGGTGTAGTAGGCGCAGGAGTGACAGGTTTTGAGCTCGTTGGAGCCGGTGTGACTGGCTTCGTGGTAGAGGGAGCTGGAGTCACTGGTGCCGCAGTTGTTGACGAAGGAGTACCAGGTGTTGTTGGAGCAGGGGTGACCGTAGATCCAGGTGTCGTTGGAGCTGGAGTAACTGGAGTGCCAGGTGTCGTTGGAGCTGGAGTAGCTGGAGTGCCAGGTGTCGTTGGGGCGGGGGTGACCGTGGATCCAGGTGTCGCAGTCGTTGACGAAGGAGTACCAGGAGTTGCGGTTGTCGCTGAAGGAGTACCAGGAGTTGCAGTCGTTGACGAAGGAGCACCAGGAGTTGCGGTTGTCGCTGAAGGAGTACCAGGCGTCGCAGTCGTTGACGAAGGAGTGCCAGGCGTCGCAGTCGTTGACGAAGGAGTGCCAGGCGTCGCAGTTGTTGACGAAGGAGTGCCAGGCGTCGCAGTTGTTGA
>BCKE01000027.1:279072-289370 GCA_001600495.1 Pilasporangium apinafurcum | reverse complement strand
GTTGATAGCGTGCATGACTGTGCTACACATTAACGAGTACAGTACGAGCCAGCGGTGCTTCAAGTGCTACCAGCAGCTCGAGATGATGCCATTCCCGACAAAAAAAACTGATGGAAGTGGAGGTATCGAGTTTCCCCGCCATGTTCTTTGCTGCAATAACAGCGAGTGCAGAATCACCTGGRAGTGAGACGCCAATGCGTCGAAGAACATTCATACACTTGCCATGTGCCTTCTACATATACTTCCGAGATCATTATAGTTACGGCGAGCAGAATAGAGTGCAGAAGTATGCGTGGGCAACGAGAGATTCTAACAACCTCTCAGACGCATCCACACGGTTTAGTCCATATTCTGGCAACCGCCAGTAAACACAGAGGCACTCTTTCTCAATGTATCTTTGAACTTATTAAAGGATTTCAATGTCAGCTTTCATGAAAGAAGAGGCATAATTCGCAAAGTTCTTAGGATTATAAGAATGACTCAAAATCGATTCAAGCACTATAGTGCACATCGACAGGACATGTATTATTGCATCTTGGAAGAGATGAGAGGAAAACGTCATCCTCGATTCTCTTATGCTGATAAATCCTTGTAGGCGTTTCGTTCTAATTTTGACCAAGGGTTTGGATTGATGGTTTGATGATGACGAGCTGAATAGGTTCATCGTAATCCTTCGGCGTATGCATTCATGTTATCTGATCTAATGGTCGTCGGATTTGGTATATCCCAGCAAACTCTACATTCAAATTGAGTCGAGTGCTCTTCACAATTTAAACTTCCTTCAACAACACACATCGACAACCAAAACAGTACCAACCAACTCAACAGCATGGCTCATCACAAAACCTTTGTCGTCCTAGGTGCCGGCTCTGTTGGCACGTATGTTGTAAACGAACTCCTCAAGCGAGAAGCTACCGTCAGAGTCATCACCAGAGATGACACCAAAGTAAGCCATCTTTGAGCTCCTGTGTTCATGTTACAAGCCTCGTCGAGTTTCTAACGAGTATGTGTTGCTGCTGCCGAAATAGTCTGAACTCCAAGAGCTGAAGAAGAATGGTGCCAGTCTGATTAAGGCTGATTACTCCAATCCCGAGTCGTGGAAGCCAGCTTTTCAGGGTGTCGATGTCGTGTACGTTGACAATGCTCATACAATGTTCATTATCGATCGACTAACAATTGCTCGCTATTGTTTGTCTCTATTGTCTTTAGTGTGAGCACTATCGGTCAGTTTGGTCTTGACCTCCAACTCGATTTTGCACGAGTGGCCAAAGCCGCTGGTGTCAAGCTTTTCATCCCAGCTGAGGTACATTGGCATATTCTATCTACTGTCATTCTATTGATGGTGCTCACTGCATTCCATTTGTCCTGTGCCTGTGTAGTATGGTTTCAATGATACCAGTGGACTGAACCGTGGCAAAGGCGACCTCCAAGAAGAGCTCAAGAAACTCGATCTGCCTTACGTACTCTTTTTTACCGGTCTCTTCTCCGACTGGTTTGCGCCGTAAGTCAAGCCACATTGATTAGACCCGAGCCCAATAACTCATGTGTTTACTTACTTTGTCGTTATGCCACCTTTTTGCTTTCAGCTTCCTTGAATACAATTACGCCGAGGGCCACATGCGTGTTGTTGGCAAGGGACAAACAGCGTTCAGTTGCACAGCCCGTCCCGATATTGGTCGCTTCATCGCGCACGTGCTCACAACTGCCGATCCAAAAGACTTGGAATGGGCCGAGTTCCCTATCGAAGGTGACCGGAAGACGCCACTAGAAGTCGCTGCCATCGCTGAAAAGAAATTGGGCAAGAAAATGGAGATTCGCTATGTTGATTTCGATGAAAATCACGCCAAATCCAATTCGGATTTCCAGGCATTTGTGAGCGGGCTGGTCGAATCTGGAAGTGCAGTTGTGGGTACACCTGAACAGGTGCAGGCTGTGGTGAGTAAGTTCTACCCAGACTGGAACCCAGCACCATTGGAGCCTTATATTACGGAATAAGCAGGGTCGTACTTTTATCATATAGCTGCTATGATAGTAATAATATCGAATAGGCCAAAAAGAACACACTTACTTTTGTATAACACATCTATCCATTTTGATATTTCATCGATGTTTTCATGCATTTTTAGTTGATGTGCTCACTTTTGCAACTAACTTACTCTAAACTAATGATTCGATGTATCCACGCTTGCCGTGTCGGGTGTGTCGATGTCGTCTTGCGGTTCGGAATTGAATGGCAATTCCAAGCACGAGTAGCACTAACCAACTGGCCACATACGCCCACCATGTTGCTGGAATATCATCAACCCAGTCGTCTTCGTCTTCCCATTCAATCTCATTAAGTTCCGAAGCATTTGGGAATCCTCCAGCAAAGTAGCCAATACCCCACAACAACAAACAAGAACCCGCCGCACTCGTAACAACAATCAGTACTGGTTTCATCAGTCGTATGGCGAGAAACCCAGCTGCAAAGCCCAAGAAAATCGCCCATATCATCAATGCAGTGTCCGGATCGCTTGGGTAAATCTTGTAGCCAAACGAAGAATTGATGGCAATGGCGAGCAACACACCTCCAACGGCGCCAGAGATGAAGATACCGAGTGTAAAGAGATAGATCACAAGGGCTCCACAAATGAGTCCCCCTAGCCCCAGTGCAGCCCAGGACGCCGAGGCGATCCAATCTCGGTCCGTCCACAGTTCTTCCACAATATACGCTGCAGAAATGCCGCCTGCAGCAAATCCACATACAAACAGCGTGACTCGAATGAATTTGAAACCTGCAAAACACAAAATAGCGCCGATGGCGATAGCGACAACTGCGAAGGCGCCTGTGCCTGGATGTTCCAGGCCTGAGGTGGTATCATATATGGACTTGATAGCCATACTGACGGTTTCGAGCGCCAGTGTTGTGTGATTTTCCCATAATAGAGCTTGACATAACAGCAGCAGATGAATACGAGCGATGTAAATAGTTGACCAAACGGACATGATCAGGAATGCAGTTGATGGGAAATGGAGGCAATCAAGAGGCTGTCGCGAGGTTGGGACTTGGTTATAAACGAGCGTCAAAGAGATCCAGAAACATCTTGAGTGTTGTTACAATCCTATCGCCAGCCAAGTAGTACCATCCGATCCACATAAGCTATTTCCCACTCTCACTAATACTCATGCTGCTGGTTCTGAGGAACAGAGATCGCGTGTCGTGGCTCCTCAAGGCACAGAAAGGTATGGGTAAGAATATTACGCATCAATTCACGAAATTCACCTAATATAGATATACTATTGGTTAAAATTATATAATAAGTCTGTATTATTGGCTAAAATAATTACGGACTTCAGTTGTTAATTCGTTGTGATCTGGCTCTGGATTTCTCTGCTTGATGACCGATTGTGAAAGGATCAGCAGGCGCATGAGCTCAAATTTCTCAGTTTTCTAACTATCCTTCACGATGCCACACCACCATAATCAGTTGTGCCATCGCTACGAGCCAGTGATAACAACCTAGTGAAACTATCTGACAGACACAAGTATTTGTTTTCCAAAGCTTCAAGCTTCTTGCTTTGCAGCTGGATGACGACGACGTTTGGTACTATGAAATACGTGGAGGCAAAATCCATTCGACTGACTCTCTGTGACTGTCTACTGTCATCCTTCTCCATGTCCTTGGCTACATCTGATTGTGTACACTTGTTGAGCTGAAATGATTTGTTCAGACATTTGTGTGGTCACAATCAAACAACGTACCAGTCGAAATATGCGGCAATGAATTGATTTTGCTAAAACTACCACCAGCAGATAGCCCCACAATTTTTTCTGTTGATTATTTTATTGCTTAGGATTCGCTTCCTGAGAAAAATAAAAACTAAAAGACTCATGAATGGTGTCGTGTAGTGTAAATAAATCCGACCATGCCATCATAGCGTATCGGTCGAGCACACACGCTAGGATTCTCACCAGGTTTTCCACTGTAACAGCGAGTGCAGAGTCACCTGGGAGTGAGATGTCAATGCATCGAAGAGCATTCTTACACTCGCTATGTATCTTCTACATGAAATATTAGACAGCAACAATGCGTAGCATGGAGAAATCAATTTGTTTTAGGCACGGTCAAGGATCTGCTCGATGACATGAATGTCTACAAAAGAGACTCTTGCTGCTAAGGATTCTACCATTGAGATAACCATGCTGCAACTTCATACTTACCTTCTATCAGCCCAGTCGGGTTTACATATGCCTGCCAAGCAAGAAGATCATCCATTTTCCTGATGGCACATCTACCTACTGCATGGCATCCAAGGTAGTAATAGCAGAAGAGAATCCATTTCTGTACACACACTTCAAGGCTGGTCAGAAAATTTCGGCTCATGATGCGAATCCACAGATACATGTACAATTCGTTGCTTTCCCATAACTTTGCCTCTCTCATATCGTCCATATTTAATCGGTTCTCAAGCATCCTGCTGATTATCTTGCCGACAAGTTCCATTTAATGGACGAAAAGGAGCTCTCCCCCCCATCGTTAGTGTCGCATATAAGAAGAACGTGATGTCCAGATATGTGTGTACGTCAAGTTCAATGATAAAGCTCGCCCACTACGCATATACTTGTACCGCATCCCAATCATCGTATCATCGTCAAGTGCGAAGCTTTTCACCCTATTTTTCTTGCTTGTATTGTGCTGCCGGTGATTGGCGCAATGAAAATCTTTCTCCGAAAAAATCAGTTTTGTGGCTTCACTCCATTCCAGAGATACCATCCAGCAAGTTCGTGCACTGATCTCAGTCCAGAAAATTACCGCTATCTGCAATATGTCTAGCCATCATTGTTCTCCAGTCATGCTACTGATAACGTTGATGTTCGTGTGGCTGCATATCCCGTCGAGTTTTGCAGATGATTTCACCGCTAGCAACACGGCCGAGTCGATCTTTAGTTCTATCGACGGCATTGAATTCGGTGGCGGCCTCATAGCAGTCATTGCCATCGCACTCGGGCTGCTCATCTGTTTCAAAGGCTTTCATCTCTACTCGCGCATGCGTTTCTACTACGGCTTCATTGCTGGCAGCATCGTAACCGCGACGCTCGTCGAGTGGTGGTTCCAGGACGAACAGTGGATGTTGCTGGCGTCCTGGATCAGCTTCTTTGTTGGTGGGATTGTCGTTGGCTTGATCGCGCAGCATTTCTACAGTTTCAGTGTCTTTCTCACCGGTGCAATCGCTGGTGTGGTGGTCGCCATGGCCATCAACGCCTCCTATGGCTACAAGATCATCCCCGGTCATCCATTATTGGGGATGATACTTTGGACAGTGTTACTTGGCTTAGCTGGCGGTATTTTGGCGATCAAGCTGCATAAACTGGCGCTGATTGTTGCAACCGCTGCCATTGGCTCTGCTATGGCGGTATGGGGGATCGGCTACTTTGTTGGGGATTACCCAAACGCCTGGGAACTCTGTTGGTTTCTTTTGTGGCATCATGACGATGACTGGGTTTATGAATTACCTGACGCCTGGTTCGGTTACTTGTGCGCGATGATTGTTTTGTTTGTACTTGGGGTGCTTCGGCAATACACACGCCGGAAAGACCAAGTTTCTACACTACGGGCGATCGTCTATGTGGCGTTTCCGGCCTCACCCGTTAGTGGTAGACGTCATTTTCGGTTTAGTCGAGCGCACAGACAGCGGAATCAACACAATTGTAGTGGTCATCGACTAGGAGCCCATCAAGTATAAGAAGGTAACAAGTAAGCAGTCGAATGAGACGGTTTTTCCATATCTAAGAATCGCATTTTGGTTTTAAGGTTGTGCAAAGCTCGATTGTAATAATACTATGGCTTATTTCTATTGTCCTTACTCTATATAAACGGAAAAAAGTGTTGCTAATGAAATCTTTCTTTCTTGCTACTTTCCTTGCGTACTTAGACGTGATTGATGGCTTGATTACCATATCGTGCGGTGTTGGCCGGTGGTGTCTGAGAATCTACGTAGGCGGAGGAGCTGGGCACTGCACGCGTCTTGCTGTGATGCACATGGCGGCCAGTCTTGCGGAACTGTATGAACATGCCAAACACAAAGAGCACGACCATGCCTGCCAAATACGCCCACCATGCGTCAGGGATGTTGTACACCCAGTCCCCATTGGTATTCTGGTCACGAAAACGCTTGAGGTCATCAGCATTCGGGTAGTCGCCAGCAAAGTATCCGACACCCCAGACAGCCACCCCAGCTCCGACAGCACTCGTGGCGACTACAATCACGGGTTTCTCGAATTTCACTGCGGCAATCCCGCCAATCACTCCAAAGATGATGGCCCAGATGATAAGCGCGACATCTGGATCACTCGGGTAGATTTTGTAACCGAAGGAAGTATTGAGTGCCATGGCAATCAGCACGCCACCCGCGGCTCCCGCGACAAAGATTCCGAACGTGTACAAGGAGACTACGAGGCTAGCAATGATGAAGCCACCGACGACAAAGCCAATCCAGGAGGCAGTTTTCATCCATGACTTATCGTCAAAGATGTGTTCCAGCACAGACGCGACTAACACGCCACCGGCGACAAAACCAACGATGAAAAGCGCTGCGCGGAAGAGTTTGTATCCCGCGACACAGATGAACACACCGGCTGCAATGGCAATGATCGCCAACACACTGCCGCCAATGTTGATGCCATCAGCCGAAGAGAAAATTGATTCTACAGTGTCACTCGCGGTGTCGACGGCTCGTGTAGTTTGAAGCAGCATAGCTGCTTGGCAGAGGAAGAGCAACACCGCCATCGACATTCTTGAACTGGTGGGCATCTTTATGTATGATGATGGGCTTCAGTGAACAGTTGCTGTTTGCTGTTTGTGGTAAGATGAATAATGAGAGTGACATACAATCGAAAACGAACGAATCGTACGTACTTAAGCCATTTCCATACAGCACAGAGTCTATTTGCATGGCAATAGTGGATTCTCTTCGTCTTCTTCATCAGCATCATCTTTTCCGTAGCTGTTGGACACTTGGTGGTACCCGTAAAAGATACAGGACATGCACTAAAATTTTCATATGGACCAATTATTGGATAAAATTATATATTAAACATTTTTATGACCAATAAAAATGAATTTTGAATCCGCGCCTATCTTGGGTGCTCGTGCCCCTTCCCATCTTTGCCTGATTTGCTTGTGGGAGAGGTGCCACAAAATCATGTCACGGATGGTGACTGAAAATGAAACTTACTCGTCGATCGGTGCACCTGATGAAAAAAAGTAAAGCAGAGGTGTCTTACGCTACTGATAGTCGGCAGAGGTCGCCAGTCACAATCTTCCTGCTCAACTTTCCGTTGGGGTTGGAGTTCAGACAGATTTACATAATTGACAGCCGCACACTCTGGCTTTTCATTCTTTTCCACTTTACCCTAGTGAGACAAATGGCGCAAAATGCGATAATGATGCAGACGTTATGGTGGATGATGGTGATTTCGCCGCCCTTCAATTTCATTCACGAACTTCCATCAACTCAAAATTTTACCAAGATCACAATGCAGGTGGACGAAAGTGGATAAAGACGCTGTGCAATTGAGATAAATCAACTTTATTTTAAGACAAGCAAGAGTTACTTACAAAGCATAACGTACGTGTCAGCACAAAAGCTTACACCGATCCCTCAAACTTGCCTTCCTCGGCCGTTTCGTCGTCGCTATTCTCCTTTACAAGCGCACCGCTTTCCAGCGCATCATCCTTCGAGGCATCTTCATCCTTACCATACTTTTCTTTCTTGTTGATGGCGGCTTCTTCATCCTCTGACAACACCGAGTTGGCGTTCCGTTGACGCATAGAGCGAAGAGCGAATCCCAGTGCAACAGCAACCAACCCAGCGCAAGCACCAGCCGCAGCACCAAACACCGCATAGGTATCTGCACCCCATTGGCTCTCATCGTCTTGAGCCATCAGAGAGGTGCCCTGCACAGACTCGGTGCTCACGTCATCCTCGCTCAGGCTGGCTGATTCACTGTAGCCATAGTCGCTGCCGACTTCGGCCCCAGTGCTATTGGAGCCACTGCCACTAGCGCTCTGGGAATAGGAACCTTCGGCTTCGTCGCTGTAGTCTTCGCTCTCCTCAAGAGAACCGCTTTCATCCTCGTAGAATGAACCCGATTCTTCTTCTTCGTCAAACTCTTCTTCAGCGACCGGCTCTTCTTCAACCGGAGATTCCGTGACAACCTTCTTCGTCGACTTCTTGGTTTTCTTTACCGGAGCTTCAGTCTTAGCCTCCTTTTTGGTTTCTTTGGCATGTGATTCCTTCACAGCTTTCTTCTTCTTCGTAGTGGTCTCCTCTTCTTCATAGGATTCCGCAGAAGCTGACTCTTCTTCATACTCTTCTTCATCGTATTCTCCACTGTAGTCTTCTTCTTCTTCCTCCTCTTCAGCATAGGAACCCGACCAATCTTCGTCTTCTTCTTCAAGGTAATCACTGGATTCAGTCGAAGATCCTTCGACTGGAATATCCACTTCATACTCCACACTGCCGCTAGACGACGCGTACTGAGACTGCGACACATCCACCTCATATTCCACACTTCCTGAGCTGGATGAGTATTCTGGCACATCTACGTCATACTCGACACTTCCGGAGCTCGAAGTATACTCAGGGACATCCACGTCATACTCCACACTGCCAGATGACGACGCATAACGGTATTCCGGAACATCTACCGCCCATTCGCCGCTGCCACTGGAGACATAGGACGAAACTTCCTCCTCACCATACTCTTCTTCCGCCGGAGCGGAGGCTGATTCATCGTACGATGCCTGTTTCTTGATTGCCTTCACGTGGTGGTGTGTACGGTGATGAGGGTGATGTCCCTTGCTCGCCGACACAGCTACGGCAGCATATGCTGCTACTAACAGGAAGAAACTCTTGCGGAACGCCATTCTTCCTTTGCTTCAGTAGAGTTGTGTGGGTAGAATATTCCGAAATGACGTCTACGCTCCTTCGACTGGTCGTTTTCTCTTTTGCTGACTGGGGGTATTTTTCTTTTGGACCAATCCAGTAACGAGAATCATCTCTATCACCTGCTCTAGACCCAGGAGTTACAGAACCCGTGACACAGAAAAAAGACGCGCAGTGTCTATTTACATGCCATCATTTTCAAAGGTTATTATTAAATAAAGGTACACATCTTTAATAAATATCTGTTGTTGGTAGAAACTATAGTATAAATTTTCGTAGTCTGAACCCAAACGGCCCTATACAAACTGATTTTTTGCTGAATCTATTACGGGTTTATAAGATATTGACATACTCAAAACCCGTTTTGTATAGGTTTAGCTAGAAATGTACCCACGGTACTAGTCCCCTTTTAAAATCGATACCATGCAATTGGACTTTAGGTTAGCATTTTTGGTGGATGAGCGCGAATCGAACATCATGCGACAGCGAAAGAGCAGTTGCGAAGGGAGGAGCTTTTGACTTTTGCTTCAGCCGAGCCAAATAGATGGGAGGATTTTTTCCTTATTTTCTTTGTTGGCCAGTCAATTGGTAATCATGCTGTGTATCGCGTGGATGTACAAGTGATGATTTGGTAATCTTGCGCGAAGATGTTGACTCGTCATCAAGATCTTAGTGTTTGTCGCACAATGGATTTTCATTGTGAATAAATCTGTTGCTTCGATTACCCATGTGAACTTTGTGATACAATAAGTGGCTCTCATTAAGCAATCATGCAATGCACTGCAGTAATGGACACGCACATTCTCTACTTAGTTCCCGCATCTCGTTGCTGAGAAGACTGCTGCTGGCATTTTAGCCCAGTATATTTTACACCAATCTAAAATATTAATGATCTTGCAATGACACAATATCCAACATGTTCGGAAAACAAAAATCTTTGATTATCAAACACTAAAAGGAAATGAAACAAGCAAATTAAACAGATCCTTCCAATCTGCCTTCATCAACGGGTTCAGATTGCTTTTTGGCACCGTCCTCCAACTCATCTTCAGAATCCTCTTCTTCCTCATCCACAGCGTCAGCGGCAGCCATGGCAACCGCAGCGTCATCAGTAGAAAGTTCAGCACTCTCCTTGGAACGCTTTCTGAAAGCAAAGCCCAGAGCAACAGCAACCAGACCAACCGCGGCTCCGATGGCACAACCAAAAATGGCGTATGTGGCCTCACCAGTATTGTGCTCGGTCTCGGTAGCAGAAAGTGAGGTACCGCGCACCTTCTCTTCTTCCTCATCTTCATCAACAGAACCCACCGATCCTGATCCCGATTCAGATTCCGTGCCATTGAAGGCGTCCTTTACGTCATTGTAAGCAT
>BCKE01000027.1:247259-278612 GCA_001600495.1 Pilasporangium apinafurcum | reverse complement strand
TCATTGTAAGCATCCTTGACGCCATCCTTAATATCTTCCGTGACATTACCAATGAAATCGAGCAGGCCCTTCTTATGATGGTGATGATGGTGGTGGTGGTGGTGCTTCTCTTCCTCCTCCTCTTCGTCTTCGTCAACAGAACCTACCGATCCTGACCCTGATTCAGACTCCGTCCCATTGAAGGCGTCCTTTACGTCGTTGTAAGCATCCTTAACGCCATCCTTGATATCTTCCGTGACATTGCCAATGAAATCAAGCAAACCTTTGTCTTCATGATGGTGCTTGTGGTGGTGGATGTGCACCGACACAGCTTCTTCACCTGCGACGGCCATTGTTGCACAGGCTGCCGCCAAGACGATCAATTGCTTGCGTAGCACCATCTTGTTCCTGATTGCCTTTTTCTTGTGTTTGCTGCTGCGGATGCGAAGGAAATTGGGAAATGAACGAGACCCTCCACCCACGCTGGCACATGGGTGAGTATCCACACTGCTCGAAGGTGGAAAGTACAACACACATGTGACACAAAAACAGGTCATGGAGGTATGAATGTGATATAATAAATTATTTATAGAGGTTATTAAATTATGAAAAAAGTCAGGTACATATAAAAATCTAGTTTTACATGAAATATTAGGTGGGTTGTAAACTGCACTTTATAATACATTTATATAGGTAATTACATTTGACAAGTCAGTAGATGGGTTTGATGGATGTTTCAGCCCAACCCGTATCATATTTAGAGCCGATAGAAAAGGAAACTGTTAGATCTATTGATGCTGAGTTCTGGATCAAGAACCAAGAAAGTCAAAATATTGGCATCTATGTATGTGTCCACCATCGCTCAGCACCTCATCTAGTCGCTCTACTACGTATATTCGCCTCATCCACAGAACTGTCGTACCATCAAGTTACTGTACGTTGGATAACGAGTGGAGTGCTAACCGCACAGTATTTGTTGCTGGTAGTGTAAGAGGTTGGCGCAGCTGATCTGGGTACACAATTTCCAGCCAATGGAATTGAATGAATGAAGGTTGATGCTCCGCCCAATCACAAGCGTCAATTGGTACCTATCGATTTGCGAGTTTTGTAGCCACCTTTTATTACTTGAATTACTCTATAAAGTAGCTCAATCAAGTCCCAGATTGCATGTGTGCTGGCACCTTATTGGTGATGGTTTATACATACTTGAAAACGATCGGTATATCATTGGTGGCACGATGGGATTTCTATGCACCTTCTTCAAGTTAATATCGCACGACCAACACGACGTAACTGACGGCTTTTCAAAGCTATGACGCAAACAGCTGAGTTTTGAAAGCATTCGTATCTTTTACATAAAATGAAAACTTGCAATGGCTCGCACTGTGCTTTTAGTTGAGGGCGAAATACTCTATACTTTTTTACCAAACTCTAATAACCATTCGTTTGGAAGGTAGACAGACTTACTTCAGGAATGTGGCTTATGATAAGATTGCTCAGCTGTTTGATGAGAGCATAGTGGCACATCTTGATTACCAGTATGTGATTTGTGCTGAACAGAATTTTTTGTTTACTTGTGTCTGTATGATACATGCCTCTATCAGGGGAAATTCTAGCACAACAACGTCTTGTGGATAAGGGCTACCACCAGCTATTAGTGAGGTACTGTCACAGGAGTCTCATTGATGGGCATTGATAGATCATTTATCATTTGGATAGCTCTTCACATCATGTGCAAATATCAAGAGTGATATAAACTTTACGCATTATCACTGTACACACAAACAGATTAACGAAATTCCACTGTACAATCACAAAGACACAAACTGGTATCATACCGGTAAAATATTGCAGCTTTAGAAACGCAATAGAAACGCACAGTTTTATTGCAAAAAAGCTATGTATCTTGATTTTTATATAGTATACAAATATATAAAGGTTTTTTATTGCGAAGCGTCCTCACCCACACACTTTCACGTGAACGCACCACCCGAATCGCAGGAAGAGCAAGCGAACGTGAAGCAGCCATGCCACCCAGCGCTCCCCTCACGAAATGGTGGGCTAAGATGGCCCATGAGACCGGCCGTGTGACTCGTCACCTCTCTCCATACGAAATTCACCATGTTTCCAGCTTGATCGCGTCCATCCCAGCCAAGACCATCCGTAAGGTCCAAGAGAACGGTTTGGTGTTGATTCCTTCGGCGTTGTTGCTTGTCGGCACGGTTAAATGGGGTGTCAAGGCCAACGACGAACATCACCGTGAACACTGGAGTTAGATGATGAAGTGAGAGGAGACGATGAATCGCTCGATGCAAACTTTTGCTTTCAACTTTGCATGTGTGGTTAATCTTGTATTGCGCGGGATCTTTTTCGCTTTGAAGCCGCTGGTGGTTATGTGCAGAGTTTTGGTAAAAAAGAATTCTGAGGCAGCATAATGAGAAGAAATAAAGAAGAAATCATCTTTCAAGCAAGAGATCGCGTGGATGAAGAGCAGCACACGTGATAGACAAAGGAAGGAAGAAAGTAGAGAGCGTGGAGGTCGTATCTACTTGCGTATTTCAAGCCATAAAGTCACAACAACAAAAAATCCCAATAAACACAGAGACAACTATAAAATGCAGCTAACAAACTGCCGCCACATGAACGCTCTTTTCTTCCATTGGCTGGCACCCATGTCCATTCCGATAAAAATTTCGGATGTTTACTTAAACAAGACATTAATTTTTAGCTTGCTCCATCCTTGGATATCATATGGATACTTTTGCAAGCGATAGCAGGTACATAACCGAGAAAAAAGTGGAAGTTATGTGGGCCACACCCATAAAAATCCCAGAGACAGCGAGTCGGACTGGTTTCATAGACTGACGTCTTCATAAAGGAGCGAGAAGACACGCCGCTCCCACCTTACAAGAGCTACTTATCTCCACATTCTCCATACACCTAAGATGATCCAGCAACGCTCACCAGCTCCAACAGCATCCACTGCTTACTCTTCCTCTACAAGCAGTACATCTACGAGCTCCACACACAGCAGCGGTGCACGAGAACCATCACAGCTCTCGAGTGGCGGCTCGCGTATGCTTCGGTCGACCAAATCCGTGATTTTGGAGCAGCAGCAACAAGAACAACAATCCCAGCAACCGTCTCATACCTCATTACCTGGAGGCGTTAACCTTAATATTAATAACAATGGACAGGATATACGCGAACGCTCGCAATCGTGGGCGGTACGTTCGTCGTCACATTTCATACCAGGCAGCGACCACTGCATGGATGCCAGTGCTACAGCCAAGCTTAAGAAAGAGATGAATAGTGCCGTTAAGGTCGTCGAGACGTTCCTTTCTCCAAAGATGCTCAAAGACCAATCCATCCCCCACGAATTGCTTGTAGAAGCTTATGGCTTGGTCTTTTTGACTGTCTATAAAGTTGGCTTCCTATTCTCGGGTAAAGTAGGTAATGGTTTTGTGATCTCACGCACAACTGGTGGATGGTCTGCGCCATGTTTCCTCAGCTCCGGCGGCCTGGGCTTTGGTATGATGGCTGGTGGCGAGTTGGTCAATTACATGGTCATCCTCAATTCCAGGAACGCAGTCAAGGTCTTTACGCGCAACGGCCAGTTCCAGCTTGGCTCTGAAGTGGATTTAGCAGTGGGCCCCATTGGCAGAGCGGCAAGTGCTGCGTTAAACGTTGGGCGCGCGGGCTTCGCACCGAATTACTCGTACAGCCATAGTGTCGGTCTTTACGGTGGCATCGGTCTCACGAGCGCCGTCATCTGTACACGGAAGACCCTTAATGCGAAGTGCTACGGTCCCAACGTCACGGCACGGCAGATTCTCGGTGGCAAAGTGCCCTGTCCGCTCGCCGTGCCGCTCTGGCAAGCGCTTGACAAGGCGTTAAACGTGCGGCGAGAGTACGCGAATGGGTTCCCCGTGCTAGCCCCAAGTCACATAGGGATTGGATGTGATCAGTGTGGTCAAATAAACTCGACCGAGCGACAGCGGTGCGAGCGGTGTCAGAATTTCTTGGTCTACAGTGTCAGTGCGTTTAAGTAAACCCGACCGAGTGGCAGCGATTCCCGCGATGCCAGATTTTTTTGATCTACAGCACCAGTGTCCATTCCGAACGGAGAAATACTAATCGGTTAGTCGTGTCGGCCGAGAATGATGTATGAAGGTCCTATGGATTGACATTGCGTGTGTATGTATTCCCCATTTATTTTGCTTAATCAAAAATTATCTGCTTGAAATGATAATGGTGTTGTGAATGATCACAATAAACGGAGTTATATAAGCAAACCTGCTTTTTTTAACCTTTATTCCCCCACTTCTCCCACCGGTTGGATATACTTTGACGTATTTTTTCCTCTCTATCGATAGAAGCAGAAACTTGTTTCCAATTCTCCGCAATGAGCGCCATTCTCCTTTTCAAGAACGGATGTGAAGCGATGACAGTGCATGCCCGAGGAGATCGAGTGCGTGGAGAATCAAAGTGACTGTCCAGAAAATGTGGTATGGTAGTATTGATGCGAAAGGAAGGCAAGCATCATACATACGACTGTAAGGAACACTTTGCAACAAAGACTTGTTCTCAGTGTGGGAGAATCAACCACGCGATCGAGCACCAGAAAGTCTTTCAGTACCCTCACTGCGAGCTCGTTCTCGATAGGGATGTCAATGTTGCGAGGAACATCTTTCTTAAGAATGAACACCTACTCTCCTGGACTCATCGAGTCCAGGTATCGGAGACGCTTACTCCGCGGTGTCTAGTCTAGGCTAGCTTTTGTTAAGTCGGACCCAAACAATAACGGTTAATAGTATGGATAATCACATTGTGCATTACGATACATGAACAGTTAGAAGGACGCTATGAGGCTCGAGCTCGTGGTATCATTTGCAAGGGCAGACCTCCATCCATATACAGTCCCGATTTCAGCACATATCCTCGCTCCACTTTCTCACCAGAAGGAAATCGAACTTCAAAATGACGGAGCATAACCGCGATAAACATCTTGGCCTCCAGCACCGCCATGTTCATCCCAATACAGATCCGTGGTCCCGCTTGAAATGCTGGGAACTCGAAAGCACTTGGACGAGTCTTCATCTCGAGCCATCGCTCTGGTCGGAATACCAGTGGGTCTGGCTGCCATAGTGGATGATGGCGGCCCATGTACCAAGGACTGTAAACGACATCGGTGCCAGCAGGAACGAACGTGCCATCGGGAAGTAAATCGTCCTCCACAGCGTGTTTCACATTGTATGGCAGTGCTGGATACAGACGAATGGCCTCGTACACAACTGCTTCCAAGTACTTGAGGCTTTTGACTTCGTTGTATGTGAAGGGTGAGCCTATGGTGGTAATTGCCGACAGTTCGTCGACGATCTTCTGCTGCACATGAGGATGTCTTGTTATCCCATAGAACGTGTACGTGATGCATTCGGCCGTGGTATCTCGACCTGCGAAGATAAACGTTAAGATGATCGATCGAAGTGTCGCTGGGGATAGTAACGACTCCGATTCAGTATCTAATTCTCGCGCTTTTTTGATAAATAGCGACAGAATATCAAACCGATCCGCTAGTTCAGTCTCCGATTCATGAAGTCGACGCCGTAAGATTTCGTCCGCAATGCCTCTAATGGCATCAGTGTGGCGCTTGAGTGTGTACTCACTCGGCATGAGCCACCCAAATAATTTGTAATGCTGCTTCACGAAAAGCCGACTCGCACAATGCTCATTTACGAAGCCCATCCGTTGCGCAAATTCGTCAGGATCGACGACCTCTTCCAGTGGAACGCCAAAGGCGATGTCAAAGATTGATCGCAGTGTATATTGTGCACACAACTCTTGCATGTCACAGCGCAAGCCCTGATTTTCAATAGTGTGTATCATCTCAGATGCGTATTTCTCGAAAACATGTTCCGCAAATACTTTGAAATTTTTGGTTGTAAACACTCGCGCCGCGACTTTGCGTTGTAGTTTCCATTTCTCTCCTTTATCGGGTGTGTGTGCGTGATTCATGGCGAAAAATGAATGTTCAAAGACTTCACTGAAAGCGTCGATGAATCCCTGTGGCTTGATATAGTTATCGACGTTGGTGGATAGGATATGTTGAACATCGGCTGGATCCGTAATCTATATGGTTGAAAATATCAAACGGATGAATACGCTTGATGCTAACAGTGAAGCGAGAGATAGATGCCATGATTACTCACGTAAATAGCTCCATCAAAGAAGAGATGCCACGGCATCTTCATACGACCGCCATATTTCACCAGCCATTCTTCCTGTAGACCAGTACTCGCCACCAATAAGATACAACAAATCCAGAGTGAGAAAGAAGAATGGTAGTTTCCTCACCAGCAAATCATAAAGCCGACTTTTGTTCTTCATAAACACTGGGATATTTCCCAATAGAAACACGCCTTTTGGACCAGGCAATGGTGCCAATCCTTGAGCGATGCGTAGCTTCCGATTTAACGCCGCAATCATCGTTGATATGATAGTAGTGAGCACCACCGTGAGTGCTGTCAGTAGGAACATCTTGATATAGTCCAGCAATGACATGTCTACTGCATGCTTGAAGATCGACATGATAGTAAGATTGGAGCAGCACGAATCCGTAGCAAACAGATTTTAGTCTGCCGAGACGTGATAAATCCGAGCGTGCTTGTTGAGGTTGTTGATTGTTGGCTGATGAACGGTAATATGTTAAACTTGGAATGCTGTGATGAGAGATTCCACGGTGACAACCGTTTCACTAAAATACTGTTGGGTTAACGCTCAGTGCCTTCTTGTATTCGCAGTACATCCATGTTTGCCCTGCGACTGGCGAGTCTTAGCTTTCATTTATCGAAGAAATTTGTGGGCCGTTCTCAAAAATAATCTTTCCACCGAATTATTTTTCTTGTGTGTGCAATCAGATCCTGGAGAGTCGTTCATTTCAACTTGAAGGTACGAATTTTCTATTCGTGCATCTATTTTGTCACCCTTGGTCTCACGAAGAATCATTCCTTTCTTTGCATCACATGTTGGAAGATTCAAGCAACGTTTCTCCCTTTATCACAATCGCGCCTGTATCTCCTTAGGGTGTTCTTCCGTGGTGACAAAACACTTGTGCATCGAATCTCTCACGTGATTTACTCACTTTGCCCTCAGCAACCGTCTCGTTCTTGACTGTTTTTTCATCGCCGCTTCTTCTTCTTCTTCTTTGTTTTCTTCTTCGCGTTCTTCCTCTTTTCCAATCTTAGAGTCCCAATTGTCACCGGCTAGATTTTCCCCCAACACACGCGCCTTCACGCCAATCGACTTGCGCTCACGGCGTTTCTCTGGATGTGGGTTTCTGTGCACTTTCTCTACATGCGTCTCCAAACTTTTCTTGTAGCCGAAGCGACCAAGACATCCCTCAACAGGACAAACAAACCGCTGGGATTTCGTTTCATCATGTACAGCGTTGTAATGCGCGCGTACATTCGATTTCTTGGTGTAAGTCTTGTCACAACCTACTACAGGACACGTAAACTGTTTCCGCTCGTCGACGGCTTCAAAATGGGTTCTGAAATGCGCGCGCAAGTTCTGCTTCCGCTGGAACGTTCGTTCACAAATCTTGCAGGCAATGGTGACAACAGGATGGCTCTTTTCGTTGGTCACCGAGTCAGCTTCCTTGCCTTCTGTTTTGTGATGCACCTCTTGCATATGCTTCTCTTTTTCCCCCACACTGAACAGCATTTCGTCACAGCCTTCTTCTTCACAGAACAGAACTTGCGTCGACGCTGAAGCAGCTGCAGCATGCCGTCGTTGATGGCGCGTCAACTGGAATCGTTTGAGGAATCGCTCATGACATTCGTCACATTCAAAGGGCAGTACGCCGGTGTGAATATACGAATGCGCCTGTAATTCGCTTTTCTTCTTGAATGCCAGAAAGCAAACTGTGCACTGAAACGGCTTGTTCTGATTCGCATGGGAACGAAGCTGATGCCGCACAAGTCCGTGTTTATAGGTGAAGCTGATATTGCAGAGTTCGCAACGATATTTGGTTGACTTTTCTCCTGTTTGTTCGCCTTCTTCTTTGTCTGTGCTATGGATGGTACGCATGTGGCGGTTCAAATGTTCACGTTTCGAGTAGCTCTTGTTACATCCTGGAATGACGCATGGGAAGGTTGCTGGTTGAGATGCATGGTGATTGCGGTTGTGCAGCTCAAGCTCATGTCGTGTCTGGAATTCAATCTTACAACTTGTACAGTTAAAACGCATGTTCTGAATAGCTATAACAAAACAAAAATGTAGGCAAATCCCGCCTGAATTAGTACGAGAACTGCTATGAATACAATTGAATTGACATACCGGTGTGATATTGAGTTGTATGCTTGGTTAGTTGCCTATTGCCCGAAAACTTGAGTCCACAAGTAGTGACTGAGCATACATAACTATGCTCGGCTCGAAAATGCACGTCTCGTTCATGTTTGGTGGCGAATACTTGCGTGCAACCTTCACAAGCGTGCACCACTCCTTCATGAACTATTAAAAGAAAAATAATAATCAGAGAAACAAACCTGTAAGTATAAGTTCCCACCATCACTGCATATCCATACATAAGTACACCCACCTTCATGCACTGAGCTGTGCATATCTAGTTTCCGCTTCGTATTGAACGCCAGCAGGCATGTTACACACTCGAATGGACGTGTCGCGTTGACATGATTTCGTTTCTGGTGGCGCACTAGCGAGTGCTTATACGTGAATGCAATAGCACAGATCTTGCAATACAACTCACCAACATCGCCACTCTTTTCGCTTTGAGTATTTGCTTCATCTCGACAATCAGAATCCATCAGGAATTCATCTTCATTATTGTCATCATTCTCTTCATCATCAAGAGTTATTTCACTATCGGAGACACTTTCGCTAGCCATCCACTCGTCCGTATAGCGTCGTTCAACCGCATTGAGACATCTAAGCGGCAGTGTGTTGAGTTTCCGTCGTTTGATGGTTGTGAGATCCTCTTGTGTATCCAGTGGAGAACGAATCATTCCGACGAAAAAGGAGGAATCTTGTTGCCACATGCGCACTTTAGCTCCCATATTCGTTGTCATCAACCACTGGTTTTTGTGATTGGCGCCATCATCCTCTTAATTTGCAACTTGCACTCTTATGAAGCAACTTTTAAATACCGGTATCTCGCACTTTGAGGAATGAAACGGTTTGTTCATGAAGAGACACACACATGAGGAGCTACATTACTAGGAAAGGAAACGACCGGCTGGGTGTAAAGAGCATCTCGCGATTGAACGAAGCCGATAGTCTGTGTATAGAAGACACCGTTCTGCGTAGCGTTAATACTCATTGATTAACCTCGTGCTTGACGTGTGAGTGAGTGACTGAGCGTTTTGACCCTTCTTACTAAAGCCAAGGCATGTTCAAGAACACATTCCAGTCCGGATTCCTCTCCATCCTTTACAGCATCGGGTGCGTCCATTTATCTGACTATGAAGAATGAGGCAATGTGCTGAATACTGCTTCTTGATATGCATAGGAGTAAACCGCTGCAAATCTGGGACAAGCAAGTGCGCAATGGTCACATCAAGCGTATTACGGACCAGGACATCCAATCGTCCGTGTTGGAGATCATGGGAACAAATGTCAGCACCAATTTCATCACTTGCCCTGCGCAGCCGGCGAAGACATTGGGCATCAAATTGCCATTCTTGGTCATGATCATCAAGAACTTGAAGAAATATTTCACCTTTGAGGTGCAAGTGCTCGATGATAAAAACGTGCGCCGCCGATTCCGTGCGTCCAATTACCAGAGCTCCACACGTGTCAAGCCATTCATCTGTACGATGCCCATGCGACTGGACGAAGGATGGAATCAGATCCAATTTAATCTCTCGGACTTTACGCGACGCGCGTATGGCACGAACTACATTGAGACACTGCGAGTGCAAATCCATGCCAATTGCCGCATCCGCCGCATTTACTTTTCTGATCGATTATACTCAGAAGAAGAGCTCCCACCCGAGTTTAAGCTGTTCTTGCCCGTGCCAAAGGCAAACAATACCGGCGATCAGCAGAAGCAGCATGCTCCAGCTGAGCAAACCATGTAGATCATACCCAAAAGGTGCTGATCCCAGAAAAAAGAGAGAAGGAAGTTTGTTGATTTGCCTAGGTCTTATTACTAATACTCCATCCGTTTTTTTATCATTGCTGTTCCGATTGAACTACGTGATAAAGTCAATGGTACGATGTAAAAGAATCGAGCGTGTATTCTGTTGGCATCTCTATTTCCTGGACTTTCCCTTAACGAATTGGTCGGCCAGCCAGGCGATGCCTTCCTCCACACCTCGCCCAGTGATGGCATTGCTCGCTCTATAGAGAACGTTATTTTGATTATCAACATTTCATGTTTTGCACAAAAGAGATACGATATCGAAACGTACGTGATGTGCCAGGATTTGCCCGTCAATTTCTCCAGTTCAAGCTGTTCCATGCATTCCACAGGGGTCATGGCCGTGGCGAGATCCATTTTGTTGGCAAAGAATAGAATCGGAATCTTTTTCCCTACGAGCTCCTTATGCTCGACCAATTGTTCAAGTTCGTCCTTCGCCACGCACATGCGAATGGTATCCGTCGAATCCAAAACATAAATAATCGCCTAAACATATGTGCAAAGCATACACCATGAACATGCAAAGCTCTTCCACTGATCTTTTATTGATGGTCAAGCGCAAGCATTTGATCTATACCTGCACGTCGCTGTAGTAATTCTCCCAAAGGCTCCTGTATCGGCTCTAAGCGAATGAACAAGTCAGACACCTTATTACCAGAAGTTTAACGCATCAAATTGATCACACATTCGCTCTGCATACCTGTCCAGACATATCAAATACTGTGAAGTTCAGGTTGTTCTTGCTGAATTCGTCGACTTGGAAGCCAATCGTTGGGACGACTTCTCGCGACTGCGATTTCTTGGGCTTGAGGTGGTTTACGAGTGTTGTTTTGCCGCTGTTATCGAGTCCGACGATCAAGATACGCACCTGAGTCTTCTTGAAGCCTAGTGCATTGGTCAACTGCTTAAACATCCCCATGGCAAACGCGTGTGTTAGATCGTCTTGTTTCGTTTCCTTCGTCACGTCCGCGACTACAGCTCTTGGACATGGAAAAAGGAGATGAAGCATAACGCCTAAAATTAGCAACTTCAATCATAAACGACGTGGACCACACTATTTTGATCCAACTT
The DNA here is from genome assembly GCA_001600495.1 of Pilasporangium apinafurcum. NCBI lineage: Eukaryota > Oomycota > Peronosporomycetes > Pythiales > Pythiaceae > Pilasporangium > Pilasporangium apinafurcum. The sequence goes on along the minus strand of BCKE01000027.1, from coordinate 267,403 downwards.
TAACTTATATGTGGACTACAGATTTGACAATGCATGTCAACCTGCGCACACTTGTGCTCAGCTCTTCCTGACAAACCAATTCACTCTATACAAGACATTGCATGTTCCGTTTTTTCATGGGCAAAAATATATTAATTCGAGCTTTCTTGGCTCTTGCTACTGTCTCTCCGTGTATCCTTTTTGAACAATTTCGATCGCCGCAGATTGCAAAGATCGCATTCCTGATATACAATCCACAACCAAAAACGACAAACGTCTATTCTTCACCGTTGCTTACATACAAGCGCCAGGTAGATGCTTTATGCCTTGGGGCCGAACGACGAGTAATCGGTGTGGTCCTTCGAGATGTACTTCTGGAAGTTCTTCTGGAACATGTCAGCGAGCTTTTTGGCCGTGACATCATACGCAGACTTGTCACTCCAGGCTTCACGAGGATTCAGCACGTTTGGCGAGACAGAACCTAAGGTCTTGGGCACTTCAAACCCAAATACTGGATCAGTCGTGAACTCGGTCTTCTTGATGGATCCATCAAGGATCGCGTCAATGCATGCACGCGTATCCTTGATACTCATGCGCTTGCCAACACCGTAGCCGCCACCAGTCCAGCCAGTGTTGACCAAGTACACCGACGTCTTGTGCTTCTGTAACTTCTTCTGCAGTAAGTCAGCATATTTCGTTGGGTGCAAAGGCAAGAACGCAGCACCGAAGCATGCACTGAATGTTGCGGTGGGTTCCGTCACACCACGTTCAGTACCAGCGACCTTAGCGGTGTAACCCGACAAGAAATGGTACATCGCTTGGCCATCGGTCAACTTGGACACAGGGGGAAGCACACCATAAGCGTCACAAGTCAAGAAAACGATGTTCTCAGGGTGGCCACCGCTCGAGGTTGGTTCGTGGTTCGGGATGTGGTAGATTGGGTACGACACACGGCCATTCTCAGTCTTGGAGGTGTTGTAGTAGTCTGGTTCGCTGGTCTTGGAATCGACAAACACATTCTCCAACAGTGCATCGCGCTTGATGGCATTGTAGATATCGGGTTCGTTCTCTTGGCTGAGGTTAATGGTCTTGGCATAGCAACCACCTTCAAAGTTGAAGATACCTTCATCATCCCAGCCATGCTCATCATCACCAATCAAATAACGGTGGGGATCGGCCGAGAGTGTGGTCTTACCCGTACCGGAAAGGCCAAAGAAGAGTGCCGTGTCACCGTTCTTGCCCTTGTTAGCGGAACAGTGCATAGCCATGATGCCGTCGAGTGGCAACCAGTAGTTCATCATACTAAAGATACCCTTTTTCATTTCACCACCGTACCAGGTGCCACCAATGACCGCGACATCTTTTTCAATGTTGAACGCGACAAACACGTCAGATTTCAAGCCCTGCTTCTTGTAGTCCGGGTTCGTGACCTTGCAAGCGTTGACAATCGTGAAATCTGGTTCAAAATTTTCAATTTCTTCACGAGTCTGTGGACGCAAGAACATGTTGGTCACGAAATGGTGTTGCCAGGCCAATTCGGTGATGAAGCGCACTTTCTTGCGCGAGTTGGCATTCGCACCGGCGTACCCATCGAAGACATAGACTTTGTCAGCGTTTTCGTAGTGCTTGGTCGCCTTGGCGTACAAGTCATCAAAGACGTCAGCCTTAATCGGCTGGTTGATGTCCCCCCACCAAATGTTCTTGTTCGAGGGTTCTTGGTCGACAAAGTACTTGTCCTTGGGTGAGCGACCGGTGAACTTGCCCGTGTCGATCGTGTACGTGCCATTCTTAACGAACTGACCTTCCTTGTTGGCTTCTTCGTGCTTGGCGATCTCTTCATAGCTCAAGTTGCGGAAAACCTTGGTCTTGTTGTTGGTAATGCCAAATTTTTCCAAGCCAAGTGCCGAAGCAGCAGTGTTGGAGCTAAAGTTGCGCATTAAGAATGGTGACACAGACGCATTCTTTAGCACACTCTGGCGCTGCAATCGCAGACTCGCACGCAAAGCAGAGGTAAACATCTCTGAAAGCTTCTATATAAGTAGAGTGACGAAGAAGACAAGCACGCTCGACGGAAAATTCTACTATGGCGCTTTGGTTCTTTTCGCCCCCTTCGCCTTGGGAAAAGATCCGCTCAGTGGTGGTGGAGTAATGATGATCTTGTAAGGTAAGTTGTTGACTTTGGAACAAAAAACCTTGTTAGTTAAAACCTTATAGGCTTCGTCGACACGAACGGGATTGGCTTATTTTGTATGGTATTTGACCAATCAGAGGCGTCAAATCCAGCAAAAGCGACGATGAAACCGATGCGTCACTGCTTTCAATACACTAAAGGAATAGCCCTACCCTGTTCAGATATAGTGGGGATAAAAAGCGCATAGTGTGGATGAGATGAACCAAATATATGGAAATTTGTATTGAATGTTTTATACAGGGTGTGTTGGGAACTGTACGTATACCAGGCAACGGTGGAACTTCAATATCAACGTACGTCTGCACGAACATGAAGGTGTTGATGCTCTCTTTCGCTTTTGTGGTTGTCGCGGATTGAAAATTGAATGGCCAGCAATTCTGAATAACCACATATGTTACGTAAAACAATTCGAGACAGACGCTGGCGCGTCGATTGAAACCACAAGAGTGGTAGAACACGAGTACTTAACATCTCGAGGCAACCTATAGGCGCATATTTTACAGAACCTGGTTGTGTGCTCGAAAATGAGACATGGCCTCGGTATACAAAGACTAAGTCAATGGGAATTCTATCGCGCATGGCGCAATTATTGGTGGGTTTGTGCAATACAAAAACTTCAAGTCCACGCCATCACGGCCAGAGCCGTGCGCGTCAAGTGGATACACAACTATCTATATAAACTTCAAGTCCACGACATACTGGTTATAAACTAGGAGAGTTCGGATACTTAATTGAGGTCGTTGAGTAATAGCGTGGTCCACATCAAATCTGCTCAAATCCGACGGCGTGAACATCCGAAGGCGAAATCTTTGATGGCCATCACTTGTGACTGTTGCTCTCTACTGGACGGATGCTACGCTTTCCACGTGATTTTTTCCTCATTGCAATTTGTGCAGTGTACGCCATAGCGTTCGTGTCCATCCGTTCCCAGATCCGCGGTCTTTATGGCGAGTAAGTCAACATGGCTCATGATTTGATAACAATGAGATGCTAATGTTCTTCGTATATCAGGGATGGATTAGAACCTGTTGCGATCTTTCTGGAAAAGCTCAAACAGCGCAACGAATTATTGGCGCAAAGCTCACCATGGCAGCGTATCTTGCTGTATCCGACGTTGGTGTGGTTCCATGAACCATTGCACTGGTCGTCAGTGTTCATGTTGGAAGTGATTTGCCTCGCAGGTGCGACGGCTGCGTTGTGTGGAATTGCTCAGCGTTCGTGTCGCACCACGCTCTGGATGACATTTTTATGGATCTGCTATCTCTCAGTCACACAATGTGGGCAAACGTTCTTGCAGTTCCAATGGGATGCATTGTTATTGGAAGTCGGATTTCTTGCAATATGGTTGGCACCATGGTGGAGGTCATCTGCATCGGCTCAAGCAACGGAAACCAGCATAGACATATTTGAGACGCCAGCTGCGGCAGCCTGGACCTTGCGCTTTCTGTTCTTCAAGTTTATGCTCATGTCCGGATGTGTCAAAATCCAATCGAGATGTCCAAGCTGGCTGGGATTAACGGCACTGGATTTCCACTATGCGACACAGCCGCTGCCACTACCACTTAGCTGGTATGCACATCAGTCACCGGTACGTTTCAACACTAAAAACAATCATCTACCCTTACTTGTATAACTGTTCCTCACCAGCAGCGGTGCATTGATGATAGCCGATTATCAACCGCTTGGCTGTGGCTGCGACGCTCCTAATTGAAGGACCATGGACATTCTTCCTCCTCGCTCCACCACTGACACTTCGATGGTTTGGTGCTATCTCACAAACTGCGCTTCAGATTCCTATACTTTTATCGGGAAATTACAACTTTTTCAACATTTTATCCATAATTTTGGCCATTGCAGTGCTGGATATTGCTGACAACCAATCAACGAATTTGAGTGACCGAGACGCAAGTTGGATTTCTAACATTGATGCAAAATGGCAAAGCTTCCAGAAGAATCGGTCCGTAGCGAGACTGCTGTGGGTGATGACGATCGGATTTTGTATTTACACATCCATGGAAATGTTTTCGATGAGAGTTGGACATCTACCGCCAGAGTATACATGGGAGGATATATTGTTGGCGACACAAGTGCAGTTCTTACTCACGGTTGAGGATGTCCAAGTATGGATCGGTAGAGTGCTTCCGCTTTGTACTGCCTTTGCCGGTTCTGTGATTGTGTTTGCAGCAGTGTGGCAATTCCTTCGGTTTACTCTCACCCGACGCAACAATTTATCACGATGCGGATTTGTTTGCGGTGTATTCTACCTTCTCTTCACAACAGCAGTTAGTTTGTGGATTTTCAGCTCGAGTGCCGTCACACTGTCCATCTTAGACCATCCATTCCAGCAGACATTGCCACCTTTCATGCTTGCAGCGTACGTGACAACAGAAAAATATCGGATTACGAGCCCCTACGGACTCTTTCGAATGATGACAGGGATGGGCACGATCGAGCACAATGGCCAGCAAGTTTCCATTGTAGCACGACCAGAGTTAATAATTGAAGGCACAGCCGACAATGGCCAGACGTGGAAACCATATCATTTTCTTTACAAGCCAGGTGATGTGAACGTAGCTCCTCGTCTCGTAACACCATTCCAACCACGACTGGATTGGCAAATGTGGTTTGCAGCACTAGGGAACTACCAAAGCGCCCCGTGGATCGTGCATCTGGTACATAAACTGTTGCAGGGCTCACCGACTGTAAAAAATTTGTTGGAAACAAGTCGTGATCCATTTCCAGATTCCCCTCCGCAGGCTATTCGGATACAACTCTATTATTACGACTTCACTCGACTGAATACGACATGGAACCGAGCACTGCCATTAGTAGAGATCATCAACACATCCGACACTAAATCTTCCCAAAATTGGTGGACGCGGACGTTTGCGCGAGAATATATGCCTGCCATCGAACGCAGCAATCCGACATTATCAGCCTTCGTCAGCCATCACTGGCCTTCGGGTGTATTGTCTATCGGTACAGAGAAGTTGAAGACGCGGTCAGCATGGCGTGTATGGATGGAGACAACACTAGACATGTTGTGTCAGTGGAATCTTTCACCTCTATGCCTTGCGATGGGTATTTTGACAGCTAAAAAGATCTGCGCGTGCATGCGCAACGCCATGTTCATTTTGGTGCGGCAAGTTGAAGTCAAGTTGAAGCGCGACTAATTAGGTATGGGAGCATCTATGCTTGTAGATTGGTCGAAAATATATTTTTTACACATTTATAGCCAATTATGTTTCTATTTAGCTAGTAATTTACAATTCTATGATTGGCAGAAAATACGTGACGGCGGGTGCATGCTGACTATTGAAGGAGGAATGACCTCGTATTCCGATTGTAGTCAAAATATTACTTCGTGAAACATGGATACAAAAGTTGAGACTTGGCCGCCTCTCCCAAATCCGCAAGACAATCACGGAAAACTGATCGTTCTATTGTGAATGAAGTAAGGGAGCTAGAAGAGAAGTATTTTCCTTACGGGTTGTAATAAACGCAGCGTACAGTCGCTTCCTTTTCACTTCTAGTCTGCTTACATCTCTTTGATGATAGATGTCGCCATGCCGCCACTCCATGCGGAGCTCTTCGATATTTTTGTGTTCCTCTCCACATGTGAGCGAGGTTTTTACGTGCGGGGCCACTAAAAACCTCAACTACCGGGAGCTCCAGTGATCAAAAACCTGCTCGCTCTCTATTCTTCACCACCCACGCCGTTCATTTCTGTGGAAGAAAAGCAGCAGAGAACGCGTGGAACTCGTCCGCGAAAGAGAAACGAAGAGGTACGGCAAGTGGACAGATTATCCTACTTGGTTTTTATGTGAATGCACTTGTTTACTAGTTGAATACCTATTTGTAACTAGTTGATGGTGTGAATTGCAGTATCTATTTAATTGGGTTGACTGAATATTGACTGTGACGTGTGCTTATCTTGTTGATTTGCAGGAAACAAACAATGGAAGCTCCAGCTGATACGCGAAAATGTCACAACTGCGGCAACACTGGTCACTTGCGTCGTGACTGCCCTGAAGCGCCATCGGCCGAAGGTGGCTACGGTGGATTCAACAGTGGTGGAGCTGCCTGCTTTGGTTGCGGCAAGTTTGGTCACTTGAAGCGTGATTGCCCCACGGGTGGCCGTGCGTGCCATAACTGCGGTAACGTCGGCCACATCCGTCGTGATTGCCCCGAGGATGCGCTTCCACCAAAGTGCCACAACTGCGGCAACACCGGCCACTTGCGCCGCGATTGCCCGGAAGACATCCGTGAATCGCGCAAGTGCCACCACTGCGGCAACACCGGCCACTTGCGCCGTGATTGCCCGGAAGATAGCGGTCCGAACACGGACAAATGCTACCAGTGCGGTGAATCGGGACACTGGGCACGCAACTGCACGGGTGTCAAGGCGACCTAAGCGTGGAGAGAAGAGAGGGGAATTTGGGAGAAGGAGAGAGAGAGAGAGAGGGTATTGCTCATGTGTGTGAGGCGCGCGGATAAAATGGCCCGCTTGTACTAGTATATATCCCTATGATATCTTCAGCCTGTTTTTGTGTTTCTTAGACATGTAGTTAGAAAAGCAATGTGAGAGAAAGAGAGAATCCAGAGCACTGTGATTATAGCAGAGTGAGGATTTTTCGGATGATTTTTTTTACTGTTTCAAACGAACGTGCCGAAAACTAAGCCATGAACACCAGTGTGTTCATCCTTCCCTGTCTGCTTGACTAGCAGATCTGTTTCAGTTGCCTATTGCATACATCATGACACTTGGTTTGATTGTCTAACAGCAGTGTACTGTATATTTTCGTTATACAGATTCCAGAGAGTCTATGATCATCTTCACTGGATCAAACCTACGTCAGCGCTTGCATTTTTCATTTTTTTCTTAAAGTTTCTTGTGTTTTCCATCACCAAGTGCTGTCTTTCCCAATCGTCAAGCCATTTGCTCTGTCGAATGCGCGCACTGTCTTAATGAAGGGAAGTAGAGGGAGAGACTACTTGAATCAAACAAGTCGAATAGTTTTCTGATCCTCTCCCTTCCGCAATACGTTACTACTTTATCGTCTCCGCAGCGGCTCGTGCTGATAACTTCCGGTCTCGCTCGTCCATCAACCGATCCCAATCCGTCAGTAATTGGAGTTTACTCTGCGAAAAGACCCAGAACTTGTCAGTCGGCTACAAGATAGATGTTTGTTTAAGATTATGTATCACCTGCTGATTCTTCTTCGCAGCGCGCTTGTTCACAGCGCCGAAGCCCAAGCCCATGAGCGTGAAGGCGCCCGCGATGATCGCCAGACCCGGCAGCACTTGGTACGGCATCTTCCCCCAAACAGCGACGCTTTCTGAGCCGCTCACCTGAACCACCAACACAACAAACGCAACACCTTCGCGTAACCTTCTATAAATTCTCAAACATTCAGACCACATTCAAACTAAAACATGATGTGGACCACATTTGGATTATGGGCATAAATGCTGCGAAAAAACAAACTGAGTAGATGAGAAGCTTAAATGCATTCTTCTGGTTCATTATTTACGCATGTGTGCTTCCTGACGTACGTTGATCTCAATGAAGGTAGAGTTAGCAACAGCATTGAAGTCGGTCAATGAGAAAGGATCGAGCATCAAGTCTCCACCCAAGTACAGTTGCTGTTGTATGTCAAAACAAGTAAAGATGAGTCGATCACTCGATACTTTTTGAGCGCGCATTCGCGTCTTATATGTAGTACTTACAGAGTCCTGCGGTTTGATGTCATATTCTTCCTCGAGAAAACTCTTGAGAACCATGACCGTGTGTCCTTTTTTGAACTGCATCGAATAGGAAGAACCGATAAGCCATTTACCATGAGAATCACACCCCCATGCACATAAATGATGCAATCACGCAGGCAATACCTCGTGAACTATTGTTGATTCATCAGGGAGAATAAACTTCACCTAGTCACATATAAGCATCCGGGATGCACACCAATGTGAGGCTGAAGTATAACAATACGAATGCATCGGGTCCAAAGACATTCATCGTCTTTCTACCTGCACCGGCTCCTCCTGTAACGCCATGAGACCATCAAACTTGGTTTCCTCCTTGGACTCACGTCTACGCTCATCGTCATTTGCATGCAAAGCAATCGAGAGTTCTGGTAACGTTGCCATCATTACTTTGATTATGTTGATCGCGTCCTTCTTGCTTGCTGTGTCGTTTCGCCTTCCTTCAACTAATAATTGAATTGATATGTCAATTATTTGATGAATTGTGCGCGGGTTGCTAAAGCATTTGGCCCAAAAGATGGAGTATGCACGAACGGCAACGTTTCCTGCGCTGATGGCGACGGTCAGTGATTTATATGGCGCCAGCAGCTACCGCATGGGTGAGATGCAGGCGTACGCACTGGACCTTAACGAATTGGATCGAGAGGAAGCAGCGTTGGAGAACATGGTGCAGTCACTGGTCGAGCGTCAAGCGGCCGTGCCGATTGGGGTGAAATTCCATCGCGAGAACTGTTTTCAGGAGGAGACGCGACGTCAGATGGACACGAGTCTATCGGGAAATGGTGCGCGTAATAGTTTAATTGCTGAAGGTGAAGAAATATGGCAAGAAGAGGATGAGGAAGAAGAAGAAGATGATGAGGATGACATGGAAGAGGATGACATGGACGAAGATGAGGATGATGAAGAAGAGGACGACGATGAACGCCATGGAGCGCAAGAGCGAGAAGTAGTGGATATCTTTGACTCGGAGGGCGATTCGTTTGTGAGAGAAGATGATTCATTTGCAAGAGAAGGCGATTCATCTCGAGAGATCATAGAGATACCAACGTACGAGTAACTCAGGGAAGAGCTCCTGCTTTGTTGTTTGGGTTCGATTTGACTAGCAAAAGCTAGTTAATACTAGGCGACCGTGGAGTAGCCATCTCCGACACCTGGACTCGATGAATCTAGGTGAGTAGGTGTTCATTCTTGAGAAAGATGTTTCTAGCAGCGTTGACATCTCTATCAAGGACGAACTTGCAGTGAGGACATTCGAAGACTTTCTGATGCTTCATCACGTGGCTGATTCTCCTACACTGAGAACAAGTTTTTATTATATAGTGTTCCTCACATTTGATCACGCGTCCTCCAGTCCTTTTCATCTCGTGCTTCAGTAGCTTCTTGAACTTGTAATGAAACCACGTGAAGATTGCTCTTGACGTCTTACTTGAAATTCCTTTTTGCTTGGACATCAGCTCTAAAGTCCCAAAAGATGGAAGAAGTACTTCATGGTAGTTGTCCAACAGCCACTTGGAGACTTTTTGGTGCATATCTGACGTCATCGCTTTCATCCGTTGGTAAACTCGACAAATCATTTTCTTCAACCGATAGCGCTTGTGTTTGGACTCTTTTTGAAACAACCGAGACAAACAACGATCTACCAACAGACAACAGTAGCCATAATCCTCGAGATCTGCTCTTTGCGTGCCATTACCATCAATCGGATGGCCTTACCTTGTTGTCAGTTGCATGGAGAGAATGTGTTATGCGATCACTTCGACCAGGATTGTTGAAGTGGTTGGTTTCTTCTAGAAACTATTATATGTAACAATAGAGAAAAAACTAATTCATAAGGGGAGATAAATAGGACCAAAAAGCCACTCACTTTGCCTCGAGATGGCGCAACTAGATATGCAATATAGTGGCTCCAATCTTGAGTTAACTACCGATATTTTCCACCTACACTTTCCCTTAGCTCAGCAGATATTACCCTTCAAAGAATTGAGTGCTCAAAGCGCAGAATAAAAGGTTAGTTTTACAGTTAGTTTGACGCGAGCATGAACGCTAAATACTATCATTACTGTAGACGCATATCGCGAAAATGCACCAATGAACCCATATTATTTACTAGCAAGCTCTTGAATGGCAATCATTTTTCACCATTTACTCTTTGCTAAATCTGCTGTTGCGTTGGTTGCATGCATCTGTCGGTATTCATGAAACATATCTAGCTTCTGTTTTCATCTCCATCATCTTCTTGTTTGGGCGTATTTCATTCATTTTTAATCAAGGCTTACAAGAAAGAATGGGGCACCATGAGCTTCCTTCTAGAAAACTTCTGCACACATTGAGTAATGGTGGCCGTGTGCTTGCTGATCTTCGCTATGATTTCGACCAAGTGATGCACTTTCCTGTCGTCATTTCTCTCAGTAAGGAATATACATAGTACTTCAGAAGCATGATGACTATGAAGAGAGCAAGTGCACTTCCTCGTCTCGCAACCTCTTCATTTATGTGATATTTTTTGTTCATCACCAAAACTGAAAAAACGTCGGGACGTTGAAGTTCTACTTTTGTAAAATGCTGTGTTCAATCTATCAGTTAATGAAATTTGCGCAAAGCGCTGCTTAAACGTCAAAATTCATGTTTAAAATTTTTTTGCTATCTTAAATTTTACTTGGTAAAAATGCAGTAAAGTAAAATTTACCTGTTCATTATGCTGTATACCAATTTTAGCTTTAATGTCCGGATAATATCTAAACTGAAAAAATTGGATGCGATCTGAAAGTAAATTAGGGCACTCTTTGAAATAGAATACATTACGGTTAAATAACTATAATTTTCTTTACCGTAACGGATTGTACAAGTTCGAAAGCTTTTGAATTGTAGAAATGTACGAAATCGTTGCTAAAGGGTGGACATGAACATGCAGACGTTGGCAACACAGCGAAGTCGTTTCAAACCTTTGTAGACGCGACCAGATACGCAACATTCTAAAATATTACACTCTGTGGCGTGTAGATTCTCCAACTTGTGACTAGCAACAGCAGTTTGATATCTTCATCTCGCTCACATTTGAAAAACTATCTGCGCGTGACCAACATCTCGCTCCAATGTTTGCACCAAGTGTGCGTATTGCTCGGTTTATTCTACTTGCCAACTGAGCGAGCAAAAGAAATTTGTTTAGATGCATAAGCGAATTCCTTTGATGATACGAATAGAGGGATCTGCACTTCCGGAACGGGAATCTCGAGGCGTTTCATCCGCACATTTCTTTTCTGTAAAAGTTGATATGTTTTCTTAAAGGTTTAAACGGAGAAAAATCAATAAATTTAAATATTCAACAAAAGAAGAGAGTTCATCTTGTTCAGTTAATACAAACTTGTATAAAACAGTATGCACTAAGCTGTTTTATAATTTTACGAACTCTCTAATATTATAATTTAATTCTCCGTGTTTGTGCATCTCCCCCATAATCTGCCATTCTCACAAAAACCGATTTCATCATCCAAGCAGCGCAGCAGTAGATTCGAATCTCCACATTCGCGCTAATCTCCTCCATCTCTCTCTCTCTCTCTTGACCATGGCAAGCAGCAGCAAAGACGGAGTGTGGGACGACGCCACGCAAACTTTCCACGGCGGACAGGACTGGAAATTCCTCTCGAACTTCGCTGAAGACTTTAGCGTCACGACCAATGGACTTGGCACACCAGAACAGGCACTCGCAGCAGCGACGCAGGCTATTCACACGATCCACCATTACCCGCCAGCGGATTTCCAACCAGCGATCAGCCACTTGGCCGAGTTCCTCTGGCCGGAGCAATGGGAACAGTACTTGCCACTGCTGCTCATGGGCAACGGCGCATCGGAACTGATCGATTTGGTGATCCGTAGTGTCCGCCCTGGCGGCTGGCGACCCGGTGGAACACTCACGCAATATAAGGAGTACGAGCGCTCTAGTAAAGCTGATGGGCGTGAAACGCTCACATGGAATGATAAGAACGCGGTGCTGACTTGCCTCGTGAACCCAACAAACCCCACGGGTGATTACTTGGATGTTGAGGCAATGAAGAGCTACATTGAAACGCACTGCCCCGACCACCACACCATCATCATCGGTACGTCATCTACTCAAAAAAATGCTGGTACTTAGATTGTTATTAATGGTTTTCTGGGAATATTCCCCCCATAGATGAAAGCATGCAGCCATGGGTGGGGCCGCACTGGCGCCAGGACAGTCTGATTCACCAGCGTGAGTGGGTGAAGCAACTGAGTGAGACGCGCCACATCGACGTGTGGATTATGACCAGCTGGACCAAGATCTGGTCCTGCACGGGGCTGCGCATTGGCAGCGTTGTTGCACCTACCCCAGCGCACGCTGCTGCTATTAAAAAGAAGCAGGTCCCATGGTCAGTCAACTCGATGGCGCTTGCATTTGTATCGGCCGTCGTGAAAGATTCTGCCTACATGGAGAAAACGTGGGAAGTGACGCCAGTTTGGCGTGCGCATATGGTCGACGAGCTCGCTAAGCGCTTCCCAACCTGGGAGGTGTATGGAAAACCCTTCTTGTCGTGGCTCTGGATCGACACCAAGTCTGTGGAGACGAGTGAACGTGCATGTCAGCTCGCGAAGCAACACGGTGTACCCGTGCGCTCGGGGAAACCAGGATACGATCTGCCGACGTACGTCCGTGTGGCTGTGCGGAACCCCCAGCAAACGGCGGTGCTACTCAAGGCCTGGGAAACGCTCAATTGATAGGACAAGCCTCTGCTTAGCCGTTTTCTCATCGTTGTGTACTTTTTCTTTTCGCAACAATAGACAAAAACAAATAAAGAAGAGCTTAACGTTTAGATTAGCTCTATAATGGTACTCCTTTACGCTTCCTAATACTCGTCCTTGTCGGGTGACATGCGGTTCTCAAGTCGTTTGAATTTTCCCTCCCACCCACGGATCACATCCATGTATTTCTCAATTAAATCATTCTTCTCCGTCAGTTCTGCCTCCAAATTCAGAATTTCCATCTCCAGATCACTCTGTTGCACGTCGCCATTGATCGCATGGTCATCACCTATCGCCACCGCTTTCTCCTGTTCAGTACCGATATCATTTAGAAACAGCAATTCTAATTGCTTCGCGTGCAGAAAGAACTCTTCCAGGCGCGTTTCCAGCTCGGCAGTGTCAGCAGCGTCCTGTTGGACGGGGTTGATGCGACAATGAGGCGGATACTGGATCGGTGGACACACCAGCGAAAGGCATTTGGCGAATGAGCTGTTCATGGCTCCCAAATACGCTTCACCGGCCGGTGTTTGCGCAGATGCATCCACAGCGATGCTACTGCTGCTGTTGGTAGTGGTGGTATGGGCATCTGCTACTGTTTCCTCTTCCTTCATTTTCCTTTTGAGGTAATGGCAAAATTCATGAAAGCATTATTTTTATGTGTCCCACGTTATTTTATTCTAAATTTGATGTAACCACGTTATGTTGGACACCGTCGTAGGGTACTTTTCGATGATTTTTGTTTGGGAGAAAAAGCAAAACGGTGGAAGAGACCGAAAATCAGACCCCATTGAATCACTCAGGAGCAGCTTGGCGGATCTTTCCGACACTTGTCTCTCTCTACATCTGTGCGTGCGTGGTAGATTTCACATTCCATGAGTTCTGTGTCTTCTGTACATCGGACGGCTACAACGAGTGGAGCAATGGGTGCGAATCGGAAAAACGCCCACAGTATCGACAATGCGACAGAACTGACGCCATTGATTCGCAGTCCGAACCATAACAATCATCATAGCAGTGATGGTTCTAGAACGAACGGCCAGCAGCCGTTGGAATTGTTGTCGCCGACGTCGGCTGCTAATAGTGCACATCCACTGGTGCTATCACCAGGATATGCTGGCCGCTCGCTATCCTCGTCGCCATTTTCACCGTTCCATGCTGGAACAGGAGGCAATAAACACAAACCACAAGGGTTTTCTGCATCGTCACCATTATCATCACCACTACATCGCACAGCGTCTCCATCGAGATCAGGCAATTTGACGGCGCTGATCCACTCGGCGAGTCGATCCAATGAGGGCAGTCGACGCAACAGTGACGATGAAGGCGATCACAGTCCAGCAGAAGACGACGAAGATGACGAAGCTGATCTCGATGATGATGGTAATGGGAGTGGTAAGTACTCGTATTTTCCATCACCAGCCAAGATTCTGTGCTCGGCATGCATGAAAGGTGATTATTTCCAAGCACAAAGCGCCGTGGAGATGATCATTAAGCGGTCAGTGGCCAGGCAAGAGAGCTCGCCGACTACCTCCTCGAACGTTATCGTCTCCGAGGCGGTTTACGACTTGTTGATGACCCACGACAGTCGGCATCAAATGAATCCATTACATCTCGCTGTTTTGTACGACTATCCTGCTGTGGTTGAATACTTGGTCGCTATCGCCAAGAAATATGAATTGACTGATCCCCCTTCCAAGCAGACAGACGGTCATCAATCTTTCCAAGACTTTCTTGACAATTGTTGCGGAGATTCTAAGCATCGAGCAACAGCATTGATGCTTTGTACTTCCGTGGCTTGTGCGACAATCTTGATTGATCATGGTGCGCGTTTGGACGCCAGGAACTCTTCTGGGATGACTGCATTGCATTATGCTGCCAGTACAGGTAATGCAGGTTTGGTGAGTTTGTTGATTCATCGCGGTGCCGATGTGAACCAAATTGATAGTCGAGGCGCGACTGCACTGCATTGGGCAGTCTTTGAAGGGTTTCAGTACACTGCCATGCTGCTGCTTGGTTATCACGCTGACCAGTGCATCTGTGACTCGGAGCAGCAGACTCCACTGATGATTGCAAGTGCGTTAGGAGATTCTTTCTTGGCGAAGCAACTAGTCATTGAAGGTGCACCTATCAAGGCCAAAGACAAACATGGACGAACAGCACTGGACATCGCGAAGCAAGGTGCGCACCTTGAAACGGTGAATGCACTCAAATCAGGTGTGTCGGATCGGTTCGTAGCGTGGATGTCGCGCAAGGGAGCCACCGTGGTGTTCTTCTGGGTCATGGTGCTCGGAACAGAGTGTCTCTCACTGTTCTTTGCGATCCCATCGTTGTCAGCTGAATCCAAATCATTCTACTTGATCACATCCATCGGAATTTGTACGATCACATGCTTACTGTACATATATGTTTGGCTAAAGGATCCTGGATATGTTCCGAGATCGACCCGGCCCGCGTACGAAGTGCTCGCCTCCGAATGCCAGAATGCCATTCCATGCCCGACGTGCGTGACTCAAAAACCCCAACGTTCTAAGCATTGCTCATCATGTCGCCGCTGCGTGTATCGCTTCGACCATCATTGTCCATGGATCAACAACTGCGTCGGCATTGGCAATCATTGCGGCTTTCTGTTCTTCTTGGCGTCATTGTCCCTGTTTTGCGTACACGAGGGCGCATTTTCCTTGTTAATTTTGCTAGGAAAGTTGCCGTTGCATGCCACTCATTCCGTCATCGATGGTGGTTTTTCGCCGGGTTGGGAAGCACCTTTCCATCCACCAGCATGGGCACTCGTCGCAACCGATTCTTCTACCCTCATACTTCGTTTGATTCACATATTTCTCTTGCTTTGTGCTATCTTGTTTGGCTTACCAACGATCATGCTCCTGTGGTTGCAACTCCGGAACGTGGCGAATAATCTCACGACCAACGAAGTGTTTAATAAAGACAAGTATCCGTATCTGAAGACGGCAATGAACGAGTTCTACAATCCATATGATCACGGATGTCGGCAGAACTATATCGAAGTGTGCAGCGGCTTTAACTCTGAAATCATCGTAGATGAAACGGAAGCGTCGAGAAAAAGCACGTTATTACTTGATCATCCTATGGAGAAATGATCGGACTCGATCCTTTCCTACAAATAGAAGATTAGCAAAGCGTGATGCACAAATGTTATTCGATGGAAAAAGAAAACATGCACAATAGAAGAAAAAATTAATACATAGCGAAAGAAGAATAAAGCAAATGCCCCAAGTCATATTACACAATTCAAATCTTGGGTTTACTAACTGATGCATACCCTTTGGCTGCTTGGATGATCTCACGTGCAATCTTCTTTTCTTCTTTGAGTTGCAAGAGCTTTTCCCTTTGACGAGCCTCTTGAAGAGCCTCGTGGCGCTTCATTTGAACACGACGGCGAATATCTTCCTCTTCCTTGGTTTTCCGTCTCTCACTTTGTTCTGCAAGCTTGAATTCCTGCTCGATGATTGAAATCTTGGATTTTTGCTTTTCCAGATCGATGATGCGTCCGTGTTGATCGATAAGACCTATTTGGTTCAAATGGCTCTGCACAGAGCGAGCTTCAAAATGCTGGCGGAGATTGCGATCTACTAAGGCATTGTACTGTGGAAGTCGTTCTTGGTGAACGCCAGATAGATTAAATCCATTTTCGCGTTGACGCAAATATTCTTCACTCTTCCTTCTTGAAGCGTTTGCTGTTGGCATATCAATGCGTTTTACGGTGCAATATGCTCGAGATTCCTTCTCCAATGGGTGAATGTAGCAGTGAAGATAATGATGCTGCATGAACTGGTTCTGCCTCGAATCTATTTTTATACCATCACCATGTTATCAGTTCTAAACTTCTGCCTCCCGTTTTTAAAACTTGGCCTTTATTTTTTGCGTTGACGTTTTCGCACTGCGTTCACAATTTTTGGGAGCTACATGGGCGATGGGCTGCTTGAAAAACCATGTGTACGTTCATATAAGATGCGTTGAGTCGCTCCCATGGTCTCCAACTGTTACTCAAGTTTTCGCTTGTTTCCTGCTGAACTTTGAAGCGAAACCAGTTTTTATCTCGCATCTCACAATCTGATTTGGCTTCAACTATCATCTGATTAATGTTGTAGACCATGTTGATGTCATCAGCATCGGCAGTAATTTCACATTGATCTGATTCGTGAATAGTCACATGAGGATCATTGCAAAGTAGTTGTGTAATCAATATAAGCATTTGTCGTGACAAGTACACCATCTGCAGTTTGTTGTACTTGTCAATTGTTCCATATTGTGGATCAGCTTTGCCAAGATCCACAAAAGCAACTGCAACCAGGTCGTTGGGGGTGTTTCCGTTCGAGAATGGTAATAACTTCAACTGCACAATGGAAGCTTCCCAAACAATGGCTTGCGGTTTATTTAACAATTGTTGCTCGATCAAATGTTCGCTTGTTTCTTGTGCAATTAACTCTTGAGTTAGTCTCTCTGCTTTTGCGTCCTCCAAATCATCAACTTGGGTGGGAATGAAATCCTTTTGAAGGACTTTACGTTCAATGTACTTCGTTAAATCTCGCATTTCGTCGGTAAAATGGGTTGACGATCCGCCATTGCGATCGCCATTTACTAAATCAACGAGCTGCTTAAACTCATCATAGAAGTGCGACCTTTTCGAAGGGAAAGACACAAGTTGGGAACTTTCAACTAAGTTGCAATCAAGGATCCGCAACTGTTCATCATAGTGCGATACTTGCAATCCACTGATACAAACAACTGAACCTGGAGTCCACGTCTTCTTGCCACCACGTCGAAATACAAACGTAGACAGACCTGAATTTGAACGGCGACGGTGTTTTGACGTTGAGATCATTGTACTCATACCTGATGCTCGAATACTCATGATTTTGCAGCTCTTGTCAGTGACAAAGATGTGTTCTACAAAAGACTTTTGAGATGACACGACTGCTGGGTCGACTGAAGCCGTTGTTGCAGCTTGTTTTGATTTAACGAGCTCGCTTGGATTGGGGTCACAACTTTCTTGTTCTGATACGTACAAAACATATACGCAAACATCGACTGTATATCTCCATTCGTTGCTGAAGCCAATACCTTCATCTTCTTGCATTTTTTGAAACTCTTGCACTGCAGTTTCAATATCAAGACATGACTTTGAACGAAAGTCATATTGAAGTTTCTCAGACTCGGATAGCCAAGCCGCAGTTTCTGCCTCATGTATCTTTTCATACAAGCTTCCCTTCGTTGAACTCAGTCGTAGAAAGGATCCATTCCTTATTCCTCCATCAATTTTCCAGTTTACTGCCACGTTGCTGACATAATACTCCGCTCCTTCTTGCAAAATACTCGCATAAAGATCTTCTGGCGGACGCCAGATCGTCAACACAGCGTAACCCCTCTGTTTTTGTTTTTCTTGCTCTTGGTACCCATGTGTGCAAATGACATCCAATTTGACAAATGGGATAGGCATTGGCGCATCGAGCATACTGGCATTGCTTTCGTCCCCATAATTTGCCTCTTTCCTCTTTTGTCCATGTTCTTCCAGACTCATTTTCGCCAATTCTGAACGAAGGCTATAGTATACTTCAAGTTGTTCTTCACAGAGAATGCGTGGTCCTACTGTAAATTCCTTTGGTTGAAGATGCAAAACCGGTGAAATGCGAGTAATGAAAACACGAATAGATCGAGCCATTCCACCGCCAACCTCGAGGGTTCGTAAGGGAACACTTTTCAATAGTTGAAACAAAAACGTTGGCTGGGTTCTTGCTCTATTACCGGTAGTTTCTGGTGCTGGTAACATGTGTAAGCGCTCCAATCCCAGAGGAGTATCAAACTTCACCCTTCGTGTGCTGTTATAGTTCAGCTGTAAATATGGCCATTGTGTAACATCCTCTTGGTCCAGAAGTGGATTTCTCCAGCTCGCTTTACTAACTGCACAATCCAATGGATCCACACCTTCACTTGCATTTTGCAACGTCGAATTCCAAACAGCTAACTTCATTCCGACGATACTTTGCTTCTGATGAAGTTTCCACAACACAGCCCCCAATACTGCATCAGGAACCGCATAGACAGAATACCAACCATCAGTTACCACAAGCGCCAGCTTCCAATATGGTGGAAGCGTCAGATCGATGGGCCGATCTTGATTTGATGAGAAAGGAATAACAGCAGCAACGCATAACACCATACAGCTTAAGGAGCTCGCATCTCGATTCAGGACCTTTTTCAGAATAGAGCGGTGAACCAATCGCAAATCACGATGGAAGCGATGGGTCAATTGATACATCACCTGACATGTTGTCAAGTATTTATCTTGCAGAAAAAGTGGAAATGACAGCTCCATTGATGCCAATTTCCAAACTATCCACCTGTAATGGTTCAAAAACCAGTCAAAGGTTCCGCCTTCAGCTTCCACAATATAGTTCGCAGCTTTCATTATGGAATACATCTCCTGTGGACCGATATACTCATCTGGATCGTACGGATCGTTAACGTCAGCGCGTAAACATACCGAGTTCGTGTCTGCATTGGACCCGTTTTCGCGACGAAGAAAGATAACATTGACAGCCGACTCAGCATTAACTAATTTTAATGTATGAGTGCGTGGTGAGTCTTGTCTCCTGTCAATCGAAGTCGAACGCACATTATTTCTATGTGTACTCAGCAAAAACTTCAACGAAATCCGCATGGATTCCTTGTATTGAAAAGTTTCGATGTTTCGGTTCTCCGTCTTTTGCTTCTTTCTCTCGGTGGAATTATGTTTTGATACATTATCAGCTGTACTAGACACCTTTCGAGGAATTGGTGACTGGAATCGTCGTTTTCCGCTCCCGGCTTGCCGTGATCTCTTTTGGGATTGTGCTTGCATACTCTCCAAATTTTGCTGCGATTCTGTTGGCTTGTGTGCTGATATTGATCGAGGTGCTTTCCACGCAGATGCAGGGATCGAATGTTCCATTTTCGCTGGAATATTCAATTGCAGGTGTTGCTCAAAAATGGTGTCATCTTTCTTTGATTTGTGTTTAAGACAATTTACTTCTTGCTTGTGACGTTCACTTGCTTTTTCAGAACCGGTGCTACAGCTTGGATATTCTTTATCCGTCGCGTGGCACGATTCTGACCAGTCAGACCGTTCAATACAATTTACTGGAGAGGAGCTCTGTTCAATGCCTTCGACCTTGCTTGAATTAGATTCCACATCTAAAACCTTTGCCGCTTCAGCCAATGGATCATGAGCTGCACCGGTGACCTGAGTGCGGAAATTCAATCCCTTCAGCTCCAATTCATCTCCTGGTGTATCAACCGAAATACCATTTGACTGAAGAAGCAAATCGTTTCCCTTGTCCTTTAAATCATCTCTTTCGACGTCAGTCTCCAACACACCCATTTCAATGTCGGCTGCGTCTTCGGTCCTCCACTTGTTCTCATAGTCTTGCAGCTTTGC
>BCKE01000027.1:12519-246494 GCA_001600495.1 Pilasporangium apinafurcum | reverse complement strand
CTCCACTTGTTCTCATAGTCTTGCAGCTTTGCTTTCGATACTTTCACAGTCTTCCCTGATCCTGTTTGGAAGAGACTGGACACAGTACCCATTGATGATGCATTCTCAACGTCAGGTTGTCCTGTCTCCGCTCTTGCATGACCATTACGTATCCTAAATATGCCATCTTCACCTTGATTGTTGGATTTGTTATCGAGTAGTCGCTCTTCATATCGTAAATGATTGGGCGAATATCGCTCCTGATTATTCATTTCCTGAATAGAGGTGTTAGCCACTTGGTGCATTTCAGTACTGTTTGGCAGTATTTCTAATTTGTCTGTTTGGATTTCATCGTACACATTGTCTTGCAACTCTTCAACAACCTCACAATTTAGTACAACCTGAAAAGTGCATCCGTTCTCAGAACACTGAGTGGAGTTCGTATCACTATCACGTTGTGCTTCCATGGAATCATTTCGACAGAAGCCAGGATGTGACGGCATAGACAACTCATCTTTGTTAACTTGTATAAATGAGTAACCCAGTGATACAGGCGGGGATACAAAGCGAGAAGTCGTGTCTGTAGCACCATACGTTCGGCGGCGCTTTTTCCTTGGTATTGCTTCGATGGTAGTTGATTGCGACGACCTTTGTGATTGACTGGATTGTGTAGAATTGCTCGTGGTGCTGCGTCTCGTTATCCGTGGTTCCTCCCATAATAACCGCGCGATGACTGGGTCTTGATAAATCCAGATCTGCATGGCTGTGTCAAAATCCTGCTCAAATACATCTATTTCACGGATAGCTTCCATAAATACGAGTCGTTTGTCTCTTCCATCATCGTCATCGTCACTGGTTTGACTCGATGCCTCATCGACCTCAGATTTCTTGGAACGGGAAGCTCTATGTTTGTGCCTAAAACCAGGCATATCATACGATGCTGCAAAGCGTAATCACGTCACTGACTTCGCACCCAGCAAATCAGATAAATATGCCTCAATGATGGATGAATGCTCCAGGCGTCAGTAATCGCTACGCACCCGATGCTTCCGTCAGCTTCTTTTTCTCTCTGGGTTGTGCGCGGTTCCGCTTCAAACCCGCATTGGCACTACCAAGTGCCACAAAAAGAAAAAAGCGGTTTTTGGCGGGAATGCGACCATCACTCTCAAGCAACTTTCAAGGGACCATATCGTGTTATTGGGTTAAATGTGTTATTACAGTGTCGAAGCTGATGTGGGTTTTGGGTTTTTCATTTTCTAGTGGATACATTTTACCATTTTGCTAATGATGGAAATGACTCCACTGGAATGGCTGCGCCACGTATGAATAATGCTTCCATACGTGATATTTACGTGAATCTATGTATGCTAGATCTCGGCGCTAGATCATAAACTGCGTATCGCATGTAGACTCAAACAGTTACTGGGATCCATGAGTGTGCCCCTGCTGGGAAATCTCCCCATGTTCATCAACAAATCTAGATTTCCTGGTACCATAACATCCTATATTCTTCCTCTTTCTCTTAGTAACTAATGTATACTTTGTGATGTTGATCGATAGGAAGAAAAAAAAATGATGGAGCACGGAAATCGCATGAATATATCGTGGCAAACCTTCGTTGAAGCCATTTATGTGCGTTTATCTTGATAATCTTCCCATTGTTCGAGTGGCTTCTTTCTGTGACTAAAAGCACTGCATTCCATAGATGTTGGATCCAACAAACACTAATCATATTCTTTTGACAAACATGAATAACTATATTGAACCACACAGGTTCATCAATGTCTTCCACGAAGTGTTTGAGTATTCGTTTTTCGCCATGAACCAGGCTCACACACTAGATAACGACAATATATGGAGACTGTAACTCGAAGTTGCGTCTAAAGCGTTTAAGATCAAGAATTTTAAGGTGTTTGTGGAGCAATTTTTTTCGAAATACACATCCGATATGGTACATGTCATCGAGACGCAGAGCACACGTTGTGACATGCAAGAGCTTTTGCTGCATTATACGTTGCGATCGATCTTTGGGATACCAGATGGTATCCCACTCGATAATTTTGTGAGTCCAGATGGGTTTGCTGTCCGGATGAGCTTTGTGAACGAACATTGTGCCAGTCGGATGCTCGTTAAACAATATTACAAGTTATTTGCTTGGCTTATCTCGAGCGAATAAATACTTAAGCGGCACACAGATTCCATTCGAGGCATTGCAGACAAAATATTGCAGGGTCGATTAGAAGAATCAGGCAATCAGGCTGTGGAGCGGTTTGATATGCTATCGCTGTTTATCAGGAAAACTCCAGATTTTGTTCCAACTAGGATCGATGCTGTCCATAGTCTGGTACATGGTCCGTCACCTCTCAATGCGATAACCAGACCTATTGACGTTTCAGCCAGAGTGATGACTAAAGATTAAGAATCGCCCAGCGGTATTTGTGTCACTACCATTCCAGGTCACCCCACGGATCCGTATTGGCATGAACATGACGGTACTGGAAGCCAAGATGCCCATCGCGATTATCCTGTGAGATCTCGAAGTCCACATTCAGTCAAGTAAGAAGTAAGAACGAGGGTATCTGTTAAAAACCGCACTGTTCATGGATGAAGACCTGCTGTTGCAAATGATGCCACGTGGAACTACCTAAATGATCGCATTAGATGAATCGAGCGTGAATAGTTATGTGACTTTGCAGCTGATGTCGATGGAGCATGTTGCAGTGGGTTGTGATAAAGATCGATCATGCAGAGTGATGGTTCTGACACTCAAACGAGGGAAAAAGAGGGACAGGCTATATTAAGTAGTAAAGTCAAATAAAGTAAATATACAATAATAATTGTAATCATGAAAAGAAGGGTATTTATTTATAGAGGTAAGTGAAGACGGCAAAATAAGAATGTATCGCATATTCAGATCAAAGAAGAAGACAACGAGAAAGCGAAAGAAAGCAACTACAGCGCTGAGGGCAGGATGTCGAATCCGAAGGCGCGGTTGACGGGACTCTTCCAGGACGCGTCCGCTTCCTCACAGGGGAATGATGTGCTGCGCTACGTAGCACCAAAGGAGCCATCGCGACAGCAGCAGCAGCAACAACAACAGCAACAACAGCAACAATCCCAAGTGCAAGCGCAGACGAATGCTACCCCCGCCGCAGCAATCGTTTACACAACCATGGTGTCGCTCTACCAGTATGACGCCACTGCGCGCAAGTATGTGCAGATGGGAACTACAGGTGCGGGTGGTAGTGTCACTGTGGGTTGTGTGATCGTTGGGAACAACGCCAATTACAATTTGCTCTTTTACAACGCCGCCAAGGCGCATTTGTGTCTCGTGCCGATCAAATTTGGTAGTTTCAAGCCGATCTTGCAGCCAAAGAATTATGTAAATTTTTATGATGATAAAGGTATCAACTGGTCAGTAAAATTTGCGAGCCAAGACCAAGTGAGCGAGTTCATGAAGCAGATCTTCCTCACCAAGATCCACACCGAGATTTGGGGCACGGAGAAAACGGTAACCAAGACGTCGCCGAATGTGTTAATCCAAGATGATCTTGTGCACATCAAAGAAGACGCACACGTTGTTACCAACGGAGATACGGTCGCGGTGACTTTCAGTTGTTGGCGCGTCGTGGGCAGCGCCTCTTGTGCTCCCAATGAAGTTGTGAAGAAATATGCACCATTTGAACAAGCTACCGATGCGGATCTGCGCAAATTTCGTCTTGGCGACGGTAATGAGCGAATTAAAGCGCTGGAAGAAGGTGTTGTTGGCATGAAGAAAGGCGGAAAACGCATGATCTTAGCACCACCGGGCAAGACCAATGGGAAGGACTGGTACTTGATTGAGGTTCAGCTTGTGAAAACCAAGACAGGAGGGAGCAACAGTCAGCGCAAATCGCTTCCACAACCGTCGGCCCCAATTTCGGCTGAGAATGGCGCTACATCCGGTGCATCTACTTCGAAAACTCCGCGCCGTAAATCCAGCCCTACCAATACTTCTGATGCTGAAGCAAGCAACAGCAATGGGACTGAACGACATATCGTTCCGTATGCGAATGAAACGACGTTGGATGAATTAGAATTGAAAGAATTAAGCATTTTACAGCTCAAGAAGCAACTGGAAATTCAGGCAAAAGCAGTAGAACTCGCACAACTGAATGCATCGGCTGGTGGTCATTCCGGGCAATTCAATCCGGCGAATCCTTTCGGTCAGCAACAACAGTCTCCATTTGGGCAATCTGGTTACGGGTTTTCCACTTCCTACAATGGCTCGCTGTTCAACCCGCCACAGAGCAATCCGATGGTGACTGCCTCAGGACGTCCCCTAGATGGATTGATTATGGAGCTGCACGCAAAGATCGATTACCTTATTCGCATGGCTCCCACTTCAAACTCTAGCAGTGTTGGTGGTTCATCCATTGGTGGCGTTACGGATGTATCAGCGGTTATTCGTGGTGTGGAACGATTAGCTGGTGAGAATGAACGGTTGTTACTCCAGATCAATTCTCAGAATCAACAATATTCTTCGTATGAAAAACGTTGTGAGGAACTTTTAAAGCAGAACCAACGATTGCAGGAAGAAAAGCGCGCGCTTGACGAGAAGTATCAATCTGCGGCGAGTCTACAACTCAATTACAATTCGGAGATCACGGCATTGACTAGTGCACGTGATGCCGCCATTACGCAAACCAATCGCTTACATGCTGAATACCAACAGCTTCTTACTGCTTTTTATCAGAAGCAACAAGTATCATGTAAGTTTCGAGTATCACTACTTCACATTTTGAAAATCTGACGCTTCGCTTTTGTTTCTCGCAGCTGAAGCGGAAGAACAACGAAACGAATTGAACTTTGAGCGGGAGTCGCGCGTTCGCCTCGAAAAAGAACTAAAGAAAGAAACCCAAACACGTTCTCTCATTGAACAAGAACTACAGTTGACCAAGAAACAATACGACGTGTTTATGAAACTTAAGGACTCTGAGCTGCTGAATCAGAAACAGGAATTAGAGAAACAGTGGACGGTCATTCAAGCTCAAGATCAGAAGAAAAATGAAGAACGATTACGGAAATTAACACTTGAGTACCAGAACCAGAACACCCGGCAACAAGAAGAGCATCAAGTGCAACTCGAACATAAGGATAAACAAATGCAGTTCCAACTGGAAAGTTTGCAACAGCAGATTATTCAATTGACTAATGAGAAACAAGAGTTAGCAGACCGCATCGAGATGTCCAATAGTCGTGTTCAGGAATTGGAAGAGGCATTGCAGAATGCATCAGCGGGGCAAGCAGGGATGAATAATGCAGAACTTAATCTGGCAACGGAAGAAAAACGGATTTACCAAGAACAAATCGAATTATTGCAGCAACAAGTCAAGGAATTGGAAGCAGAAAAGTTTGAACGTGTTCAACAAGATTTGGTCAGTCCTCGTCTCATTCGATCTACATCTTTTGCGGAAAATGCTCCGGCACAATGTGATAGTTGTGCGGCGTTAGAGGAACAAAAGACGGCTCTTGAAGCGAGAGAAGCTGCAGCAGCGCGAACTTTGGCGATGGTCGAAGAAATCAAGCGTGAAGCAGAAACCATGTTACAAGACAAGCCTGCTTTTGCAAGTAATGGTGAAGCCGATCGGGACAAACTGATTAATTTGTTCAAGGAAGCTGTGAACGAGATGTTTTTCCGTTTTCAGGATTACTTCGAAGAACAAGCAACGCTAGAGAGCAAGCAGGTGCTCACAGTCATCCGTAAAGTGCTCAAGCAGAGCACAAAAGATGTGGTCCAACGACTGCAGGAGCCAGCGTCAGCAGTGGATGGAGATGATAGTGATGGGCCGCCTATTCCACCACCTCAAGTACAGGAAGAAGCAGCAGCATTAGCAGCAGCAGTAGCAGCTCAGGAAGCAACCGAGCAGCCAAAAAATGAGGATGAACAGAAGCCGTCGACAGAAGCTCAAGAGGCATCCACGACAGAAGCTCAAGAGGCATCCACGACAGAAGCTCAAGAGGCATCCACGACAGAACAGCCGCACAATCTAATGAACCAGACATATCCGTCTAGTGATGAAGATGAAAACGATGACTTCGTGGACTAATTACATTTGAAGATTATCCAGACGAGATTGGTAGTTTGACGAATGAAGTCATCCCATGCTCAGCTTGATACAAATGAATACACAGCATGACAAAAAAAAAAGAAAGAAGAAAGAGGCTGTCCACATTCATGTTTGTCCATCTGCTCTCGTCCGTATCATTCCCGAACGTTGTGGCCATGCACTCTTTTCTCTCCCTTTCTCTCTTGCTTCCTTTCTCTCTCTTTCTCTCTAATGGGCAGTGACGCTGCCACTGCGCGTCTTCTCCAGCGGTTGGGCCTTTAGCTGGACAAACAATTGCCGCATCCGAGAAATATCCTCCTCCTCTTCTTCCTTTTTGGCCACTGGCTTTGGTTGGTCAGCGTTCTTGCTATCCTTCTTAGCATTCAACGCCGCGAGTTTCTGTTTGCGGTTCGCTTCTAATTCCACGAGCGTTACAACGCGTTCCCATGGATTTTCGTTCTGCAGATCGGCGACCAATTTCTCCAGCGTCGCCTGTTCCTTTACGCGGTTTGCTTGCTGCTTCGACTCTTTGATGCGCACGCGCTCTGCCTGAAACTTTTCCATATCCTTGGCTGCCTTTTCTTTGCATTCCACCGCCACTTTCTCCTGCTCGACGGCTTTCTCCGCGATCTGTTGCTCGTACGCGCGCATGAATTTCCTAAGAATCAGTTGAATTAGTCTACATTCCATCCCTTCATGCATGAAATATTGCAAATACCACACACTTACGTCAATTCATTTTCTTCTTCTACAACAGGAATCGCAGGAGATGCTTCGTAGGATGGGGTTGACTCAGTATACGACATATACGATACCGGGGTGTCATTGGAGTCATTGGAGTTATTGAGAGCACTCTGCTCTGGTTCCTGCTGTTCTTCATAGTGATTATACTGTTCCGTTTCAGCGGGTTGTTCGTGGTTGTAGTCGTACGATCCGCTTGTTCCTTCCGTGGCATCTACTTCATAGAAACTATATAGATATGCAATAGATCAACAACAAACATAGCTCTTCAGTTTCACAATCGCCTATTTGACCGACAGACAACCAATCAATGCCAAACGCACTCTCCGTTATAAGCCGTGGCATCAGCTGGTGCTTGGAAGTTGCTCAAATCGTGTTGCTCGTCGCCGTTGCCGTCACCGAAAGGATCCATTTTCGCCTTCGCTTTGTCGTTCTTTGCTTCAAATTGCGGGTTACGCGTCTTCTTCTCAGTCGCCGCCCTCCCCCCTTTCACCCCCTCTTTTTTGTGATTCAGTTACGGTTATGTAAGGTTTTTATATATATAACAAGGTTTTTAACATGAACATGTAACCTCTACAACTAATTTAAGAATTTGTACATAAAACTCAAAAAAATTCTAAAATAATGTGTAAACATAGTTTCAGGAATAACAAGGTTTTTTATTTACATAGGTAATTGCTGGTTTGTATGAGAAACACTGCGAGCCAATGGTTTAATATGAGGTTTTTTAGTCCGTAGTGGAAGTACTGGGTGGTGAATAGCGTTGTTACGCACAAGAAAACCCATCCGACGTCAAAATGGTCAAGCAAAAGAATCACACCGCTCGCAACAACACCGTCAAGGCTCACAAGAATGGTATCAAGAAGCCGAAGAACCACCGTTACCACTCCACCCGTGGTGTAAGTATATTCACTCGAATTTCCATGAAAAAATGAGCCGACTTGGCCAAGAAATGGTTCGACGATGCTCATCTGTGTTTGGTTGATTATGCTTGTGATAATGTAGTTGGACCCCAAGTTCTTGAGAAACCAGCGTTGGGCCAAGAAGTTCAACAAGAAGCACGCCAAGGCTTCGAAGAAGGTGAATTTCTATCAATAATGTGGCTCTAAATTATTCACAAAGGATCCCATGGCTGACATTTTTGGTGCTTTGATATGGCACAGGACGAATAAACACGCTCGCTTGCAGTAGTGTATTGTATTGATGGTCGGCCATGACCACTATTATTACAACCAAGCACACGGCAACAATGAGGGGAGACAGGGATGTTGGTTTCGTTCGAGTAGGGTGATCGCCTTTGATGATGGGATTTCTTTTTCTTTCTGGCCAACTCCTTCTTCTTCAGTGGAGGAGGATGAGGTTGTAGAGAAAATTAAAATCCTGGTTTCTCTTGGAATTATGAATGGAAGTCGACGCTTCTGTTTGAGGAAAATGTGTTGGAGTGTTGATCAGGTGATC
This sequence comes from Pilasporangium apinafurcum, assembly GCA_001600495.1. Lineage (NCBI taxonomy): Eukaryota > Oomycota > Peronosporomycetes > Pythiales > Pythiaceae > Pilasporangium > Pilasporangium apinafurcum. The sequence continues at coordinate 238,227 of BCKE01000027.1, read as the reverse complement.
TCTCAATCTCTATGGACTTCTCGATTAACGAATTTGGTTTCTGTACAGCTACGGTGAAAACAGGTACTAAACAGCAGAATCAACATAATGAACGCCAATTGGATCAGCACTGTTCGAACCATCAGCCAAAATGAGAGTGAACGTGAAGAACAGCAAAAAATTCCTTATCTACATTTTCTGACTACCGTCATGAACTTGGAAAATGCTCAGTCTGATTCCTCTCATTTTGGTTGCTTGGAAAAATCAATTCAGTTAAAGTGACAACATTTTCGTCATTGCTCTGCTAATGATAATGAAGAAGATTGGCTGGATGATGAAGGTGATGAACAACCAAATCAATAACCTTATCTACATTTTCTGATACAGTGATTATGACACTAGCTTCTGATTCATCATTCAGCCTTTCCTCATTTCTCCATCCAATCACATATCTACAGAACAACTACAGGTCTATAGCATCCAATTTTGGTTAAGCTTTCAGCAAAGTTGCAAGTACTAATACAAGGGCTTTCATTGCTTCCTGTCTATTCTTCCTTGCCTTCGTCGTTTTTCGTATTCTTATCGGTGGATGGTTCCTCGCCATCATCTTTCTGTTTCTCTTTATCATCTTTATCCTCAGTTGCATTTTCTTTCGACTTGCATGAGACTGGAGGGTCGAGAATGGAACGGATGTTGAACTTCTTGTACTGATGGAAGTTCGTCACGATACTGACTCCACATGTGTTCTATTCAGATAATTCACAAGAAATATGGGAGTTTAGTTTCCACGTTCATGCACCAGTTTCTTTCCTTCATATGACTGGGAGAAAGCACAAACGTACGCGAAATACTTCAACCAGTAATACTGTCTTTGGTGTCGTCAGGTTAACTTTATGCTCCGGTCCGACCAATGCAGCGAGCGCGTTGATAACATCCATTGATTTCAAGTGACTGCAGTTACGCCGTTTGATCTCTACTGCGTACTACATACCACCATGAAAACGTCTCAATTACTATTAGTACATACGTTCAATCAACACACAAACAAAACATATTTGACAACTTTACCTCTAATGGAGGAATTGTAGAATTTTCACCCAACAGCTTCACTTGTACGTCTCGATACTCCTTTAAATGCTGCTCGATCATCGGTGCTACTGCTTCCTTGATATCCTCCACACTTGAGTATGCGATTTTCTCGAGCGGAATCATGCGGTTGATAAATCGCGATGGGAATTCCTTGGTCGCTTCTACGTCGGAAAATATTTTGTCCAGCAGCGCCACAGGCGAAAGTGCCGCATTTTGGAATTGGATCAACACTGCGCCTTTCACACCCTATCACAATAGGCAAAATACATTCAGCAAAATGCACAACACGACCTCTTTTGTAAAAGAAAGAAGAAGAAGGCCCGCATACCGTATCCAGTGGTGTGAACGATCCGGTTTGGCGGTTCTTGGCGTCTGATTTCAGTGCTGCAATCTCCTGCTCCAGCAGCTTTTGCACAGAGTCGCCTCCGTCAGCTTTGTTCCCATTGTTCACAGCTTCTTCAGTCTGTTCTGCTTCAGCATTGTCTGCGTTCGGGGCAGGAAAGTATTTTTCTGCTACTTCGTTGAGGATGTTCAATGCGTCCCGCACGCTTTGTCGTTCCTTAGTTTTGTCACAGGTGACTAGCACACCACTGTACCCTTTGGCGTTGGCAGCTGCCCCCAACGCGCCTTTATGACGTTTCTACCAGCACACAAGAGTAATAAGCACCAGAAAATGGTCTATCTGCATGTATCTGATGGAGTGAACTATCATAGACGTACATTTTGATCGTGTGTCGCACCACCTTTCCATTGTTTCTTGCGCTTGTCACCACTGCTTTCCATGCTGGTTCAATTTGACTTCGAAATGGGACCAAAGTCTGTTAACACACTATTTTCGTATCAAACGTCAAAGTTAGAATTTTAGCCAATAGATTTGCTGTATTTCTGTAAAAGTGTTGGTGGAGGCGCTTCCTAAAAAGCTCCAATTGGCCATTCTTGACAAGGAAGGAAGCGACGTGCAAGAGCAGATTCGCCATCAACGGTATCCATCTCTCCAGCCACACACCATCACACAGAACAAATGGCATTGTCACCATTAGCAAATCAAGTACTACTACTTGGCTCTGCACAAGAGAATGAACTTCTCATCGCCGATGCCTCTACCGGTGGCCAACTTTACAGCTTCAAGCAGTGCCGACCAGCACGGAATGGGGTGTACATCGTGCCGCGCACCGACCATCTCGTTGCTATGCAGGACAATAAACTAGCAGTGCATTTGTGGACATGGTCAAAAGACGCACCAGTCTATAAATGCCATCTCGCGGAACGTATGGGTCCAACAATTGCTACCCAATGCGGCAATTTCCTGCTCGCAGGTGCACAATCGGGCAAAATGTACGTGTGGGACGTGAAAACTGGCGAGTTAGTGACCGTATGGGACGCGCATTACAAGGGTGTGTCGGCCATAGCATTGACTTCGGATGATTCGCATGTGATCACTGCGGGTGAAGACGCTGTCGTGCATGTGTGGCGACTTTTAGACATTTTGGATGAGCCGGATATCACCTCGAGTTTCCAACAAGGACTGACACCTGTGCTATCATGGACTGACCACTTGCTTCCGGTGACGAGCGTTCATGTTGGGCTTGGTGGTGTGAATGCACGGATCTACACGTCGTCGCTCGACCGAACTTGCAAGATTTGGTCATTGGCATCCACACAGTGCTTATACAGCATCACATGTCCGTCATTCGTCAATGTTTGTTTGGCCGATCCAATGGAAAATCGATTGTTTATGGGCTGTGGCAACGGCAAAATTTATGCGCTCGATCTTCACGCTGCAGCAAGTGCTGCCACAGCTGCAGCTGCCCGTATCATCAGCTCCACTACCACCATCAAACCTGGCAATGGCAGCAGCGCTTCTGTTTCTCCCTGGGGTGACCAGGCGCTATTGCCGGATGCGTTTGAGGGCCATGAAGGTGGCGTCACAACGCTTCAAGTGAGTCAATGCGGTGCGTTCTTATTTTCAGGCGATGAAAATGGTATTGTTCGAGTCTGGGACTCACTCAGCCGACAGAGTCTGCGGACGATCAAATTATTCAATGGATGCATATCGTCACTGCTACTGCTTCCACGACCACAGAATTTGTTTCACAAGATCAAGCTGTCAAGAATGCAGGAAGATGATGATCCACACAACGTCCTATTGCCCATTGCGCCTTTGAAGAAGTACATGAACTCGTCTGCACATGCCGGTGGTGCATAGTGTGTGTTTATTTGTGCAATAAATCATCAATAGACCATATATTTCCCTGATTTCTGTGATGTGTATCCTGTAAAGCTAATTCCACACTTATACCGCGTCTATATCATTGATTTTTGGAATTGACATGACTAGAATTAGTCATTCTGGTAAACACATTGAAGTCGAAAGGGCAGCAAAACGTATTTATAGATCCCACAGTTAGGTCTCCAATATCTCAGCAATCTATGCAGAAGAAGACTAGCCAGCAGCTGAACATGATGGCGACAGAGCATGACGGCAAACACACAGACTACGAGGATGCCTCGACACCACGATTGCAGGAACACATCAACAACGCCTCTCAAGATCAGGTAGGTTGGTGTCAAGTTTGTAGCTTTTTGGAGTTGCTTAACACTATATCCAAACCTCGCGAAGGAGCGGCAATTGGATGCGCTTCATGCAGGTGTCGTGCGGCTCAAGCAGCACGCGATTGCGACAAACGACGAAGTAGTCGCACAGAACGATCTGTTGGACCACGTTGCTGTGCAAGTGCAGGATACTGAGACTGCCGTGCGACAGCAGACGCAGGTCGCGAAGAAAGTGGTGCATGCTCACCGAAAGGTATTGCATACTTCTTCATGTGTGTGTATATCCAATAATTGAGTACATTACAGGACTAACTGGGACTGTTTGACAGTTAAGCTGCTATTACATAATCATTATGCTGTTGATCATTGCACTCATCGTTGTGATCGTGGTCTAACGATGAACAACAACAGCATAGACGTAACACAAAAAATAAAAAAAATGAAGGGAATGATCAAAGAGGTCTTTCTGGTCTATTGTGGTGAGAAACCGTAGCGCTAAAATCTCTCAGCACAACTCACACGAACACACAACACCCGTGCTAGAAAAGTAGCGAATAGCAGATCAACGATTGAAGAAAAATAGAGTCCTTCTCAGAAGATCGCTCGTCGTTCTTTCCAGGCAAGAACAGCACACTCTTTAATATCTGTAGGTCTCTGGCTTGAATGGACCCGTGGGCTTGACGCCAATGTATTCGGCTTGTTCATCGCTGAGCACAGTCAACTCGGCACCCAAGTTGGCCAAGTGGAGACGTGCAACCTTTTCGTCCAAATGCTTCGGGAGCACGTACACTTTGCCCGTTTCGTACTTGCCCGAGTCACGCTCAGTCCACAACTCAATCTGAGCGAGCGTTTGGTTCGTGAAAGAGTTTGACATGACAAACGATGGGTGGCCAGTGGCACAGCCCAAGTTCAACAAGCGTCCTTCAGCAAGGATGATGACAGCGTGACCATCCTCAAAGATGAAGCGGTCAACCTGAGGCTTGATGTTCTGGCGCTTAGTCAACTTGACGAGCCCGGCCATGTCAATTTCATTGTCAAAGTGACCAATGTTACCAACAATGGCGTTGTTCTTCATCTTGGCCATGTCCGTGGCCATGATAATGTCCTTGTTACCCGTGGTGGTGATGAAGATATCAGCCGAGTTCACGACCGTATCCAAGCGAACGACCTGGAAACCTTCCATGCAGGCTTGCAGGGCACAGATGGGGTCAATTTCCGTGACGTACACAATGGAGCCAGCGGCCTTCATGGCCTGCGCGCACCCCTTGCCGACATCACCGAACCCACAGATGACAACACGCTTACCAGCAAGCATGACATCCGTAGCACGCATGATGCCATCAGGCAACGAGTGACGGCAGCCATACAAGTTGTCGAACTTGGACTTGGTCACGGAGTCGTTGACGTTGATGGCTGGGAACAAAAGCGTGCCGTTCTTCTCCATCTGGTAGAGACGGTGCACGCCCGTTGTGGTTTCTTCCGAGACACCCTTGCAACGCTGCGCAATCTTGGTCCACTTCTTTGGGTCAGTCTTCAAAGTACGACGGATGATGTTGAGCACGCACTTGAATTCAGCATTGTCAGTCGATTCTGGATCAGGGATAGCGCCAGTGGCTTCAAATGCCTGTTCGGCCTTGTAACCTTCGTGAATCAGCAATGTCATGTCACCACCATCATCAACAATAATATCTGGGCCGTCACCCTTTCCATCGTCCGATGGCCAGGTAATAGCGTTCAACGTGCATTCCCAGTACTCTTCCAAAGTTTCCCCCTTCCAGGCGAAAACAGCAGCCGAGTTATCACGAGCGATCGCAGCAGCGGCGTGGTCCTGCGTGGAGAAAATGTTGCACGAGCACCAACGGATGTCACCACCAAGCGCTTTCAACGTTTCAATCAACACAGCGGTCTGGATGGTCATGTGGAGCGAACCAGCGACACGGGCACCCTTCAATGGTTGGGATGGGCCAAATTCTTCAATGCATTTCATCAGACCAGGCATTTCAATCTGAGCGATTTCAATTTCCTTGCGGCCAAAGTCGGCGAGCGAAATGTCGGCGACACGGTAATCTCCCTGCGATGCCATCTTTCTTCTTGTTCTTCGTTCTTGGGTGTCTTGGAGGTTTCTTCTTCTGGAGGCGAAATTCCAAAATGAGGAGCTCCTCACAAAGGAGCAGAGGGGAAGCGGAGGGCTTCTCTACACCACTGATCCACTCAACACGCCAAAATGCGAGGCTAAACCCTTTTGAAAGTGATTGTAATTTCCTTTATTCATCTAATTCAGTAGTTATAATGCAATATATAAACAAAATCAGTATATATGTTGAGTTATTTTCTAATGCTGAATTATTTTGTGGTTAATAGATGTACTGATTTTATTTATGAAAGTCAAACACGGCAACAAAGTCGCCAATCAGAGACGTCTAAACACATGATGAGAACAACAAAGGTATTTTTTTTGTTAATAATCGCTATTATTTTGAAACATCAATAAGAAATAGTCTGATATAACTATTCTCAGATGTCGAGCAGCTAGTATCGATAGTCGCCTATCACTTGCTTGCTCACGCGCTCCCTTCCTTTCGCTTCCTATACACGGCCACCAATGGGCGTGTATTGGTTGCGACGGCGATGACGACGGTAGAATACCGTACCGATGGCACCAACCACGATCGCGACCACCACACCAACCGTGATAAACTCCACAGTGTTGTTCTTCGAGGCCGACACGATTTTCTTGCCAATGGTCTTGACTTTGGTCTTGACCTGTTCGAACGACGAGTTCGACGGAACATTGATCAAATGTGCGGCGCCACCAAAATCGCACGTTGCACCCTTTTCGCGTTCCAAGTGCCAGTACTCGTTGAAAGCCCAATCGCATTGCTCTTCCAACGTCGGGAACCGCTTCTCTATGTCCGTGCAGTTAACTTCATTGAGGTTGCACGCATACTTGAGACCATTCTCCAACTCGTATTTCTTTACCCCACGCTTGGCACGGCATAAGAAATCACCCTTGTCTTCCTTATCACACGCGGAATCGACGCCGTCTTCTTCCACGTAGGCCGACACGTTCTTCGGGAACGCGCCTTGACGAATCAGTTCCAAGAAGTTCCACTTGGTGCCGATCTCCGTCTTGAAGTTCCAGAAATACCAACCGTGGCCAAGAGCAAAAGCGTTGAGCTTCTTCAGGTTGAGGTTGCGCGTGAATTCCGCGTCGTCTTCTTGACCAAACGCTGAATCACTCGTCATCGGACACTTACCGAACGACGGACCAGACATACCAGTACCATAAGGTCCCTGGATGGGCTTCGTCACATCCAACGGAGTACCAGGAAATCCCTTGCCAAGGTACGTGCTATCCACAGGGCAGTCAACAAGCTTACAGATCACCTTCGGGAAACCTGGCAAGTTGTCATTGAAACCATTGAGCCACATGACACAGTTGTCAGTGCCCAACGACCATTCACCGACAATCACTGGCATCATCGAGTTTTCCATTTCTGTGATCGTGTACTTCTGCTGGCAGGCATTCGAGAAGAAATCAGCTTGCGTGCCAGGGTTCATCCATGCCTGGTAGATGTGCGTATCCAGTGCGATATCAGGGCACCCACGCATAAATTTGGACCAGTATTGCACGCCAAAGCGGAACGAATCATGCAAGACAAACTTCCATTTTGGTGCGAGCACCTTCACGCGCTTGTATGCCTTCCAATAGTATGACTTGAGCACATCAATGGGTGTCAGTTCCCACGGCTCATTCACTGGTTGCAGACCAAGAATGGCTGGGTGGTTGGCGTAACGTGTCACAATCTCAGTCACCGCAGTCAATGACTGGTTTAGATTATGATAGTTGATGGTCGAGTAGTTGTGGTTTTCTGGGTCGTATGTGCCTGCCCATTCCGCCATACGGATGGGCCAATGCTCGAACGTCGTGGTGCCGACAGGCTGTGTACTGGCGATCGATGTCCATTGCACGGCCGATGACTTGCCACTGTTGTCAAATCCGTTCTGTGAGTCAATGAGCCCGTGGATGTCGATCAAAATGTCAATGTCGTACTTGGCCGCGAGATCCACGACGCGGTCCAGTTCTTCCACAGCACCGTCCGTGCAACCAATGTACGGCTCATATGGAGTGAACATCCAGTCACCAACCGGTACACGCAGCGAATTGACACCAGCTTCCGCCATCTCACGGATGTCGTCCTCAGTGACCCAGTTGGCCCAGTGAATCCGGAGTTGACGGTTTGCTTCTTCCTTGCCAAGTGCCGTACAGAACGTGTAGCTATCCATCGCAGTCTTCTCCGGTGCTTGGTCACCGAAGCGTTCTTGTGTGCTCAAGAATTGGTAGAACAACGTGGGCGTGATCCACGGTTCCAGCACCAGCCACCCACCAAGGTTGGCACCACGGACTTGCTTGTTAAACGGGGTCGAGTGGACATCGTGCGAGCACGTCTGCGTTTTATCATTCGGGCGGAAGTTGGTAAACTTGCCCGTTTCTGAGGCGAATCTTGGATCATCTTCATGTTCCCAGTACCAACGTTTGTCCTTGATGGTTGATGCATCCTTATCGTCAGGAGGTGCTTCTGCATAAGCTTCCCCAGATGAAGAAGAAGCGGAAGAGTAATCATTGTCATCGTCAGAAGTATCATCCGATGGTGCAGCTGATGTCACCAGCGGTGCGTCGGGCACGACTTGTTGATCAGGAGCAACCGTAGTCACTGCCGGCGCATCTGTAGCAATTGCTTGGTCTGGTGCAGCATTGGTCACTTCCGGTGCATTACTCGAGATAGCGGGCGTGTCATTTGCATCTACTGGTCCATTCGATGTGACGACCGGGTCTTGCTGTGCCATCGCAGGTGAGTTCAGAGCCGTCGCCAGCAGCGCACAGATCACTGCAACTGCTTTCAATCGCGATCCACCCAACATCTTCGCTTCTTACTTTCGGAATACAAATGAAGGAGTCGATGTGCTTCTTCTTCCTTCTCTTCTTCCGCTTACAGAGCTCCTGAGCAGAAATTCCGAAATGATGCAGATCTTTTTGGTTGAAAAGGAATGCTTGGTTCCTCAAAATTAAAGATATAGACGCAATAAAAAAGGCAAATATCGGTATTATACGTCACAAAACCTATTCATTGGAATAAATCAAAAACGGGTTTCTGATTTAAACCCGTGTGAGGATACCACCTATTAAAAGATAGAGGTATATTGAAGCGTTGTACAGTATCATCCGTTGGAACGCAGCTGAAGGAACACTCTGTGCGCACTCTTTCACGTATGCGCAGGCGATGCCTGATTTATTCGCCATGGCTCTTTCATCTGTCGATGTAAGCGCGGGAGAGCACCACCATCCTTCATATATGGAGGAGCTCAACAGCAGCATTCGAAAAAAAACATTGGCAGAGACAACAATCTTCTATCAAAATCAAATTTGAGAGGTTTGTGATCCCTGACCACACGTTTTGTCATCATACCTGAAGAAAGCATAGAGTGATCGGCATCCTGTAGAAGGATGATGCTACGGTCCAGCAGCGTATGGTAGCTGCTGGATTCCGCAATAACTCACCCATTGTTGCCCCCTCTAAAGCGTAGTACTGGTGCATGGATGATCAAGAAGCACAAGGCGTCATGTCACTGCGTCATCACCACTGTTTGCGCTTTTTTTGTAGACCTAGCGTCTCAAACACTGAGACTACAGAACTTAGCTGCATGGAGTACTCCCACCCAAGGAATACATACAAGTCCCCCTATGTGTGTGAGTGCAGTTGGGTATTCCGCTTTTCGCTCTTCCCTCCCCAACTGCACTCACTCACCTTGAGGTTATAGCTGTAGGTAAAAATTTGGAGGACAGCAATCGTTGATCAATATGGGTGAACCATACGTTCGATTTACGACAGAAGATTCCTTGACAAGATCGCAAACAATACAGAACATACCGTTAAGTTCGCTCGAACTTAACGCGCAATCATGAGCATATCTACAGCAGGAAATGGGACCAATGTGCGATGGTTTGTCGATGTGGAAACATGGGACACACATTCACCAGAATGGAATAATGCACTTGCAAAGCTACCGCTGAATGAACAACAGCAAGTCACAAGGTTCGTGTTCGCGAAAGATCAAAAGCTGGCACTCGCCAGTCGCCTGTTACAGCGCAAGTTGATTGCGGAGCTCTTCGGTTTTAGCTTCCACAGTATCACAATCGCACGAACCCCGGAGGTGCGTGGGAATGATTTATGCACCACAACAGCGAACAAATATTTGTGCACACTCGCTCTCTCTAACAATATGGAATGCATAAAACCCGACAGAACAAACCGTATTGGCAGCGACGAAACGATGCGAATCTAGTCGCACCTGCGTGGTGGAACTACAATGTGTCGCATCATGGTACAGTTGTTGCGATCGCCAGTCATCCACGGCTGCTGATCGGTGTGGATGTTGTGCAGATATCAGAGCGACCACGCGTGACAACCTCGATTCAGGACTTCTTCCGTGCATTCGAGCATCATTTCACCCCACGTGAATGGGAGTATATCCGTCAATCGACTGATCTGCCTTCTGCAAGTGATAATGGGAATCACAATGATGACAATGGCACCAATGACCACGCCCAGTATCACGCCTTTTATCGGCTATGGTCATTAAAAGAGGCTTATATCAAAGCAGTTGGTATTGGTCTCGGATTCAAGCTTCTTCGAGCCGAATTTTTTTTCGATATTGACAGAAAAGAATGGCGAATGCGTTTGGATGGTCGGCTAGCCAACGAATGGAGGTTTGAAAGTACGCAAATTCATTCTGTGCACTTGGTTAGCGTTGCAATAGGACCAATACAAGAGATATGGAATCCGAAAACGAGCTCCATTTTTACTCCAGCAACGTCAACTTCAGCTGAAAATGAGGTGGAAGGCGCTCACATTGAGGGAGAGGAGCCAATTTTATGGAAGGAAAAGAAATTGAACGACCTGATTTCCGAGTGAAATTTTGGCATTAGCTGGACGACCTACCAGATAGAAAATAGCAAGTCTTCACAACTACAAGACACTGACACATACATGTGTGAATAGAGCTCCGCATTCATTTTTCTGTCGTACAAAAGCTTGCTTCTCTTTGCTATCAGTACTCAGATATCAAGCCTGAACATAGTTGTGTGTTGGCGACATCATATAACCAGTTTTTACGACGTGGGGAAGAGCTGCTTTCGGATGCTTGGTTTCAAGTCGTAATACACTTGATCCAAACGCGTGTCCAGCGTGTTGTCACAAACAATTTTGCCTTGTTTTGCGTATAAGATCACACCACCTGCTTTGCTTGCAGGAACCATACCTTCTTCAGCCTTGTTTAGTGTCACCTTGACCTTGCTCACGTCCAAGTTCGCTTCTTTCTTCATGGTGGTGATGTATTTGTCCGTTGCTTCCTTAATCACACTCTCTGCGAGACGTATGTCCTTCGAACGGACAGCCACAACGACATCAGTTTCGTAAAGCTTGATAAGCCCCTGAACGATCAAATCCCGCAACAGCGCCTTGCTCTTATTTTCATCGCCCATGAGAGTACGCAAATGATTTTGGCCTTCCTGGATTAACGTTTTGAGTAACTCATCACGCGCAATCATTTTTTTTCTTCTCGAGGCACCGATCTCCGCTGAACGAGCACTAATTCACAAAACATTATATAAGTTATATCATACTACACTACTTGCGTCAGATTGACGAGATAGATAAAACGTACATTCGCTTGTTGACTTCACGCTCTTTCTCCTTGCGGGCGTAGTCTTCCTGGATCTTGAGCTTGGCATTGTGCACCAGCATTTGTTTTTCCAGGTTGAAATCGTGCTCCGTCTACCACGTTGACCCAATTGCATCCATACATATCCAACATCATCCAACATTTGTAATTAAGGATCAGGAATAGCATTATAAAGCAAGGGTATTTGTTTCATATCTAGTGAATAAAGATCTTGTCGAACTACGCTCAACTGTAGCTGCTTTTACAGAAAAGCGTCTACTGTAAGTAGTGAAGCACGCCACACATACCTTGATACGAATTTCATTGGCCTTCTCCTGTGCTTCCTGGAGAATAAAATTCACCATCTGCTTAATTTGGCGGTCCGCATCGGAGGCACTCATCGTTCACTAGCTTCCTTCTTCCTCCTTCCTCTTCGTTTCCTTCCCCTTCAAGCCCAAAAGATCACAATCCCGCATTGAATCGTCGCACTCGAGATCAATTCAAAACCAATTCGATCCAATTATTTATGCAATTAATATACGAATCGTAGCATATGAAAACGAACACCTGCGATTTCATCGTTGAGGAAACCTATCAAGCATCACGATGTTGACCAAAGTTGTTCACCGTGCAGGACGCCTATGCGCGCGCTCTACGCCTGCGTTGCGTCGCTTCTCCAGTGCTACCAGCCATCCTATCGATAACAATGCTTTTTTGAATGGGATGACTCAAGAACAGGCTGAAAAGGCGCTCAAACGCGGCGAAGAGATCCGATCGCAGCACTTTGAGGCCAAGGACTCATTCCCGGCTGTCAGGTAAAGTTGCATTCTTCATATATGCATATCTATAATCACTAGGTCATCAATGTTGAATTTGCCATGGTTGTTCACTGTAGTCAAGGCGACCGCGAGATTAGTGCCGATGAAGCCAATCGTAAACGCATCATCTACCGCAGTAAGCAGCGTGGATGGTTGGAAGTGGATTTGCTGTTGGGATCGTGGGCCAGTCAGAACGTCATGCAGCTCACTGCTGAAGAATTAAAGCAATACGAAGACATCCTCAACCAAGAGACTATCGACATCTTTAACTATATCTCTGGTAAAGATCGTATCCCGGAACACCTGAACACGCCCATGATGAAGCGTCTGCAAGAGTACTCGTTCAGTTCGCCTTTGGGAAAAGCGTCCGTTGAAGGATTCGAAAAGAACAAGAAATATATGAGCAACTAAATGTTGTTGATTTATCAGACTGATTGTTTTTTTGTTCTTTCTTTAGTTGGGTCTGCAACGATAGTAGGAAATTTCATTGCGAATCAAAGCAAGACATGTAAGAAGGTAACGCGATTCATCTCGAAGTAACAGGTGGCTCTCTTGGAAACGAATTAGAAGACGTAATACGAGATGGAATGGTTCCGGTAGTTTATGGTCACGATACACGACGTTCATGTCGTTCGTTGCTGGCATGAAGTAGCCATAGCCGAGCAAGCTATATTTGCTGCCGTCGTACTCTTGCTGATGTAATGTTGCGTTCACTAATTCTTGATATTGAATATCAGCGGCGCGGATTTGTGTGTAGTTGCTGATGGTATCACTTAGCGTGTCCATGCGTTCCGCGATAGACGTGATTAGCTCCACCAACTCATCTTCCGAGAACGGTTCCAATGCTGGCACCGATTTGGCCTTTTCCATGGCGAACTTGGTGTTCTCGAGTGTATCATCGTAATACGTGATTGTTTCGTCAAAGAGCTCATTCGGACCATCTTTCAAACTGCGGAAGATATGCAATGGATTCACTTCGTCATCATATCTCGATGAAGATGTTTCGGAACGAAGCGAGCTGTTGACAAAACCCAAGAGTGCATCCGCAAACTCATCCGTATCGCGATCATGTTTGGAATACCAAACAGTCGACGGCGCTTGAAGACCATGATGCAGCGCTCGTTCTTCAGCATCGAACGCATCATAAACCATCTCCAGCAGCGCTTTTTGCCTTTTCTGCTTTTGCTGCTCCATCGTAATCGTTGAATCGTTCATCGCTGTCGAGAAAAAGCGTAAGCGTTCCAAAGACGGTGTGTACACAGTGACTCCGGATTGTACCATGCACTGATTGTCGAGTGTGCACTGTCCATCTGGTGGAGGCGAGGAATCATTTCCGTTATACTGAACAACGAACGAGCGATCAATCGACGGATACGCATAGAACTGGAGCAGAGACTGATACACACCAAGACGCGTGGCAAAGAAATCTTGACTTTGAGAATCGCTGCCATTTATATCGTCAACGCTACCACTTGAGCCAACGTCCATATCAGAGGATGACGATGATGTCTTACTGTCTTTCGCATTCTCAAACTCTTTGAATGTTGGGAAGAGCGAGTAGGTGTTGTTCGTGCGCCTCTCGAAGCGTGCTATTCCGGTCGCGAAATGGAACTCCTGGATTCGCATCTCCACTTCTTCCATGGCACGAATTTCCACTATGTCGATCTCATCTGTTACGTTTATCGGTTCCTTATCAAGCGAATGGGCATTATCTGTAATTTCAAATGAAGATGATGAAGATGGCCAAGACGAAAGAGACGACGTTGACTGATTTTCGCCATCAGCCTCAACATTTCCTCCAAAAAAAGATGCGTCCGACGTCATTGCTAAAAACATGTCAGTTTGTTGCAAGCTTCGCGTGTCGCCAGCCTGATTCGCGATCGATGTGTCATTACCTCCAATTGTCTCATTCACTGAATCGCCAGCTACTACCTCTTCAAGCTTTTGCTCATTCTGTGCGTGAAATTCCATAATATGAAGCATAATCTCGCGGACCATCGCCAACCTTGCACTCCACAGCCACGGATATTGTTCGGCGGGCAGACTCGGTGGTGGCAAGTCCTCTATCGTCGCATAATATCGCTTCTGGTAGTTCGAGTACGGCAGAAAATGATTGCCGAAGCCATTGAAGTACATCATGTAGCCATGCCACTTATATGGCTGTGTGTAATTAGAGTATCCGGTCAAGTTAGCCATGCTAGGCGGCGTAATGTTGTATACGGCACAGATCTCCGCAGCTGACATCGATTTCAGTCGTTGCAACTCGAGTTGTTTCTCAATGTAGCCGCCGTATTTGTTTTTGATGGTGTTCCAGATCGCTAGTCCAGCCTGTTTAAGCATCGGGATAACCAAATTTTCCCCAAAGAAATACTTGAGCGCTGTTTTCTCAATACTGCGTGCGCGTTGGCCACGCTCGGAACGACCATAGTCCATGGGTGTGACCCAGTTGTAGTACATGTACCTTCGGATGTCTTTCTTGGCTGCAAGGGTCTCTCGTGTAAAGTACTTGGAGACGTACCAAGGCAGTGACGCCGTGACGTTCGCCTTGTACTCTTGCCAGTCCATCGAAGCTGAAGCGTTTTTCGAAAGCGTGACGCTGCCATTCGCCAGACGTGTGTACTTGAACGTGTACATGTATGGGTGATCGGCGGTCCAGTAGTCGCTGGTATTTAGCCCATGGTTAACATCTTTACGAACAATGACTGACGTGCCATCGACGATCCATGAGATAGTGGCGATGACAAGCAACAAAAAGACAACGAATGTCTTATGCATGGCTTTCTTTCTCTCCTTGTCAAGTAAATTTGGACTTTGCAGTATCTATATACACTCTTGTTGACTTGAAATATGCTGTACTCAGACTCTCTGTAGTTCTTATTTCACATGAGACTTTTGCTTCTCTATAGAAAATCCATGTGCACATGCTTCTTCATTCCTGGTCTTTATACACATAATTTCACATCCACAGTCATTTTTCATTCTTCTCTTAGCATTTTCTTCCCCATTTAAACACTTGAGCTCTTCATGCGTATAGTTAGTGATGTCGGCTTGGCACATTTCGGAATTTTCTTGGTCCAGGGTATATCACCACTTTTGCTGGTGAGTGAACTGCACACATGCCGGGAACAAGCAGGACGTCGAAACAGCCTGTGCGCATGGGCAAAATCTTTTCAGACATGCTTACCACTTGCCCACATGAGGTATGCAACGCATATCTTCTTTATATGATTGCTTTGTTTTTCATTGGGCTCTCCTTGGCAGATTCAAGTCTATGGTGCCTGTGTGGCGGACATTCGCGGCGGGATCGACCGGTCTGTATGCGAAAAAGAGTTCGACAAGCTCCGCCAGTGCTTCCAGCGGACGGTGCGCAAGATCAACAAGAAATAATTTGCAGGTGCCACCTGCGCTCCTGCTGCATAGACTCAACACGCTCCCATCATATGCATATACCCATGGTCTTGTCATCCTCATTTTCAGCTATTACATTCCGTAACATTTCAGCCAATCGAAAGATGTGAATTCTATTTTTATCCAATAATATGCATTATTTCCTACAATAGCTCCATTTGGGCAATTGTGGGGAAAATGGATTAAACCGCATTGCCTAAAATCCCTTGCCACTCCTCGACGAACTCTGCCTGCACAAGACTCCTCTCTTCTCTTGATGCCAGATCAGCTACAGCTTCATCATACCGACGACAGCATGTCTGCAATATCAAGCAGCGATATCGACAACAGCTTCAGTGACAATGAAGACGATTTACCCACTGATCGCCTATCACTCGAAAAAGAACGCACGCGTGTCTTGGAGTCGATTCGCCAATTAGAAGAAGAAACGGACGCAGATTTCGTTTTAGGATGCGAATTACTTCATGCAACCAAGCAACAACAAATCGTGAATGCATATGCGCGGTCCGATCGCCTCAAACAGACGTATTTAAAGTTATACGAGTACGAATGCGAAGTCGCCAAGGCTACCTACGCGTCACGTTGTGAGCAGCTCAAGCAGGAGAAGAGTGAAGAATTTCAGCGTGAGATTAAGCGGCTAAAGAGTTCACGTGATGGCGTGTCGGTTATGGATCGACGCAGATTCACACGGAAGAGCGGTGGTGGATTGGATGGATTCGGTATCAATGGGAACAATGTCCACACACCATTCACAGGCGATTCGACAATGAATGGCGGAGGGCCGAATGGGCTTACGATGGCAGAGGAAAGCCAACGGTTGCAATATGAAGAGAAGAAACGACTGGAGGCAATGCTTTCACGGTCATCGATTTTCCAGAAGTTGGAACATCAAGCACAAGCAACAGATATTGCTGCAGATGTGCAAACGATTTTACAGATGCTTCCACGTCCTAGGACAAACAAAACAGCAACAGTCACAGCTCATCAGCAGGTTAGTACATATAGAAATAAAATAACAGTAATGCAAAGTAGGAGAAAACAAAAAGAAGAAGCAGAAGAGCAGAAAACTAGAGATACAGCGACACAGAAGCAAGAAATAGAAGAAGATGACGATGAAGCAGCGGAGCGAAGATATAGAAGCGTCGTTGGGCGACGTCTACGTTGTAATCCGAAGATGCTCCAGGAAGGACAGGAGGTCGTGGTGTACAGACGTAGGGCCAAAAGCGACGGTCATGTCATAAATGAAGACCAGGAAGAAGATTCAGCTATGGAATGTATCATGTCGGGCGTCATCACGACGGCGACAGCCACTCAGGTATTTGTTCTCTGTCCAAACGGTAAATTCGAAATGATCGACGTGCACGAATGGCAGCATGGCATTGTGAGTGTTCAACCAGTAGAGACAACAAAACATCGAACATACAAATAATCTGTGTAGTCAACGTCTATTGTGTGTTGTTCAAAGCTGCTTCTGTGTTAGTGATTTTTTTTACTGACGAGGCTTGATGACTTCCTGCATGCCCATGTATGGACGCAGCACCTCGGGGATGATCACCGAACCGTCTTCTTGTTGATACGTTTCCAGCAAACTGATCAACAATCGCGGCACCGCACAAGCCGTGCCATTGAGCGTGTGCACAAATTCAGTGCTGTCTTCTTTCTTTTCCTTATGGCGGATATTCAGGCGACGCGCTTGGTAATCCGTGCACATGGAAATACTCGAAATCTCGCCGTACTCCCCACGACCAGGCATCCACGCCAAAATGTCGAATTTTCGGTATGCCGGCGCGCCTAAATCCGCAGACGCCATGTCGACGATTTGAAAATGTAGTCCAAGTTCTTCATACATTTGCGTCTGAAGTGCAACCATTTCCTGGAAGAATTGCTCCGATTGTGCCATGTTGGCGCAAAAGCCAAACATCTCCACTTTACTAAACTGATGGATCCGGTAGATCCCACGTGTTTGCCGACCACCATGACCGATTTCCGTGCGGAAGCAATGGCTAAAGCCTGCGTATTTCAGTGGTAGCGACGATGTTGATAGGATTTCATTGCTCTTCATAGACGCTAATGTGATTTCCGAAGTGGCAGCTAAGCAAAGATCGGAATTCGCGATCGAGTAGATTTGTGTAGCCTCACCACGTGGCTGGAACCCGCAACCTTCGACCATTTTGTAATGCGCCACATCTGGTGGAAACATCACTGTGAAGCCTTTTGCGCGCAATTTTCCCAGCGTCCAATGCACAAGGGCCAGTTCTAGCATCGCTGCTTCATTGCACAAGTACACGAATTTGGACCCACTCACTTTCGCGGCAGTCTGCATATCGATGAGTTGCAAATCTATCGCCAGATCATAATGATCTTTCGCTGGAAATTCGAATTGTTTCTTCTCGCCGTGCATCGAGATGATTTTTGAATCGACTTCTTCACCCACAGGCACATCCGGGTGCGTGTCATTTGGGATCTTCAACGCTTCCGTTTCCAATTCTACTAGCAACGTCTCCAGCGTTTCCTCACATTCGATAATCTCTTGTTTAATTTCTTGGCCACGTTTGCGCAAAGCGTCAAACTCGTCTGCACTCAGTCCTTTACCTTTTGCCTGTCCCAATTGCTTCGCATTGATGTTCCGTTCCGCACGCAGAAGATTCACCTGATGCCGCAGCTTCGCTTGCTGCTGATACAAATCCACGACGCGCACCGGATTTGCGTCGCTGAAACGCTTCTGGACATTGGCAATGGCGTCGTCGATATTTGCTGCCAGCTTTTTGTAGTCCAGTCGTGCTTGGATATGCCCATGGATGTGTGCACTCGAATCATTGTTGTCGTCTTCATTCGCAGCCGTGGTAGCAATGGAGCGCAATGAACGCAGAGCAACTGGAGAATATGGATTGGTGCGGTTGGAAAGTATGGTAGATGCATGTGAGAGACGCGGAGACGTGCGGCATATCCGCGCAAAGCCACGCAGCGCCACCATCGAAGAGCTACTCACTTGCAAAAATGCACAGTGATCAATAACAACGTAAGCACGTTAAGTACGTTATAAGTACGCTTTTATTTACATTAAGTTCGAAAATGCCCAGGAGATAGCGAAAATCATAAGCGTCATCGCATCTACCATCAAGATGGAAGTTGGGTGCAGTTTTGCTCGTGTTTATCGTTGATAAAGCGAAATCAAACATCATAGATACCTTGTAAATGTATTGAACTATCTAAAGTAGTTGAAGGAATGTTGGCTTTGCTAGTGACTTCGAGCACGATGGAGAATGCGGTGTCAAAGCCAAAGCAATGCAAAGCCATGTGTGATTTGGTATTTGCACACTGAAAAGGTAAAGAACAACTTGCATGGAGGAAAGCGAAGCGATCTTCTGTGAGGTGCATCATTTACACATAACTACAAGCAAACACTACACTGCATACACACCTACACGCACGTCTCTTTGTGTGGATAAATCGCGTTTACAAACCTGATGGAGCCGATGGTATGTGTGGTGATGAAATCTCATCTCTAGCCACCGATTTTGTTTTATATAAAAATACTAAATTTAGTGTAACTATGTATAAAACACTTTTGATTCGCTTGTTCATTGGTCAAAAATTCTCTATTTTGTTATCAGAATTGGATCATTTTCAGGACGATCGCCAAGATGCCAAACGCGATGGCTCCCAGCAAGAGCTTCTTGCCCAGTGATAGCCATTGTGAGGTATGCTTCTGTGTCAATTCGGGATGCATCAGTAGAGTTATCCGTTTTTGCTTTAAGGCTTCTTGTTGTGCCTGGGAGACAGCATTTTCGATCAAGTTGCCAATGTAGAGCTGCTCCAGCATCTCGCGTGCTTCCTTCGAGTGCCCGATGTCCTATGTCACTTTAACCATCAGATAGATGTCTATAGCTATTATAACCAATCAATTCAAAACAATCATGCCCACTGCACATGCCTCAAACTCGTCTTGAACGTCTTGACCCGCAAGGTCCAGAAGCACATCGGGACCACCAGGATGATCTTCTAAAAAAGCTGTCACATCGTACACTTTCTTGGACCCTCGCGCACCAATGATCACCCAGCAATTATGCGCATTGTTGTGCTTTGACACCTCGTCCTCTGAGAACTGTTTCGGCATATCTTCCCCAATGAGAGTTGTCCCATTTTGGGCTCAATACGCAAAACCGCCGACCATATCCTTTCGTTCTTCATGTGGTCCACATACACATAGCAAAGTGGGTTATTCTTGGTTACATTCTTGTAAGAGTGTTGGTCGCTAGAATGTGCGTG
The DNA here is from genome assembly GCA_001600495.1 of Pilasporangium apinafurcum. Lineage (NCBI taxonomy): Eukaryota > Oomycota > Peronosporomycetes > Pythiales > Pythiaceae > Pilasporangium > Pilasporangium apinafurcum. The sequence goes on along the minus strand of BCKE01000027.1, from coordinate 218,389 downwards.
TATAACCCAACAGGAAGAGCAACCATGGAGGACGAGAAGATATCACGCATGCTCGTGTTGGGCACGGATGTGTCCAACAACAAATACGTTGTAGATCAACTGCACGCGCTATGCGATTCAGAGGCTGTTAAACCTACTACTTCTGCGCTAATTACCCCTTCGATCGAGAAACTTGTTCTGCGCACCAAGTACTACATTGCTCCAGTGGAAGTGCACTGTCATCACGTGCTGGAGAATGCGTTTATACAGGAAATGACTCATCCACTGAGCGATTACGAAGCGTTAATATGGGTTACAGACTTAAGCCATCCGGAGAGTTTCCTGCATGCCCATCAAGCTGTCCAGAAATTGGTTGATGAACAGTCATTTGATGTATATCTGCTAGTGAGCCATGCGTCCGATAAAACTGTCCCAGATAATATCCATGTCCAGCGAGTGAATGAGTGGTGTCAAGACCATGCGTTCGAATTCGTGGACTTGGATTCACTAGTATCCGATGCTTCGGCGACTTCACTTGATAGCGGAGAGGAAAAGCAAGGCATGGACCGAGTATTGGAAGCATTGCATTGCAACATGTGGCGGTCCATGGAATTAGTGACAGCATCAACTAATGCAAGCCAGACCGAAACAAAAACCGCGGAAGATAATGACCAAGATAAAGCGGAGAGTGAGCCGATTAAGTCCGACAAAACTTCTGCAGAACGAAGCACCGAGGACGATGCTACAGTAAATATTGAGCGTAAAGAGGGTGATGAACGACTACAGACGCTCTTACGGGCGCTGGAGATTGCCGGTCCTCCAGATGAACCTTCTTCCGCAGCTACGACTTCTCAGAACAATAGCAACGATATCGACGATGACGTGGATATGGCCGAATTCAACGCATTGATCGAGCAAGTCCGACGGGTGCGTGAGCATGGGGACACGCTCTCAGACCAAGAACGACGGCAGCAAGCAGCTGATGTAGCCATGAAGTTGTGGAGTTTCATCGGCGGTGAAGATACAGATGATGAAGATTAATCCGACAATCTCTATAGACGACCCTATCATTGGTTGAAAAAATGACTCTTTCAATAAAAGACGTACTACAATTGGCTAAAATAGTTGTGATAAACTTTATCATTGGACAAAATTATTGTTCAATTCTGTGGTGTTGTATTATTTTCCTTACTGGGATACAAACACAACCAAGTGCTGGACTAAGGAAGATGGCCGATCGCGAAGTGAACCTCGTGGACTTATCTCTGGAACAACTCAGCTCGCTAAAGACGCAGTTGGAGCAGGAGCTACAGCAACTGACGGCATCTTTCGGTGGCCTGCGCGAGGCGCAATCGCGGTTTGCCGAATCGAAGGAAGCGCTCAATTCTCTTAGCGCCAACAACCTTGAGAAGCAAATCTTGGTGCCATTGACATCGTCCATGTTTGTACCAGGGACGTTATCAAACGTGAGTGAAGTGCTGGTGGACGTCGGTACGGGTTATTTCGTGGAGCAGAATGTCGATGATGCGAAGAAATTTATGGATCGAAAAGTAGCATTCTTGCAAACGAACACGGATTCATTGAAGGAGGTGATAGAAGGCAAGCGAAATATGTTGGAAGCTGTTCTTATGATCATGCAACAAAAACTTCTTGCTGCACAAAGTGGTCCAGGAGCGACACCTGCTCATGCGTAGCTACGAGTGAAATAATGGAACGGATACGCACTGCCTGTGCCCTTGATAGCATAACAGGAACTCAATCACACAAACAAACAGTTTGACTTTATATATCCTCTAAAAAAAGTAACGACGCACATAGCTGCATCAATTCTTTTGATTTTTTTCTTCATCTTGGTGTCGTGGAATCATGAAGGCGTTTTACATCTGCATTCCCTTGCGCTTGACCGTAGTATGTAAACTGGCAAACCACTGATCACTCTCAATAAATATGCACCAACCCATACGATAGCGTCCAAAAGAGAATGAACGAGAGCGCTTGCGACATGACCCCTGCAAAGATGAAGGAGAATGTGTTCGTATTGAAGTACACCTTGACGTCCATGTGTAGCTTGAACAACCAGATCATCACAGCCGTGAAAATATACATAATCGCCAAGAATGCGAACCCACTTAACCCGGTCATACCCGTGATTCCGGCGATACATCCAGCGATGACACACATCGACGTGTGGATATATTCCACTGCTTTTTCATTATGCTTCATATTCTCCATGGAGAAAAACTCCACCCCTTTGTCCTGCAGCGCCTCCATTGTCTTCTAGATAAGCTCTTCCAGTCCAACCTGAAATGTCCCCCTCCCTTTTGGCGATTGCCAAAAGCGTACTTAACCAAAGTACGGTATGTTTAAAGAGTAGGGTTCCGAGTAGCGTTAAGTTCGGTTGGACATTTTCCAGCAAACTCTTTGTACCAAATTGAGCGGCTGTTCAAATTTCCAAACAATTTAAAAATTGAACGTTAAGTACGATACCAGAAGTGCGCAATAATCGCATTGCGCCAAGTTGTCCAAAGTACAAACTGTCCGCAAGCGCACACTACACCTCGCACTGCACTACAGCCCTCTGGTAGGCGTATCGGCTGGTAATTGTTGCTGCTTTATCATTCAGGTACAGAAGTAATATTGTATCTTGATAGTATTTACCTCTCTGCCATTGATGCTAATTGCATCTTGTACATGTGATTGCATTGTGTGATCTTGTGTAGCTCCTCGGTCCAGAAAGTGTTTCAGTTTCACGAGCTCAATCGATTGCCTACCGGAAAAGAAGGGTATATCCAACTCTTTTCCGTATTCGTTGCCGTTTGTGTGTGCGTGCGTAGTGGGTGTTTGCGTGCGGTAATATTCGATCTAGTTGCGGGTGTCGAATTAAGCGATCTATCAATTAAAAGAGATGGTTGTACTGGCGCAAAAGAGATCCAAGGTTGCGCCACGTCGACAATGGACTACAATGACGGGCTTAATGCTGCATAGTCGCCATTTGCATCAAACATTGGCAACGATGGAGCATCAAGAAAGCTGCCAACAGCTACTTTCCGCCATGCCACGTACTTGCAGTACGAATTCGCAACGTTGCGATGCAGCGCATCCACCTCCGCGAGCTCTGCCAGCAATGGCAAAGCCACTTGTGTTCCGTAAGACCAAGCGCGAATTAGAACGTGAACGCGAGAAGGAGCGCCAGGAGCGATTGAAGCAGCGTCAATTAGACGAAAAAATGACCAAGACGGTCGCATCCTGTCCGCGTACCACCGCAACAAAAGTGCGTCACTGCTGTCGAGCAAAACGAGTTTGTTGTAGACGACGAATTAGTTTTGGTAGAAGAACACCATCACGACGGCGATTGTTATTTTAGACGAGTGCAAGACGTGGAAGGCAGTGAAGCAGCCACTGAGGTCAGAAAAATAGGGAGGGATCCATAAAAAGAGAGTAGGCTCATGCTCCTATCGTATACTATCAGTGCAGAGTGCAAAGACTCTTTGCACAGCTACAATATAGAGAAATATGCATTCTCATGCACACCTCCTGGTTTGATGTAGTCAAATGTGATGACACATGGATCACATTTGACTCATTTTAGCGAAATGGTCTACTATTAGAAAGGTTTATGCGAACTTAACGATCTCGAAGGTAAGCTCTTCAAGAGAGAAACCTGAAGGGAAGCGAAGGCAAAGAAGGACGATGCTATCCTTCGAGAAGCTGTTTGTGATGATGGCCTACCTTTCCGGTGCAGTCTGCATCGTACTCGTGACGCTCGCGATTGGTTGGATCTTTGTATGGAAATGCGTCCTCGCGAAGATGCCATTCATCCAGGAACTGTTCGATTTGAAACCGAATCAGAATAGTGACGGCAAATCTAATCATGCAACGGAGCAGTCCATTTCGTTCCAGCACCGATACGAAGCCTACAAAAAGGTTTGTATATGATTAGCAATGTATCTGCGCTTGTTATAACCAACAATTCTCATTGTAGTGGACGTATTTTGTGTTGATAGAAGCGACAATTGGACAAATCATCTTAAATGGGAGTAATTATTCGCCATTTTGAAGCGACAGAATGCGTCATTGCACGACTAAGTTGCGTGTCAAGAAACTAAAGACGCGAAGCGAGTGGTCATAGAAAGTGAACATGTATGTAGAGGTGCTTTCTCGATATTGGAGATGATAACATTCTTCACAACTGTTTCGATTAGTATTATTATTATCAATGGTATAGCAACCATTTTTATGAGTTTAGTGTCTTGTACAGCACGTTTTCGATCACCGTACAAGCCATTTACCACCCGTTATGTCTGTGTCTCGATCAACATGCTGCAGCTGGCGGACCATTTCCAAATACTCATTTGAACTTTTATCCACTGCATCATCTGTTCCTACACCCGATTCTTCCGCTATTCGTTTTGTCTCCACCTCTTTTTGTTTCTTCAGAGCTGCAAGCGCCATGCGTTCTTGAAGCGCAGCCTTGCTCTCGGCTGCTGCTATCGCTCGCGCCTTCTCATCCGCAATCTTCGCAAATGCCTCCTCTCTCTTGCGCTTGATTTCGGTGTCTTCAGTCCCCAACGTCATCGCTTCAGTGACTGAAGCACCATATTTTTGCTCAGTCAGCTCTGGATTCCACTCACGCAAGATGTCGATCAGTGGCGTCTTTACCTGCGCCAGTACTTCGTCGGAAACTTCCCAGTAGCTTCGCCCATGAACCATATTAAAGTAATACTTGCGCTATACCGATACACATCATGCAAACCAGTCTATCTCAGACATTTCCCACCAGCATTCGACGTCATTATCAAAAAGACAAACGTACCCCATTAGCATCTACATGCTGCGTCCAAATGCCCACTTTCCCTTCCATCCCAACTCGTCAATTTGCCTATGGAACTTTTCGACCAAATATTGACTATCTGGTGACATACCGGTATAATACCGGTATAATTTCTGGTTCTAAGGGTTTCCGTGTGGTAACTATCCAGTCAGCTGGCGTTGAAGAATCACAACGACAAAGGCAAAATGGGGCGTGTGTATCGGCCGTTTGCCTTCACGCTGGCCATTATATTCGCCGCATGTGTGCGTCTACTGGAATGGTAAGATCAATAGCTACACATATTCGCACAAGCTAGTGCATTTCTCACGGTTTTACTACGTGTGTATGCATTCAGTTTAAATTTATCCGGCCAACAACTTACATCCATCGTGGCCAATGGCAATGACTCGAATGGGTTACCAACAGCGTTTACGTTCTACAGTAACGATACGGCCGTGACAGAGGTCACACGCAAGAATTTGACCACAGAAACGTCGTTCTCATTGCGCGAGAACGAGCTCACGACTATCCCAGCAGAGCTATTCCAGGCACTCACGAGCACTTTGTTCATGTAAGCCATTTGGACTCGTTAATATGGCGATTTGGCAGATGCACAATGGTACTGAATCACTATTGACCCATTATTTTTGTTGATTGAATCTATGCAGTGACATCTCGAACAATCCACTGACGGAATTAAAAGCAGAATCATTCACCAACTTGCCTGTATTGATTGAAATCACGTACGTGCTGCTCATTCTGTAGCTGCTGAGTGTAAAGAGTTATCAAGAGCGCATTTTACTTTGACTTGTTGCCTGTAGTGCCACCAACACCAAACTGAAAGTGTTGCCATCAAATCTAGTCAGTGATTGTTCTGCTCTTAAAACCGTTGTGTTTAACGAGAGCTACATCCACACCATCGATCACAACGCCATTGCCAATCTCCCACGCCTGGAGAGCATGTATGTTGGCCGATCAGTCAGCTGAGTAGCGCCAAAGGAAGCAAATCTAATGGTTTTTTTGTTGTGTATGCATGTATGGCCCATTATATGCAGATTGTTGGCGCATAACAACGTCACAACCGTGTATGGAGACTCACTAGCCAACTTATCACGAGTGCACACGCTTGATCTGAGCTACAATAACCTTACGTCTGTACCTAATGGGCTGCTTACGGTCGCACAATCGTGGAAAGTCCTCGACTTCACACGGAACAACATCTCAACAGTGCCCTCAAAAATCAAAGACGCTGCTGTAGACGGATATATGTACGAAACAGTACTTTCCAAATGGTTAAGAGCTACTCGATTATTCTAACGATATTTCCTTCGAATGTCGTCAGCTCATTCAAGCGTAATAAGTTTGTGGAGATCGAAGAAAAGGCGTTCGCAAGTGCATCAGGTATCAAGGAACTACAATTGTCGGGAAATGGAATCTTCACAGTCCATTCGCAAGCGTTTACGGGCATGTCGTCGCTTCGTATTTTGTGAGTCATCAAGTGTAAACTGGTGGTGATTTGACAATATGTAACTGATTCTATTGCAAAATGCTGCTTCAAAGGGATTTGAGCGATAATGTGATCTCCGTGGTGGGAGATAATGCATTTGCGGGGCTAGAGAGTCTCGAGGAACTTTTTCTGGGCGCGAACTATATTCATCGGCTAACATTTACTGAGTTCCCACCAAAGCTCAATCGTCTCGAACTGCAAGAGAACCTGTTGGATCAGCTTCCAACATTTCCAGAAAATTTCGTTGCACCCGAACTGCAGTACTTGTACGTTCTGCTTAATCATCTATCATCATGTCGGAGCGCTTGGCACTAACATTGATGTGGAGTAGGAACTTGAGTCATAATGTCTTGTGGGCGCTGGAAACTAACAGTGCATTGACTCCCTACACAAGTCTCCTGCAGCTGTAAGTCATCCATATAGAGAGCTTGTGATAAATGGTATCTCACGCGTATGTATCTGCTAGGGATTTGAGCTGGAATCAAATCGTTAATTTCACGTCTGGGGTGTTTAATCCAATTTTGAACACAATCGAGATAATGTACGGTAGAGTGTGTACAATATCTGTTGGAAACTTGGTATCAATGACTGACGTTGTTTGACTTTATGTAGGCATTTCGACTACAATATGATTACGTCGATCCCACGGACAACATTTCTCTCGCTGATCATGAATCCGGATGTGAATATGTGAGCATTTGTCTTTTTGAGTTGAAAACGAACACTTTTTTAATACTAACAGAATGATTTGTTTATATCAATGTTTTCACACATAGTACCTTAGAAGCGAATCCTGGAATTGGGTATACACCGGATGTGGCCAATCGTAGCATCTGCCCAAATGGAAGTGTTTTCGAGTCAGTATCAATGCCAGCGTCAAAGAGTCCCATAACAATGCTATACGGTTGCATTCAATGCAAAAGCGGAACCTACCACGACAATAGCACAGATACATGTCGATCATGTGAAGAAGTTTCCTCCCGTGCATTCGCTGATGAAGACGGTGCTATTGTGTGCAAATACTGCCCGTACTCCTCCGACCTGCAATCGAATCGAGAGAAGTGTCACGATTTTGTATGCAGCCTGTATTGCTGGCTTACCATCTCGTCCGGATTATGTATTCCTGGTCTGATCTTCAGCAGTAAGTTGCTGCTCCATTTGCTAACGCGAACGATAGCGAGACAGCGAAGGATCAACTTGAAAGAACAGGAGGAATTAACTGCGTGGCGAGTGGAGGAAGTGATGCGACAATTAGGTGGCAACAGTCTAGGGACTTCTGTGAATAATGATTCAGATGACAATGACACCGACGAAGTGATGGCTCCTTGTCGCATTTACGATCTTCCACAAGAAACGAAAGAAATGGTACTTGAAGCCCTTCAGGATCACTTTGAACTACGGAAGCAGAAGATGAAATTGTCGCTCGCACCGGATGAAGTCCAGCGTGCCAATCAATGGGGCAACGTTGAATGGGAAACGTTTCACATGCATCGTATTCTTAGTCGAAACTACCATGGAGAAATCTTTCTTGGTGATTATTGTGGATCTCAGGTGGTAGTGAAGCGATTGATGACGTTACGGTATGAGGTCAAAGAACTTGCCAATGCCATTCGCGACATTGAGCACATGCTGCAGTTTCGCCATCCACGGATTGTTGATTACTTGGGTACAATGTGGACAGCAAAAGAACATCTTTGCGTTATCACCGAGCATGTGCGAATGGGAGATTTACACTCCATTTTAGAGATGGAGGCGATGAATCATGCCGCGTCCGCCAGCTCAGCACTTATTGCATCAGATGCCTCGATATTCACGCAAATCTCCAGCTTTCGCGATCACTCGTTATCACCGACCACAGTAGCAGCCCAAGCAAAATTACAGATGATGCAGGATGTGTGCTCAGCGTTAGCATATGTCCACGACCAAGGTCTCACGCATGGTGATTTACGAAGTCGCAATATACTGGTGACAGACGAGTTTCGCTGCAAAGTGAGTGACTTCCGCCCGTTCAGTCGCAATGAGAAATATCTCGGTACGACAATACATCTGGCACCACATGCGAGCCATGACGGAGAAATCGGGTCTGATGGTGAATTGAACGAGTTCATCGACCTGAAGGGCGTGACTTTCCTGGAAACAAGCCACGACGGTAATTTGGACTCAATCAATCGGAAGCCATCGCTATCATTATCGCTATTTGCACCGGAGGTCCTGACTCGGCATCCACGGCACTATGCCTCAGATATCTACAGCTTTGGTGTGATTTTATTGGAGATGTGGTTCTACCGCTACATCACGTTTCAAACAAAGTCACTCGACGAAGTGGAACGCAAGAGTGTACGGGGCAACGGCGCTCAAGACGATGAATCTGCTCCAAAGGAAAGTCTCGACGGCATAAACAGTCCCTCGCGCGACGAATTCCATCACGTGCAAAGAAGAAGCAGCAATGCGCGAAAAACCGCTGCTTTGCATAATGAAAGAGTTCAAGCGTTTGTTGAGAAGCTCCGGTCGAATCCTAGTATGGAATTGGACGATAACGACCGTAGCTTTGGCACCGTAACGTCCTCTTCATCAGCCACTGCATCACTTGTTTCTGCGGGTGTGGTCGTCGAGAAGCTTTACACAACTATTGAAGAGTGCTTGCAGTACGATCCAAAAAAACGACCAACTGCCAAAATGCTCGTTAAACTCTTTCAGCAATTACTGGACGAGCTCAGCGTCGGGTCCGGCTAAGGCGTTTTTCTGTAAGTATGATAGTGTTTTCGATTATTCCCATATGTTGCTAACAAATATGGAACTCTTTTCCATCATTGTAAATTACGACCATCACATTCACTTTTACACTGTTGAAGATTTACAATGTCGTAAAAAAACAACTTTCAGGCATCTCAGCCCAGTGTAATTTATGATTCATGCTGTCGATGTAACAGCACTATTTACTGGTGGCAGTAGTGTCTGGTGACTCAGATACTCTAGTCGCCCTCTTCCCTCCAAAGCCTGTCTTGTGAGGCGAGTTATGTTGATTGAAGAGTCGACATCTCGATTCCACAGCCTATGACACTGTTGGCACAGTAATAGACCGTGTACAGGTCGGAGTTGTCTGTCTTCGTCACGCTTTTTGGTGTTAGGATCTAGCCTGATACGAAACTTCTCGTACTTGGCACCCTCGACTTGGTAGTGAGAGCACTGACAGCTGGTCTTGAGCTCGTCCACAAGGTACACCGAGTAGTCGGCTTTCCTCAATAGAGCCCTGAATCCCTTTCCTTTAATGGGCTCCTTGAGCTTGTGATGCTTCTTCTGCTTCCAGTCACCGATGTCCACCACTACCTTGTCTGGGGTGCCGAAGATCTCCTTGAAGCGTTGCAATAACCGCTGTTCGGACTTGCGTATGCTGTAAAAGTTGTTCAATCGCATCTTGCGGTACAGCCTGCCCTCGTAGAACCCAGTCGCCTTGCTGCTCACCAGCAGTTTCCTAGTAGCCCTGATGCGTTTTACCAGGTAGTGTTTCTGCCACACCATGTTGACATATGCCTCTACATACTCGACGAAGTGCTACTTAATGTTGGTCTCGAAGATGGTCACCGCTTACACGGAAGCATAGTCGAGCACAGTGTTGAGGTGAGTGTAAGACAACAGTTAGTCTCCTATCCGCAACAGGGGGCTCAAAGTGCTGCTTGTAGAACACAGTCAAGTTGTCCCGCAGGGCTTTGGCGGTGGCCGAAGGCGGTCTATCTCTAGTCTTCCGCTGACAAACCGTCTTGAACGTCATGTCCACCAGCTCGGTATTCACAACCGGCGATGTATCCTTGTGGTGCATCAACTACAGACTAAGGAACAGGAGCGATCGAATGACGATACAGTTGACCGTTGCCGCTGCCTGATTTATCACCGGCTGCTTCTCCGATGTCTTGGGGACAGAGGCAAGGCTGGTCTTAACCGTTTTGTAGTATGGTAGGTTGGGGTCGGGGTCTTGTCCCCGAATTCCATCCGACTATATCTCTGTGTTAGATTTTTATTTTCGACGAATTGCTGATACCTGTCAACCCACTGACAGAGATCTCTGAGAGCAATGCAGGGCTCTGCAGGTCGCTTCACGTGAATGAGACATCTTCAGGAAGTACCTAACAGCAGCTAGCTTGTAGTCTTTGACTTTGCGCTTCATGGCCGTGGTACAATATGACAACATACGGGCCAACACCAACAATCAGGGGCTCTCTGGGCGTTTTAAATCTTCGAAGTTAAAAGTGCTGGTGTTGAAGAAGCGCACGTAGCATCTACGGAAAAGAGTCGCGACGGTTGGCAGGTGGTACTGCCCTCTCGCTTATTTTAATTGACTTCTATGCAGGTGCGCCATGTCCCAACTCATAGTCATTAGCCAGTTGACTGTTGTGTTTCACGACCAAACTGTCACGAACAGCCGGATGTGGGTTTTCAACGGCACAAACAAGCAGCCACCACAGAAGCGCATATCCCCCCATAAAGAAAGCGTCTGTTTGACGATGGTTAGTTCTGCTTTTTCCGCGTTGAAGACAGTAAGCCGTACCATTTCCAAGAATTCTCTTCTCCTTCACTTTAGGCAACCACAACGAAGAAATATGTTTTGGTCCTGCAGCTCAAACACGAATGAGGGTTTAGTTGAAAATCTCCGCAAGACTGGTGTGATCCAGTCTGAAGCCGTATTTGACGCAATGCGTAAGACTGATCGAGCGAAGTACATGGGTCAGAACGACTCACCCGATGGTGGACCTCTTGGTGCACTCGCAGCGTACGAAGATTCGCCCCATCCGATCGGTTATAATCAAACAATCTCGGCTCCTCACATGGTAAGAGCAATTGTGATTGGTCGTAGCGTCCATCAAAAGAGGCATCATGGAAGCCATTAACTTTTATATCTACTCAATATTTTTTTCAGCATGCTCATGCTTTGGCGCTGGCGTATGCTGCAATAAAAGATGTGAGTCGCCCACGAATACTGGATGTTGGAGCTGGATCAGGCTACTTGACAGCATGCCTTGGCCGACTTGTTGAAGAAAAAGACGGTCGCGTGTTTGGTATCGAACTGATCTCAGGCCTAGTGCAATTTGCCAAGAAAAATTTGACTGTCGCCGACGGCGATCTGTTGGACAAAGGAGTTGTATCGCTGCACTGCTGCAATGGATGGGATGGACTGCCAAACGAAGCACCTTTTAATTTCATCCATGTTGGCGCTGCCGCTGACAGTGCCCCGCAAGCATTAATGGAGCAATTGACAGAGGGCGGACGACTAGTCGTGCCAATAGACCAGCCCCATGGCGGCCAAACACTCGTTGAGATCACTCGACATGGCAACACATTCTCGCAGCGTCATCTCATGGGCGTCTGTTACGTGCCACTCATACGTAGACGCCGATCCAGCTCCTAACCAAGTGGAAGGAGACTAAGCAAGACACCTATTTGCTGGTGGCTGACGTCGTAATGGGTAGTAGCTTTTGCGTAAGATGTTTTTTATACAAAGATTTTGCTTGTTTTCTGTTTAATAAAGTGTACAACTACGACGTACAGAGCTGAGCAGCTAAAGTTGAGGCGAATCATTTAGATCTAGAAAGATATGGCTACATGAGCCTCTTTGAACCCTTACCTGTTTAAACAAATGAACTTCTTTCTATTAATTTCGAAAGGTATTTTGCTTTTGTTTAAATACTGCTATCCATACCGGTAATTTAACGGTATTTGCGAAAATGATCACGTGAGCGCAACGTGAGAAGCTTAAAGTTCAAACCGAACAGGAGACAACGGCAGCATAGCAAAGATGTTTCTGCAGCCACGACATGCGCAGACAGCATTTAATGGATATTCGGTATGTATGAACGAAGTTAACCTACTAGACTAAAAACGATATGCATATCGCGCTTTATGAACTGGAGCATATGTCTAATGATATGATGTTTGCAGGTGGAGTTTAGTCCGTTCATGGACAATTGGCTCGCAGTCGGCACGTCACAATACTTTGGTATCGTTGGAAACGGTCGTCAGGAAGTTCTAGAGATGCTCCCATCAGGTCAACTTGCACCGGTTCGTTCTCTTCTCCAATGTCGGTAGGCTCTGGACCCGAATATGGACACGTTCCATCCTACTGATCTATGTCGTGTACGTGTTGTTGCATTGGCAGATCCGAGCGTTTGATACTGCAGAGGGTGTGTACGATTGTGCATGGAGCGAGATTCACAGCCAACAACTGGTCAGTTCTTGTGCAAATGGCGCGATCAAGCTCTGGCATTTGCAGACCCGCGACCAGTTCCCAATCCAAAACTACCACGAACACAAACAAGAAGTCTCAGGCGTGAACTGGAACGTTGTCGCGAAAGATCGGTTCGTGTCCGCCTCTTGGGACACTACTATCAAAATCTGGACGCCTGAAGTTCCACATTCACTACAGACACTCTCGGAGCATACCGGACCAGTGTACAATGCCGTATGGAGCACGCAAAACAACCAACTCGTGGCATCCTGTTCGGGCGATCGCACAGTCAAGATCTGGGATTTGACAGCCGGCCGATCCGTGACCACCATTTTCGCACACGGTAACGAAGTTCTGTCAATGGACTGGAACAAATATAATCAATTTGAGGTCGTTTCTGGATCAGCGGATTGCAGCATTAAAATTTGGGTAAGCTTGTCTTGCATGGCGAACATGGCCAACTTCCCATCTGATCAAATCACTTTTGTTATGTTTCTTAGGATATTCGCAATCCATCACAAGAAGTTCGGCTGCTTCCAGGTCACAGCTACGCCGTGCGGCGACTAAAATACTCACCGCATGACGCTGATGTGATCGCGTCAGTCTCATACGACATGTCAGTCGGCATCTGGAACACGAAATCACCCTTTGCAAGACTCCAGAATGCCACCCATCACCGTGAGTTCGTGTTTGGGATCGACTTCAGTCTCTTTGTCGACGGGCTTGTGGCGTCTTGCTCATGGGACCGGCAAGTGGCAATCTGGAATTACTTTGGTGGACCACCGCAAGCACAAGGACATTAACATATCGTGCATATCAACGGTTAATTCATCTTAAGTAAAATATGAGCAGCTACACACAGCGAGACCACCATTTCTGAGATACGGACGCTATAGAATCATTGCCACGTGGAGAGAATAGGAATGAAAAATAATGACTAAGTGGTTCGCACACAAATGCATGAGTAAAAATGCAACATGACAGAGCAAGTATGTGAAACAACAGATTCTATCGAAAGCCATCTGATGGGGAGGAGCTGCCCATCCCCTCATCAGTTCAAGAAACCTCTTCTGCCTAAATAAAGGGCCGTTACATACTGTGAAAAATAATATCACTTTTATTCAGATCAGAAGAAAAATTAATAATAATTTTAAATAAATAAAAATTATTTTTATAAATTAATAACCTTTTTTTGATTGATAAAACGGTTTTAATAGAAGTGGCGCGTTTTTTACTGAGGCCGACCACGTCAACCCCGCCGCCCTCATTCCGCAAAGAGCGCCATTGACTGACTCCTCGTACATTCGGCATCGACCACTAGCGTCAATCAACCTGTCACTCATGCTGCGGTCGTTTTCGTCGCTGGGACTGGCGCTAGTCGCGCTCACGGGTGCGATGCTGCGTTCGCCATTGTCACCCGCAGCTAGCGGTGGTGTGCTCGCGGCGACGATTGATCCGAACGACAAAGGAGACCCGTTATTCCCCGATGGTCATCCAAATATCACGTACCTCACGGACCAAAACTGGAACGACTGGATGGCCAAGACCGACAAACCGTGGCTCGTCGATTTCTATCACCCCTTGTACGTTATATTCATATATCTGTTTATCCATCATTGCTAATGATCATTGAGAAGTGAAGTAAGCTGATGTCATTCTTATTTGTCGATGTGTCCTTTAGTTGTCCGCATTGCAAAGCGTTTGTACCGGACTTTTTGACTATCGCATCGTATTTCAAAGACCGTGGTGACATTTATGTGGGCGCGCTGAGTTGTATGGATCACGTCAAGTGTCGACGTGTCGGGATTACCGGGTTTCCAACGCTGATGGCAATCAACTTTGACAAAAATAATCCCGGAAAGGAAGTGCGGCGCATTATTGGCACGCACACGGTCCAAGAGGTTAAAGATTACGTTGATGGATTGTTGTTAGAAGCCAAAATCAACGAAACAGGCACACAACCACCCACGGAAAAAGTAGACACGCCCACCGATTTGACGCAAGCGACAACGGAGGCACCAAAAGCGGGTGAGCAAAAACGCAAGGAACTTTGGGAGGAATCAACACTGCCAATGACAACCGTCACACGGCTGCGTGACGCTGCATCGGCATTCATCTTTGGTCTGAAACAGGGCGTGTTCATGGGGCGGGAGATCTTGGAAGATGTGCAATTGGATGCATTGAAGAGCTGGCTGCAATTGGTGTCTAAGACGTTTCCTGGGTCAATCAATCGCAAGATCATCTCCAAATTGGCAGACAAGGTCAACGACATTGCATTATTAGACTTTGACAAGTGGGATGCGATGGTCAACGAGTGGCAGGGCTCGTCGGTGTTTGACTTTGAGATGGAAGAATCAAAGCTCAATTTCACGGGTGTGACTGTTCCGGAGTGGCAACGACTATCGGATATCTTTGAAGGCCACGGCAATACGTATCATGCTTGTGCATTGTATACGTGTGGGCAATGGAACATGTTTCACATGTTAACAATGAATCCTCCCGAGAAAGGCGCACGAAGTGACGAATTGATGGTTTCGGTGATTGCGACAATGCGACGGTTTATCAAACATTTCTTTGGCTGTGTGCAATGTCGTGATCACTTCTTGGAGTATAACAATTTGGAGATGGTGAAGAAAATTAGTGACGCGGAAAATAAATCGCAGGCACTGCGGAGATGGTTGTGGGAGATGCACAACGCTGTCAACAAGCGGATTCGTCACTACCAATGGCCAAAACCCAACATTTGTCCGACGTGTGGGAAAGAAGGCGCATGGGAGATGGTTGAGGTCGATAAATGGCTCAGCAGCACGTACGCATTCCGAGAAGTGGTGATCCCTTTCGTCACAGAGCCACCAGAGACTGCTTCTCCAATCACATCGTCACCAAAGAAAGAACTATCGGCATTACGGAAAGAAGAGGACCCTGTTACGCCAAGCGAACAGTCTGAAGAGATCAATGACAAGGGAGTGATGTCGCATACGGTCGAAGTGTTTAAGCCCAAGGACGCCGAGATGGGTATCACCAACGAGGCGAACGCGAAACAGCTTGTTTCGGACAAAGTTCTGGACGTTAAGACCAAGAGCGAGGATGAAAACTTCCAGACCGTGCGCGCGCCGCCGATGTCGCTATTTGCATGGTACATTCTACCAGTAGCAGCTGTGGGGGGCTATTTGCTATTTGTGCGTTCACGGAACCGACAGAAATCGTTCCGGCATGCGGGGCGTGGCAAGTAAGTAGAGAAAAGCAGAGGAAAAAGCGACAAGCAAGTTGGTGCTTTAAAGTGAGTATGGACTAGAAGGACTCCATAGACGGCTAAGTTGAATGAAAAGCAAAGTGTGTTTATGTATATATTGCGAATTTCACTTATTCAATGAGTGTGACGATTGGGCCCAATCCTGTTGTGAGAGATATGGGTTCAAATTCATCCAAAATCAACCACGACGTATCACAGCGTCTGCCTCCCGCTCCATCAATCATCCCACAAAGTTATCTCAACAATGGCAATGGCGATGAAGATTCATGTAGGATAAAAAATAAGTTATAATTCATAACGGAGTGTACCCTTGTTTTTCCAATAGTTTTGTGGGCAATATATTTATTTCGCGGTGATGTTGATGTCTATGTGGATCCTATAAATGCTGTCAAAGATAAACGAAAATGTTACGACGTCCTAACTGCATTCCTTCCTTTTTAATCGATGCATTTTCGTGTGGATGGAACCTCCAATCGCGTAAATCCACTAAACTTGACGCCAAACCCATTTGGGTCAAACGTCGTTTTACCATCTTCTTCAGCAGTCATCAACGCAATCGAGTCGATTTTCAAATCTCTTACAATCTGCATTCCCATGCCAAAGATGCTCTGGCGCGCCATCAATTCACCACTAATCGCCAGCAGTTTTTTGGATTCGTTCACGTAGATGAGTACACCACAGCCATGGGCCGCAATCTGCTTCTGTGCCCACTGCGCATTCACGCTTTCAGCAAAACCTTCTTCTACAAAATACACGGGTACCTTTGCTTGGTGCGTGACATCACCAAACACTAGCACTTGATACGATTGCTCATCGTCGTGGATCAACGAGCGGTATTCGTAGCTCGTGAATCGACCATGCGGCGTCACAATCTGCTCTACAGCCTTGTTCCGTCGCTCAACCAACCGTTCTGTACGCACACGGTATCGAATGAGATCTGAAATCGTGATCAACGGCAATTCGAACTTGCTGGCAAACTCTTCTAACTGCGGACGACGCATCATACGGCCCATATCATCATTCATCTCACAAATGTAGCCGACAGGTGCCAAGCCAGCCAGTCTCGAAAGATCGGTTGCTGCTTCCGTGTGCCCCGCTCGCACCAATACACCGCCATCTTTCGCCACTAAGGGGAAAATATGCCCCGGACGATTGAATGCATCGGCTGGTACTTTTGGATCCGCAAGTGCTCGAATCGTACGTGCACGGTCAGCCGCAGACACACCCGACGTGTTGCCTTCGCGCAAATCGACCGTAATTGTAAACTTGCACTTGTGGGTTTCCGTGTTGTTTGCGACCATCAACGGCAATTCTAATTGCTGCATGCGGTCCGAATGTGCAGGGACGCAAATGATGCCCGTAGTGTGACGCAGCATGAACGCGACATTTTCCTCCGTCGCGAATTCTGCGGCCATGATCAAATCCCCTTCGTTTTCCCGGTCTTCATTGTCCATGACCACCACAAATTTGCCCGCGCGCATGGCCGCCAATGCATCTTCAATCGACGATGTGCCCACATTACGAGCCAATTGTGAAGAAGTGGATGAAATAGGCGCGGCAGATCCGTTAGTCGTTGTGTCGGTAATAGCATGGCCGTTAGTCATACTATGGCCGTTCATCATCACTGCACTCGTCATTGTGGTTATCTTTGGATGAATAAGCGTAGTTCTTGAGCTTATGAGAGCTACAGATACTTGGCTTCTGATGTGATTGCAAGTGGAAATAGAGAGAATTCGATTGTGAGGAACCAGAGACAAATAAGAGAAAGAGGAAGAGCGCTGGAGGTGTCACCTGTGAAGGGAGAAGCGAGTGTGGATGGCGTTTCAGCCGTCGGAATCGTAATCGAGAGAAGTGGTGTCGAACTAGTGATGATGACCATCATGACGACCATCATTCCTAAATTATTAATAAATAGAGGTATAAAGATTTTATTTAAAATATAATTAAGGAAATAATGTAATTTATTAAAATAAAAATATAATTTATTTTAACAGTTTTAGTTGTTATAAAAATAGCCATTTTCTAAAGTATTATTGGATAAAAATAGTATAATTAATAGCCAATCCCATAAGCTGTCGCGTGGGACTGTGCCCGTTCATGTTTACAGGACGGTCAGATGACGCAAACAGGCTCACATGTCTTGGATTTCTAGCCTGATGCATGCGAGGCTGACACGGTGATTGAAAAGATTTTGTTGCTTTGCATCCAAAGATACTTTGCTTCACAGTGACACTGAGACAAGAAGCAATGAGGTCACACATCCGCTTCGCAATCAGGATACCTGAGGCACCTGTGGTCGTGTCAACATCGAATTTATTTGGAGCAATATATCGGGCTGAGCTAGATAGTCATCATGACGATAAATAATACAAATAGAGAGGAAAACTTACTTGTTAAAGAGAAATCCAAGGGAATCCATTCATAGAAACGATGGAGTTGCCGCACAAATGTAACCCACAATGCATAAAAGACGGAACCAGATCAAAACTGCCGCGCAGAGTGTGCCAGTCAGCTCTATGGTCCTAGTTATATGTGTACCACTTTATTTTATTATTCTTCAATTAGTCACCCTAGGTGCTTAGTTTGTCAATTTTTATTGGCAGGGTGGTGATCATGGCGCGGGGATTGCGAATCGGCTCGAAGGTGGAGGTGCTAAAGAACCTCCGCGAGTTGCTGCGAGTTGTACGCAAGCGCAGTCCTCATGACAAGGCACAGCAATGTCAGTGGACACAGCAAGTGCTTGCACAGGTACGATAATGACGAGAAGATGTAGTACTGTCTCTCAAGTAGCTCTTTGTCCCCTTGGGCGATTGGATGAGATGGACAGAGAAGATTAAAATCTCATCTATTACTCTGTGGCTTTCGTCACCTTTTAGTATCGCGCGCGTCAGCATGAAACAGACCGCGCGAAGATGCGTGCCTACCGATCTGAAGCAACTGATTTCCTCATGTTACTCAATGGTGTCCAAGAACAAAAGGTGAGAGCCATATCCAGGAGCTATTTCATTGGTTTATGTTAGTGTGGATGGAACTCACGATGCTCTCTGCCATTTTTTTTTGCCCTGTGTACAGTATCTGTGGGAATTGGATGCCGGTGCGGAGAAGAAACTAACTGGTCAAGAAATTGTCAACCGCTCTGCCAAGCGTGTGGGCCTGACGGTGCCAGAAACCTTCGCGGACAAGGAAGACAAACGCTTGATGGCCGAGAGGTACCTCGCTGAGAAGCGGGCTAAGGAGCAGCAAAAGAAGGCATCTACTTAGAGAAAAAGTAAAATATGATGGAAGTCACAGACATGTGGACGCTAAAAAAACTGGTGGATTTAGTATGCTCGTTAGATGGTAGTGTGACTACAATTTTTGTCTATGAACTTCCAAGCGCAGCACGTTCTTCTCGTGCAGCAAGAGCGGCACTTTGTTCCGGAGTCAACGTGCTCAATAGAATGCGATCTTGTCGTATGTCCATAATTACCAGCCGGTAGTATTTGCCCTTTTCCGACAATACAAATAGCTCCGTTGAGGTCATCGCACAGATAATTGCGACGTATTCGCTTCGCGTGAGGAAGTTTTGCACATAAATCTCGTCACCCTCCTGGAAAATCGAATCGCGATAAAGAAATGATGCGCGGTAATATTTTGCCGTTGGTAAATCATTTGTATCTAGCTCGTGCAGTTGGAATGGGTCAGCCATTGACAGCGTAATATTCTTCATCAACAGCTCGCAAAGCGTACCTGCATTCTCAATCCGGCGCTTCTTGGATAATTCATACACACTTGTTAATTGCCGGACATCCTGGTCCACTTCCGACTGTGCCAGTTTCTTCACCAGGGGCTGAAAGACGTTGCCCGCACGCTTCTTGATCTTCTGAGCGGTGTCGAGCGCAAATGATGACGACGAGTCCGAACCGTTCTTTGTGCGCGTACTTCGCGTTTTCCGCGTTGTCTTGCGTGCTAAATACGTATTCGCTTGTTTGCTTAGATCACTGGATTATGTGTTTTACTTATGTTATTTGTCTTACCTGACGAAACTCCTCCTTTTTGCTGGTCGTTGATGATCTCCATCTCATTCTGGATCTCCTCAAGCATATCTTGACGCAGCTTCTCGCAATTCATCTCAAATTCGCTCGTCGCTTCATCACATTCGTATGTAAAGATTACTGATGTACAATGCTGCAGATACATTTCGTGTAATTTTGCGAGTTGTAAGAGCTGGTCACGTTCGCGTTCTAGTGGCGCCAATCGTTGCAGCAGGTCCGGATGCGTATCGTCCATAATTTTCTTACGCGCATTTTCGACAAATTGTATCTGGATCATCAAACGACGCATCGCCAGTGCGCGTAGTTTCTGCCTCACTTCTTCCGGTGTCTCACTAACAGTGCTAGTGCTGACGGTGGCAGTGCTATCGGCTGTAGCTGTTGGTGAGGAGACCGTTGTCGTTGTGTTCGTAGTGGAGCTACTGTCGGTTGCATCCGTTTTCGTCTTCATCAATGGCGTTTCTGCTGCAGCATCGCCGTTCATCTCGACATCCGGTACAACAGCGGACGATGGTGACGCAGGCGATGCCACTGCGTCCACCACAGGTGCATCCGCCGTCGGTACATCTTGCACGACCTCTTCCTCATCCACTGCCATGGGCTCTGGTGGTGGTGGAGGAGGAGGTGAAGACGGTGGTGGTGGTGGTGGCGGTTGTTGCTGTTCCACGGAAGCTGCAGTAGATGCAGAATCCACGACCATCGCGGTCGACATGTTAAATGTTCGAAAACTACCGCGTAAGCAAAAGTGTAGAGCGCACGACTGAAATGAGAAGTGAACAAAGATGCGCGCGTTGGGCTCCGTAAGCCACACTACCACACTATTGCTTTGAGTAAATTAAGTGCTGTGTGTGTGAGCGAGCGATGGAGAGGAAGAAGATGGAGAACGTTCTTGGCCTGTGCTGCTGTTGCTGGGAATTCCGTCCGCCCGCTCTGTTGCTCTTGGAAAAGTGGGTTTGTGAGTTCTGTCGCTGTTACGGTACAGAGGACCTGACTGTCGGCACAGTGACACTAAATATCGATACAAGGCGGCTCAGCATAAAAAGCTGCAAGAGATCTATCAAATCGACCGAACAACAAGGTATATGGACAAGAAATTGACCACCAAAGAGAGTATCGATTGGGAATCCACATTAATATTCGATCAGTTGAAACATATGTAAGCGTAGAAATGCAAATGGCTTTGGTAGATACGCACCGGTGCAGGCACAAGAGGCAAAGGGAGAAAGTGGTCAAGAAGTCGGTAAAGCCTGATGTCAGTACAAGTAGGTTGAATGAAGGAAGTCAGATTTGGGAGTTTTTACACATGGATGTTTTTGTAAAAATGATGCGTAAAAAATAAATACCGTAAAAAAAAACGATAACTTTCGAACATGGCTACACATCTCCACTGCTTCCTTTTCAAGGGTGAGACGTTTTTTGCCAACCATTACCCATCCATCTTGCGCTCCCAGTATTCATGTACTGTCCCAGAAAGCTCTGAGCAACGTTAATGCTCACCCAAGATGGCCAGCCTTTTGTAGCAACGGAATATCTGTATATAACAAATCCAACCGACCACGGATGGTTTCCATTCATGGCATCATCTTCATTAGCATCAGTTATACACTCAGATGTTGCACAAGTAATAAACGAAATATAAGGAATACCCAATAAAACCTGGAACATTACATTGCAATCAATCATCCATCACGTACAATAAATAGAGGATATCTTCGTTTTTTTGGCGGTGACGTCGGTATCTACACGACAACGGCCATATGGCACCCTCATCATGCCACATACGACGTACTTAGCTTCGCTCCGATAGTTAGCGCAATACGGGAGAAACGTGTGGATGCACGCTTCAGCACTTCGGGTTTATGCTTTTCATATGCCGCAACAGCCGTCAGGAGCTTTTCGGATGCACCCAGACCAGTCAAATCAGGCACAACTGATTTAAAGTTCTCGTCCAACTTGATCTTCGGCGACTCTTCTGCAGCAACAGGAGTAGAAATAGTTGGTGTGACTGCTGTAGCTGTAGCATTGGGAGTTGAAATACCAAGTTGCCCTCTAGCTGAACTAGCATTAGGCGCTAACGCTCCACTGGCAATAGAGGCCGTTGTTGCAGCATTTGCTCCCAATCCTGGCGCAGCCGGCTTTGCTGCTGTCATTGTTGGCGTTGTAACACCAGGGATCTCCACTTTCATTTGCTTCGCTTTATTTTGACCCACAAGAGTCGCAGTAGCAGAAGACTGCGTCAATGCCGGCTGCGAGACAGCTGGAGAGGGCACGTTCAAGCTTTTAGACTGTGCTTGTTCGTATTCCTCGGCGAGTTTGCATTGTACCAATTGCTGGGAAATCTTGTTGATCATTTGAGCAATGCGTTGAGCCTGTTGGACCAATTTCGCTTGATGAGCCGGGGTCTTCGCTCGACTTTGCTGCATGATCAACTCTTGTTGCTGCTCACGCAATTTCGCGTGTTGAGCCGTCAATCGTTGCTTTTGTGCCTCTGGTAACTTAAATGTGCGATATTGCGCAGGCGTTAACGCCGAAATCGTATTGATGTTACCTGGGGGGGAGACGGTCGTCATATCGAGTGGACGTGAGGTAGCTGTATTAAGCGATGTGGAAACCCCATTCCCATTTGTCCCAGGCGCTGCTGTCGATAGAAGGGTGGCATCGCTAGATGTCGTCGTTGCTAGCGACTGCTGTGGGGTAACAGAATTCATGCCGGTAGCAAGTTGATTCTGGGCTTTGAGCTGAGCGTTAACTTGCTGTTGTTGAAGTATTTTCTGTCGTTGCTGCGCAAGTAATTGCTGTTGCTGCTGGCGTTGCTGCTGAGCTTGTTGAGCCTGCAACAATTGCTTCTGTTTACGCTGCGCTTCCAACAGTTCCTGCTGTTTTTTCATCGACGCCTGCGCTGCTTCTAACTGAAGTTTCTTCTTCTGTTCTTCAAGGAGTTTTCGCTGCTGTTCTGCTTTCTGTTGCTCTTGCAATTTCTTTTGCTGTTCTTGCAGTTGTGCAAGCCGTTGTTCCTCCTGCTGTTTCTTTAGCTGTTCCTGTTGAGCAGTCATGGCAGCAGATGCACTTACCGTTCCAGTCGGTGTCGTTCCTGTCGCCGCTCCATTTGCGCGGGATTTGTTCTTCAGACGCTCTAAAATCGGCAGCACTTGCTTTTGAATATGCGCCTCCACACGATCTAAATCACTTTTGTTGTTACTTGTTGCTTTCGCCGGGTCTTGCTGAAGGAGAGCAATAATTCTTTTCAAGTTTACCAAGAAAGTATTGATACGCTCCTGCTGATTGTTCGCAGGTTTCTGTTTCACCATTCTCTCAAACTCGCGATACACGATTACCAGATCATCCCAGTACTTTTGTTTCATCTCCTTCAAGCGATCAGCATAGGACATGTTGGCATTATTAGCTGGATTCAACGTCGTAGTAGGTGCTGTAGTAGTTGAATTTTGGCTGGAAGCATTACTGGGCGAATGTTTCAATGTACTCTGCTCCAGCTCCAGCGCGTTCTGTTGGCGCTGCATTTCTCGCATAGCTGCTTGTTGACTGTGTGCACTGGCTAGTTGTTCCTGCATCAACCTGCCAGCACGTGCGCCCATCCCCCCATTGTTAGGGACTGTAGCCTGAACCGTAGCTGGTGCAGAAGTTTGCACGGTAGTCGCATTCGGCAACGATATTGTCGCTGGGGTGGCTGCTGCTTGGTTTGCCATCAAACCAGTCGTCGAGACTGCAGTACTCACTGTAGCTTGTTGTTGTTGTTGTTGTTGTAGTTGCTGCTGTTTCTGTAAAAGGTATTGTTGCTGTTTGCGCTGCAATTGTTGTTGCTTTTGCTTGTGTAATTGCTGTAGTCTCGTTCGTGCTAGTTGATGTTGCTGCTGTAATTGCTGCAGCTGCTGTCGACGTTGCTCTGGAGGGACACCTTGTTGCTGCTGCTGTTGCGCCAACTGTTGTTGCTGATTTAAGTGTTGTTGTCGTAATTGCTGCGTCTCGTGGTTTTGCGTATGCAATAATTGTTGCTGCTGGGCTTGGAACTGTACTTGAATGCGCTGTAGCCACTGCTGCGCTTGCTGTTGGTGTGGTTGTGTTCCTGCATTAACTGCTCCTGTCGCTGTTCCTGCAGATGGAGTGTTTGTGTTCACTTGGTTGTTCACGTTCAACGCCGCCGTGACAGCTGGATTCACGGCCACTGAGGCGACAGGATTCACATTTGCCATGTTGTTGTTCTGTTGCTGGAAATTGTTCATTGCTGCCTGATTGACGGTATTCTGAAACTGTTGCTGTGTATTTAATCCACCGTTCATAGGGTTTGCTGCTTGTGCGGTGCTGTTCATTGAGTTCGCGTTATTTACGTTGTTAATCGCGACTGCGTTAGTATTCATCATCGTCGCTGGGTTCGCTTGCTGTTGCATTTGCTGAGGGACTTGTGGTTGCGGCACTTGGGGTTGAACGACCTGCGCTTCCCCTGCACCAGGTTTCTTCTTTAAGCTCATGATCTTGCGTTGCATTTTCATGAGGTACGTATTCTGTTCATTTATCAAATGGATTAAGCTACGTCTCCAAATAGCTAAACCACTCATACATAAAAACATAAACGTACCCGATCAGGACTGTTGGACCAGAGCATGAGTTCAAACTTCGCGGCCGAGCCCCACACTTTTTGTTTATCGCTTTCTCCAGAGATCCGCAAAAGTTCATGATACCTGTATCCCCACCAATACCAAATGGAGATAGCCATCAACACCGAACGTTCATTAGAATGCGTCTCAAGTATATCAAACGTGATTCTGAAGAGGATCATTCCTGTCCCTTCTTCACAAAACCCACGAAACTACTACTCTACAAACAATGCTCTACTAACATCGCTAAAAAGAGGAAACGGAGACGTACATTTCAGTGATCATGTTCTTTCGCGTATCCTCCTTGATCTCCTGACGCCATTGCATGTCCATGGTGAGGCCGTGGGGGTATTTTCAACGAAGCGGCTCGCGTTGCTGCGTTCGTTTGCTTCTTCTTTCTCGACTACTACAAATCGCTGTGTGCGATTGAAGGCAAAAGTGAAAGTGACGAGGGAGGAGGCACTGGTGCCGCAGGGAAGACACAGCATACGAGGCTTTCATTGGTTGAAATAATGGGATTTTAATTATTTTTATTGGATGAAAATTGGATATATGGAAAATAATTGAACAAAATTATGGCCAAGGTAAGAATAGAAACCACAACGATAGATACATTGAGAACGAAAATCGAAAAGGTATCGAGTTTTTGTTTTTGGTAAATTTGCTATCGAGATGAGACGCGTACGCAGCCACCATAATTGTACGTCGTGATTAGTTGATAGGTGGTAGTCCAGTAGCATTCCTGTAGCTGTTTCCACTGCTTTCGATACCGTTCTCTGCTTGTTGCCGTGGTGTCTGATAATACTCTAGATTTTTGTTGCTGTTGGTATTTCTTGAACATGGTGAGTTTATTCAAAATGTGAGCTCGTTCGTGTACGTACATGGTGTCATGCTAGTGTATCTAATAAATAAAACTCGAGTTGATCAATAAGAACGCACAGCAAATGTCGCGCAATATGGACGCGGTCAAGTATCCTTCATAGACTGCAACTCCAACTCCACTCACACCAAAGCAAAGTGTTTTCGCATGCACCAATAAGAAGAAACAGGAAGAACTACGCATTAACGCTTAGGAGAACTTGGTATTGTGTCAGCATATCAGCAGAATGGAGAAGAATACTCAGAGAGTGCTATTGTGATAGGTTGAAAATTATGCGTCAGTAGATTTCATTGGTGAATGGAATCACCAACTTGGATAGATATGATAATGGCGACGAAGAAGAATCGAGGAAGACGTTTTATTTCCTGTGCTGTTCATCCATGCCTTTCTTCTTCTGTTTACATCCTTATACAGTATCAAGGGAAGAACACATAGCAGATGCTCGCTGAGAAATCATTGGGTGATTTCAAGTGAAGAATTCCTCAAAATGTACATGGGTCCAGTCGAATGGCTTCACATTGGCAGCTGCTGCTTCATTACAATCTCCCACCACGTTCACCGCTTGTTCTTCTTCATTGGCTCATTTAGTTACCACGTTACTTGCAACGCATGTCCTGCTGTCCCTGCGCATGGCAGTCAATGGGATCTTTTGACAGTAGAACCCGTTTCTATCCATGGATCCGCAATCGTTTAACAATGCTGCTATGAATGACTTTGACTGGAGTTTGCTGGTGCATGTGCTGCTCAACTCATTCCATGTGGCTTTAGCAACCAGTTCTTGATGTCCAACTTCGACTTAATTATAGCGATAATGATTGGATAAAAATCAAATAACGGGAGTTTATCGTGCTTTGATTGGGTATATAATTAACCATATTGAAGGTACAAAATTGCACTCGAATGAATATGCGAGCGTGGCTTGATCTTTTGGTTGGGTTTAGTTAGCAACACCTGTATGGCTCTGCGCAATGTGTCTGTCGCTGCTTTGGCAGAGGAAACGCTCAGTTTGTCCTATAAGTTAGTGGAATATATGCCTTTATCTTCCAGGGATAACATACTATAAATTCATACTACACTTAATTTTTTTAATGAAGGTCAATTCAAATGCAAACCATGGCGTCAGAAGCGCGCCAAGTGGACCACTATTTACTGGACTGGCGCGACAGATGCAATGTTGATGACCTGTGTGGTGTCTGTCCATGGTTGACAGAACACCGTGACTTCATACGGTTGCGGTTGCTCACACGAACATCGACCACTCGCAACAGAACCATCCACGCTACTTTTCCCTTCACTGACACAGCCCAGTACTTTATAGCGAAAATTAATACCGTTGACGATAAGTTGTGTGATTGATTGGATTTCCTGGAAGCAAATGCGCGGTTGCGTGGTCGCGAGTTGAGGGAGCTCCCCTGGAAATCGCTGCAATGCTTGGTCCAATACCGCCGTCGTTGCATCATTTCGTGTTGCAGGTAGCCATTCCCCTTCGAGTAGATACACTGGAACCGCTACACATCGGAGTCCAGAGAGCAGTAGCAGTAGAATTGCTAGACACGATGTTGGCGATATGATTTGGTGCTTCATATACACACGATATTCTTTCTCTCTTATTGCCTTCTCAACTGGTTGTTAGTTGGAAAATGTGGAACGAGCATTATCCATAAAAAATAAAAACGCAGAAGGTAGGCGTGGTCCACCCCAGTGTGTGTCTCTGTCTCATCGCGCAATATCATTTAGATCTGAACACCATATTTTAAACAAATGCATTTTCTGAGAGACTGGTTGGAAATTCGTAGGTTTTAATCACGCGTGCTTGTCGCAAACAATACGAAATACCCAAATTCCAGAATAGTTTTGACACATTGACAAATCCAGAAATTTCCGTTGTACTGAGCTAAAAGGACAGCGGCATAGCTTTCTATCTTCTGATCTTAATTTTTGCTGGCATGTTCATTGAGTGTCATGCCGGGATTGAGGACGATAGCTTTGAAATAAACCATTCCCTGTAGTCATATGCACGTTTTTGAACGGATGTAGGAGAAACGACCGCTGTGACCCATAGTCGTCCCTCTATGGGACATATGTGTCTGATTCTCATCCCTTCTTATATAGGAATTTGCGTTTGTTGGTACAAGCAATGAAAGACTGGAATTCATTCGTTTGGCGGAGTCAGAGATCCCTTTGCACGTACATATCCACATCTCTCTCTCAACTCTCATCCATTTCCCCATATTATGTCATTTTATTGCTTAGAATTCGTTTTCTGAGAAAAAATAAGAGCCAAAAGACTCATGGATGGTGTCCGGCAGTCTAAATAAATTCAACCATACCATCAGAGCCCACCACTCACTTCACAACAACAAGTTGTGCGTCGAACACACACCAGCTCGATGAACTAGAACTCCCGACAGGCTCTTCGCTGCAACAATAGCGAGTGCAGAATGACGTGGGAGTGAGATGTGAATGTGTCAAAGAACATTCTTATACTCGCCATGTGTCTCCTACGTGGATTTCCAAGACCACTCGATCTACGATGAGCAGCATAGAGCGTAGGAAGAGTATTCATGGACAGTGAGGGAGACTGTCAATCTCTCAAACGTGTCCACACGATCTAGTCCGTATTCTAGAGACCGTCTGCCTACAGCAGGTGCTTGTCGCCACGCAGAAAAAAAGATTCAGCTTCGCTTGCATGTAGCTCCTCTTCATTGAGCACTGTATACCTCCTTGGCTATAATGACTTATTGTATGTGTATCTAAATTTTAGTAATATAAAAGACGCTAAACACCAGGAAACATGTCTGTAAAACGAGGTAGTAACTGTCGCTAATGTAAAGCCGTGCGGGGTATGCTCAGGAAAATCCTACAGAGCTCAAGACCAATTTGCTGACTGTTGCACTGGAGAGTTGACGAACTCGTGTTTCGATGTATTCCTCGTCGCCAGTTGGTGACCTACCCGTGCCCAGTTCGTTCCTCTTGCTGTTCACAATTCCCACAATCAGCGCAGAAGCACGGCTGTATGTAAAAAACGTGACCATATCATGTGGGATCTTCCGAATTTTTTTGCTGTTTAGACTTCATTGAACACACATGTAGTCAAAACCCTCCTGCTCATCATTTCATATTTCTCCTCCTCCTGGAAACACTAAGAAAACAAAGATCCACAAAATGATTGGTCGAGTATCGCTTGCAGTGCTGGGATTAGCGGTGATTGCTTCCTCCAACTTCTCGACCATCTCTGCTCAAGACGGCTTTGTGGGCCAGTATCAGGTTTCCTCTCCTTCGGTATTAGACGCCAATGAAGTTGGCACTGTTGCGACTGCTAGCTCCGGAACAAACGACGTTGGCTCTACCGATGTGGTCGTTGTCGGCGCCAGCGGCTCCAATGTCAGTGACGCTGATACAAACAGCACTAACACTGGCGAATCAACCGCCACAACCATCATGCTATTAGGTGGGTGGACCTCCGTTGCGTATACCAACACTGAAATCAACCTGCTGCTGGATACGCTTTCGCTAAAATCCAACTACGCATCGACCATCAACGATCCGATTTGCATCAGCTCCATTCACAGTCTCGACGTACAGAGCGTCTCAGGCACGAAATACAAGTTTGAAGTCTCTGGCTGTCCGATTTCATTCAACGATACGTTGGGTGCCTGCAACGAACGCGTCTGCACGGCAGCGAACTATGACGTGGTTGTCTACGTACCATTGACGTCTGACAGCTGTGAAATCCAATCCATTACGACCTTGTAGAATCCGCAAATTGATGAGCAGGTCGAATAGTAATGGGGTATTATGTTCTGTTGTCTAGTACTGAGTGTAATTTTTGAAGTTTATAGTAAAGTTGTAACACGTGCACTGTCGACTATAATCCACTCGTGTCTGACACGATGTTCATTATTACGCCTTTCATGTGTAGCTTCGTGACTGACTATCATCTATCTCGCTTGTGAATTTGGTACCACCTCACGACAGTCGAAAGGGATGACCAAGTATTTATCTTCCACCAAATTTCAAGAGATATCTGATATCCATCCTAAAACTACTAGAGAGCGGGATTTTGAGGGCTGATTAACGTCAGAGCTATCGCAAGCACTAGCGGGCACATAGCGCGGTTGTATTATCTTGAATCAATTGGTGGTCGTTTGGAGCAAGAAATGGATGTTATTCCATCATTCCAATACCAAGGTTGACAAAGAACTACGACCATCTCTTGTCGAGTATAATTAAGCAACCGAATATCCAATCTTGTACGACAGAAGGCATTGCTATCGACTTCTTTCCCAGATCATAAAGTCGTTACCGACATTAGCTCCGATCTCAAGTACAACAAGTCAAAACTATCCAGATTGGTGGAAATGGTGCGTAGCGAGCAGGTCTTGAGAATTATGAT
The DNA here is from genome assembly GCA_001600495.1 of Pilasporangium apinafurcum. Taxonomy (NCBI): domain Eukaryota; phylum Oomycota; class Peronosporomycetes; order Pythiales; family Pythiaceae; genus Pilasporangium; species Pilasporangium apinafurcum. The sequence goes on along the minus strand of BCKE01000027.1, from coordinate 188,706 downwards.
TGCCATTCTAGACCGATCTGAATACGGACTCTTCGCACAGATGTGTAAAGCACATAGCATCCAAGTCGTGGGTCATACTGATCAACAACTTTATCAACACAAGAATGAAGACATGGAGGCGCAAAAATTCCAAGAAGGCCACTGGTCGAGTGTTAGCATCTTCGTTGTCTGAAGAGACAGAAGGAAAGCAGGAATACTCAGAAGACTTCGATCTCCGAGAATCAAATGACGCAAGATAGACAAACCAAGTTATCACTGCAAGTTCGTCCTTGATAGAGATGTCAACGCTGCTAGAAACATCTTTCTCAAGAATGAACACTTATTCCTCGAGTCCAGGCGTCAGAAATGGCTACTCCGCGGTTGTCTAGTCTTAGCTTTTATTAGTCAAGTCGGATTCAAAGAAAAAAAGAGGAGATCCTTCCTGAGGTACTTTCGAATCTCATATGATTCGCGAGGCAATAGAAGTTGAATTCAAGGAGAAACGACACAACATGCCGCTGGGTTTTTCATCTTCCAATGACCCACAACATATCCACCCTCCCACAAAATCCCAAACCCTTTGATATTAGATAACCTTCCTCAATAGATACTTGAAAAATACTTTACTAAAAAAGACATATTAGAATTAAATACAAATATCAAGTTATTTAACATCGATCTGTACGGTACGTGAGGTTCCAAATAGTCGATGTGCGACCCCAACAGTTGACGCCATCTTTCTTATCTGAAGCAACAGGTAGCAACAAAAGGGAAACAATGGTGAACGCCGCTGCGGAAGCGAAGAAGAAGTTCGTCAACGTGCCGTTTCTTCTGGATTTTCTCTGCTAAAAACTCCGCTCATATGGTCTGTTTCTCTGTGTGTGTTTTCTGCAGCGAAGGAAACAATGCCTTTAAGAACCGTGATTACCCTGTGGCCGTTCAAAAGTATACTGAAGCCATCGAATTGGATGGCTCAAACCACGTGTACTACTCCAACCGAAGGTAGAGAGAAGATTACTAGATTTTTCGTGCTTGATAGTGAAGAAGGAGTAAATTCTGATGCCTTGAGTTTGTGCCATAACACAGTGCGGCGTATGCTGGCTGGGAGAAGTTTCAAGAGGCTGCCGATGATGCCGCCAAATGCATTGCATTGAATCCAACCTTTGTCAAAGGTGGGAGCATCTGTAAATAGTTTCTTCTGGTAAGGGAGACTAATGTTTGCTATTACTTAGGCTACCATCGTCATGGAGTCGCGCTCAAAGGTTTGAAGAAGTACGACGAGGCTCTTGCTACATTGCGTGCCGGCCGAAAGCATCACTTCGATAATGTCGACTTGAATCGACTCACCGCTGAAATTGAACCGCTTCAAAAAAATGCTGAGCTTGCAAAACGGAAAGGCATGAGTCCGGCGGAATTGCTGAAGGAGCAGGGCAACGATGCCTTCAAGAACGCTGCTTTTGAAGATGCCATCGAACTGTATACCAAGGCTATTGAAGCGGCGGATGAACCGCATTCGGCGTTGTCGATCTCGTGCTACAACAACCGCGCGGCGTGCAACCAGCAGCTGAGTAACTTCTCGGCGGTCATTCGTGATTGTACCCACGTATTAGAGTTTGACGAGCAGAACCAGAAGGCGCTACTGCGTCGTGCGTTAGCGTATGAAGGCTTAGAACGCTACCGCTTGGCGTTGCAAGATGTGCGTACACTCCTGGCGATCAACCCCAACGTTGAGGTGAGATAATTTCAGTCAGGATTAAAGACTGGCGAACTAGTATTATACATTTATTGATGCTTTACAATGATTTTGTTTACCATGTAGACGGCGAACAAAATGCAGCATCGTCTCGGCGAGTACGTCCGCAAGCTAAAGGAAGGGAACTGAGATATTCTCCAGCAAGTGTGTTTTGCTGTACAGCATGCTTAAATGGAACCGGTGAGAATCTATGGATTCTGAGTAAAATTTAGGTCGTTTGATTTCTCCTGCTGGACAAAAATTAGAACAAATCGAACAGCGGATGCCTCATGATGTGCTTTTGGTTGCTGCATGCTGGAGTTGTTGGTGGATATATTTGCCTCATATCTGGAATGGTTCCATGACTGGTACTCACTTGCATTTGTTTTTCCTCCTCATGATATATGGCAATTTGGCTGGACTTCGAGTCAAACTAGTCTGCATTGCAGTTCCCCCTCCAATGTTCTGCTTTGGGATTTCCATATCCAGGTAATTCGGGATTCGATCAGGAAGCGAAGATCCTGGCATATTTACGTGCGGTTGCTGTTGCTGATTCTGGTGATTGTACTGCTGGCGTTTTTGGACCAAGACAGTCGGATCATATTTCCGATCAAAGTCAGGTGATCTACCTTGGTGAACAAAACCAGTCTCCTCTGGATCGGTATTATCCTGGAAATTGGAGGCGAAAAACGAGTGAAATGTTCGATAGCTTCCACCACGATACAAAGTGCCGATATCTTCAAGAGAGTCGGAAGCTTTGAGTGTCAACGGAGCGGGTAGACTCCTACTTTCTTTCTACATGACCAAATTAAAACGATTATTGTAAATACACGTCAAATGTGGGGAGGACTCTCATGGATTGCTTACCATAGGTGAACCAGTGCCAACATGCATGGACGGTGGTGATACAAACGGCAGTGGCTGTCGTTGGTCGTGAAGCTGAAAGCCTCTCTCCTCAATCGGAAAGGATGGTACTAATGAAGGTTCATTCTGGTGAACAATCGTACTACTCATTCTGGTGCTGTTTTTGGCCAAATGAGGAGGCGAAAGCCCATGCTTAGTTTGTTGATTGTTGAATATAGATGGCTGATTTAACACCTGTGGTTTGCGTCGATGCTTAACTGACGTCTTTTTATGCTGTAGATTCGTTCTAAGCAATGTGAGATATTGTTTCCAGTCGCCTCGGTCCATATCCTCAGGATCGATTATTTTTCTAACCGCATTTGATGTTTTAGCGTTGTCTATGTGAGCAGATGATGCGCTATCACATTCCCGCACACTGACTGACAAGTAATTGCTGTCGGTAGTTTGCCGTGATACTGGTTCATGAGCAATGTTGGTAGAGATTGATGTTACGGAAGCAACGACATTATCTTCAGCTTTCGTGATTGTTTTCTGAACATTGCCTGTAGTAGCAGATGTTAACACATTGCTTTCTTGTGAACTGATCAAAAAACGGGTTGTGTCAGTGGCTTGCACTGATGTTTTCTCATGTGTAGTAGTGATGGCGCTAATTGTTGATGATGGATCAAGAGTTACAGCAGTTGTACTTATCTCGGACTTTTGAGTAGTCATAATCGCGTCATTCTCTGTTGCGACTTCCTGGCCATCTTTAGTCTGTATTCCGACGTCTATATGAGTCGATACTGCCGCGAAAGATTCTGAAGTTTGATGTTCGCTAGGTGGATGACCTTCTCGTAACGTTGAGCGATGATTTATCCATCGTATCCACAGCTCCTGAGCCTGTTCGTCAAGATTTTGCGCATTTGACGAAAGTTGCGATGCGATAGACCAGTAAAATGGAGATATCTCTCTCAGCCAAATTTCATTCCAAGCCTCCTGCCACAAGTTCGTCAAAATGGTTTCCATCAAGCAGTCATCAACAGCTCTCTCTGTGAGTTTCTTGCGCCGAAACATGGCACGGATGCCTTGTTGGAGCTTTCGTGCAGCAAAACGAGTTCGAAATTGGGCACTTCCGATGATTTGTCGAGTCTGTGTGTTGTTACGCATCGGATGTTCAGCGTACAGTAAGTTCGTTGTCACATGATAATACCACAACACTTTGCTAAATTCATAGGCTTGCCATTGACCATCTTTCATGATTTCTTCATGTAGGTGATGCAGCTGCATACCAATATGATCATAAAGATAGTGTTCCCGTTCGAAGTCGAGTTGTTGCAGGATGAACTGCTTTTTGCGCTTGATGGCCTCATTTTCGGTCTGCTCTTGCTGCTGCATCTTTTTGAATTGCGCGATTTGTGCTACTTGGACATCTTGACGCACAGCGAAGGGAATGATCTTTGCGGATGCCAGAGCGTGATTATGGCGCTCAAACCTGAATTCGAACGGTTTCGCGACACTGATCTTCGTGAGTACTCGCATGAGATGCTCAAAGACGTCTTTGCCAGTTAAGCATGACTTAAGAAAATGAATGTTGTTGATATCCACCAGAAAGTTTTCTTCCTGCACGGTAACAATTTGCTGGAGAACGAATTTCTGTAGTTCTGTCGCTGCCATCTCGACCGTCATCTTCGCAGAAACACGGATTCGGAATGGGCCCACGATTGTGCTGAGCTGATCCAAGGTGTTTGCTGTTATCTCTGGATTTCCAAATTGAAGTTGTGCAACTGTTGGAAGGCGATCGACTTGATTAATTGTCTTGGAAGAAGTGACACCATGGAGTTCTAATTCCATTCCAAAAAATGAATATTGCGAGGTTGCAGGCCAAGCATGGGTGACGCGCACATGATAAGCAGCTTGATAGTCCACTGAGGGACAAACACGCGTACTTCCATGTTCTTGCATACGGCAACAACCTAAATGAAGATTTGATACGCTTCCTGTAGATATGAAGCGCCACACGCAGCCATCTGATATGCGTGAAAAAGCACAAGGTGATTATTAAGATAAAAATAGGTCCATCACGTAGTGGTCAGTAACTGACAACAATCGCGACATCTATTCAATTCTTTGTGTTCGTAGAGAACGGAGACAAATTATACTAACGAAATTGGCGTCGTGATCGCGACATCCAAGACTTGCGCGTTGCACCTCTAACCGTCAACTATTGCCTGGACAAACTCCCAAAGCAGCGAGACCTCCTTCGATTTGGGATCTTTCGATGGTGAACGTGGAGAGCTGGGGGTAGCACCACTACCATTTTCGGAGTCGTCTATGCGGCGGATGTTGCCTTCGTGATCAACGAACGCACGAGATTTAGGGGACGGACATTCCAAGGTATGCGCTGGTGTGGTTTCCACTTCTGAATCATTTTCGTTGGCTGCATACCATTGCTGAAGACGTTCCTCATGTTTGCTATTTTGCCTCACGAGCAAATTGTGCTTACGCTCTTTTATCTCTTTGATAAGCACTCTTCTGTGGTGCTTTCGCTCGTCTTGATGCTTTTGAGCTAACATCTGTTCTTCTTGTGAGATATCCTCCTTCTCCTCGGTTGTATGTGTTGCTGTAAATAAATATTCGAGCTTTCCAACAGATGTACCTCTCATCAGCATGCGCTTGGTGATGGTGTTTGATCGGCGAATAACTCCGTCTTCGTCCATGTATTCAACCTTCTCTTCTAACGGTGAAGCAGCCTGAATCGACGTTGTGGGCAACGAGTTTGCAATAGCTAGTCCCATCATCTTGTCGTGATTTGGATGTAAACAACTGCTAGAGCGATGTGAAAATGAAAAGTGAGATGAGACTGTCGGTGCGTCGAACACTTGAGACGATCCTAATGGTCTGATCGGAGGAGGACGAAGAATCTTTGAAGGGCTGCATACAACCAAGTGAGTGCAAGGAAATGGGTGTATTTTATGTGACTATCGATCGAAATTCTAAAAATATGCACGATCACCGGCTCTGATGCTGAAAAAACTCGGTATCTGATCCGTGAATGGAAAAGCATCGATCATAGGTTTGCCTGCAGTGCTAAGGAGTGACAACTGGCATGTAATTCTCCGTAGCATTCTCGAGTGGCAATTCCGATGGCAACATAGTCTTAGCCTGTTCAGAGCGCTTACGGCGAAGATTCCCGTCGTCGTCGATATACGTATTTGTTTTGGAGGGCGAGAACGGCCGATTCTGTTCAGTGATATCAATTTTGGCTAATTCATGGGAAGCCAAGTATTGCTGGTCGTGCCAAATTTTCACTCGAGTATGGATAAGCTCATTCGCATCTTTCAACCACTGTGTCTTTCGTTGCTTTTCCAATTGCTTGAGAGTCACGCTACCCTCTTCCTTTTGTGAAGCGGCTTGATTTGCTTTTAGCACTGCTGCTTTTCGTTCCTGCGTGTCCTGAATACGCTCAGCCAGCGATGTATGGGCTTGATCATCCAATGAAATGGCCAACGCATTGTTAATGGGGATTCCACGCTGAATCATTCTTCGGGTCACCTTCTCAGATCGGCGAAGAATTCCGTCAGGATCGAGATATTCGACTTTTCCATCCAAACCGTGATGAGTGGAAGGAGTGGGCGAGATCACCAGCAGATAGGAAGCCATACTGCTTGAAGCACACTCACGAACGATCTACCGCTGATAGTAGACTGAACAAAACATGGCAATCCTCGCAGTATTATTGAAGATGCAGCTCAGATTGGTGTCTAATTATGAACATCAAACAGGTTCTGGTTCCTCGCAAACTCAGCTGCTCCATATATAGCTGCGGGTACTTTTGACGTTGTGGAGACCTCAAGGCCCTTCATAATCATCATGATTGCTGGTGTGAAAATATAACGTTTGTGATTCATGAATGGCCAACAATTTGGTTGTCAACTGTGCCCATCATCGACATGTAAGAGCAGGTTTCGACGAAACAAATGATGAAGACGAATCATTCGTGTCTATAGACATGGTATTTTGGAATGATACATTGGAACTAGGATCCTTCTTGCTGTTGCATTCAGGCTCATCATGAGTGGTCTGCACATACGATCTACAGTAACATGACATAAGTCAGAACGATAGACGTCGATGATGCTTTCCTGCTTTTATAATCAATGCCTGGTGTTATTATGATGCTTGCTTCGGCTAAAGAAGTCTCAACCATTAAAGAGTCGGAGAGCTCATTACTAGACTGGTGCTGGTGTTGCCGATGATCATTGCGAGCGTAAGAATTGTCATCTTCGTCGCTGTTGGAGTTATCGTTAATATCCCGCTTCGTGACCTTGTGCTGCGACTGTGGTGCCATGCATGTGTCGTCGAAGAAACTGTCATTTAAGAAATTAAAGTTGTTGATGACGTCACTAGAGACCTGCGGCCAAAAGCCATCCAGCATCACCTGCATAAGCTCACTAAGTAGTGTCAACGCATCATAATCTTCCGAGTCAGAGCCTTCTTCATCACTACCATCGCGCTTATTGGCATTGAATCGCTGGTTTTTGTTGATATTGTCTCAAAAATGTCGGTTCGAAACATAGTCACTGATCATGTTCATCCAACAAAGTCCTCACTGCGCATGTAAATCGTGATGTGCCTACATAATCGAATAAACGATCGATAGATACGCAATGAGCGCTGAGACACCACCATTGACGACTATTCCACCAACAGCAATCGTTATCTTCACGGCCTGCAATTACACACACAGCGTGGCTTCCAAGACAACGAGCCATGGCGAGTTGGAATAAAACTAGAAAGGAGAAGAAAACGAGAGGGACAAGGATCGATATTCATGATTATGAGATGGCTGGATTATGATTATCCTGAAAAGTGGAAGGTGATCAATTTTGGTCCATCGAAAATTGTAATCACGAACGCTGCGGTAAGTCATGCCTACCATTCTCAACAAGACAATCAATAACTGCGCACACATTCAAAGTAGAATGCTCTTTTCTGCTGGTCTGCTTGCATAAACTGTGAGTAGCAGTGCAATCACGTGCGCATCAGCATATCATTTTTAATTATGCAACCGTGACCAAAACTTCAAAAGATAAATATGAATCGACCATCATCCCGCACCAAACAACGTAAAGGCATTGCAGTCGTCCTCGTTGGCCGCGTCCTGTGTATGATAGGAAGGAAACAGCGCAGGAATAGTTTCAATTTGGAACTCGCTGAGATGCGGTTGGTGAACTTGATAATAGTGTTGGCACTCTACAGTTTCTTCGGTATTCTTCTCTTGCCATCCGTCATCTGAGTAATTCCACGAGTCTTGTTCGATCAAAATAGTGTCTCGACTGGATTCATTGTGCTGTAACGAAGCGTGAAGCTTCTCCCCCTTCATCATTGTCTGATGATAATATGCCTGGGGCTGGCATTGATGGTTTTTTGTTGGTTCATGAGCCATTACATGCACATGCTCTCGTTCTTGAGAAATATTGTCTTTTTGGTTTGTAGATCGTCTCCAGCTGCCGAATATAGTCGAAACGGGATCTACATCATCACCTTCGTCATCGCTGTCATGCAAATACCACTGCTCCACTCGTGCATCATCGACAAATGCGTTATTATTATCATTACCAGCATCATCAGTATCATCGACTGGTAATGGGCCAAACAATGTCACTGGCATTGGTGGTCCAAAGAGCGTGAAGGCGTCACAATCGTCGACGTCCTCGTCGTTCACCCAGGTTACTTTATCACCAAAATCATTGCTATCTTGTTCATAATGAGACAACGATGGTCGCTCTGGTTCATACACGTCGTCCCAAAAAAGCTCCCACGGTGCATGCTCTCGACTCTCTTTATCACTAGCGATGAACGCTGCACGTGCCATTCGTTCTCGATAAACGGGATTCAAACTCTCCATCTCAGCGACTGCTTGTTCTGCTACAAACGTCTCTGCCAGCCCCGTGGTTGGTCGAAGCGAATTAGTCATCATCTCAGCGTTACGAGCCTTTACTACAAAACAATCGGCCAATTGACCTCGCCCACGACATTGGACAATCTGCACCTTTTGGTCGAGGAGTAAAGCTTCTTGCTCTCGTTGGTGGCAATCTTGCATCGATAAAGGGGTACCAAAGAGCATGGCTGCATCGCAATCTTCCTCCTCATCGACTTGACTGCCCACTGGAAGGCTTTGTTGCGCTTTCCACTGCAATCGTCGCTTCTGAAGCTTGTCTTTAAACGTCGACCAGGACTTGGCTTTGTGGGGACTACGAGTTTTCTTCTCCTTCTTCTCATCTTCTTCTTTGCTTGCCGTTTCCCCACCAAAAAGCGCCTTGATCTCTTCATGTTTCATCAACGCCTCTCGCTTCATGCCAACCATCGCGGCGGCACGAATTTCGACGAGCGCGGCGATACCACCCGCGATTTTGTCATTCACAAACCCTGTGAAGAAATCACTGACGACACGCAGCACTTCCTGATCGATACACAAATCCATCGCTACACCCAACACACAGCATGCCAATCCACCACCGACTGCCAGCATTGCTAGTACGAGCTGTGCACTACGTTTATGATCTACAGGTGCAGGTGTGAGACCTCGCATTTGCATCTCTTGATGGCACAAGCGGAAGCGGCGCTTGCATTTTCTGCGCTGCACAGCCGAGTAGACGATTGACGGACAGGAAACGACCGCTGAAAGTCCCGCCGTGACAATACCTGCGCCAATCGCTGCAGAAACCTGCACGACCCGCACGTGTTTAGACACTTCGAGCTGTACGCGCAGAGTCGTCTCGAGCACAACGAGATCATCATCTGTGAGTGTAGAGGCGTCAAACTTCATGAAGTGACTATCTGTTTTCGTGTTCTCTTGGCTCTATGCGTGGTATCTTTGCATCCAATTGAGCAAATGAAGAATTGATTAAGTGATTTTAGAGCGATGGGTTCAGAAAAGAGGAAGAGAAGTGATACTGGATGAGGAATCGACACGATGGGTAACAGCATATCATATGGATATGAATTGATTGACTAATTTATAAGGGTTTGAAAGATACTCTCTCACATCTAAATACGGATGACTGGCGGCTATCAGAATACGGACTAGATCGTGTGGACACGTTTGAGAGATTGACAGTCTCCCTCACTGTCCATGAATACTCTTCCTACGCTCTATGCTGCTCATCGTAGATCGAGTGGTCTTGGAAATCCACGTAGGAGACACATGGCGAGTATAAGAATGTTCTTTGACACATTCACATCTCACTCCCACGTCATTCTGCACTCGCTATTGTTGCAGCGAAGAGCCTGTCGGGAGTTCTAGTTCATCGAGCTGGTGTGTGTTCGACGCACAACTTGTTGTTGTGAAGTGAGTGGTGGGCTCTGATGGTATGGTTGAATTTATTTAGACTGCCGGACACCATCCATGAGTCTTTTGGCTCTTATTTTTTCTCAGAAAACGAATTCTAAGCAATAAAATAATAAACGGAAAAAAATGCGGACCATCGACTGGTGGTAGTTTCAGCAAAATGAACCCAATATGCAGAGGAATATTAGGTAAACACCAAGCTGGTGAATACTATGCACGCCGAAGAAGGAGCCACGACACGAATAAATATGGTTCTCAGTTCGCTATGTTGCTTCATTGGCGCTTGAAAATTCGGCCGTTTTCATCGAGCTAAAGAGCATTGATGCTTCGGAATCGTCGGCCAGCGCATGTATTGTGCGCTTGGAATCGTTCTCGAACAGTTGTCTTTCTTGAATCAATGGTGCCACTTCTGTCATTTCTGGATTTTTGGGTTCGGGGATGATTCGCATCGGTCCAAAGAGCAGATATGCATCCTCTTCTCTTGGCCCAAAAAGCAAATAGTCATTCTCTTCTTCTTCTGCTCTCTCTTCGTTGTTCTTACCATCATCACAATCACTTAGCATTACTCTAACAGGTGGTCCAAACAACGAGAAGGCGTCGAAATCATCCTCTTTCTGATCTTCCCCCTGTTTTGATGAGTTATAAAAAGATGGCCAACCATGCTGCCGCATCTCTAGTGCTGATGAATCATCAAAGATTCGAGTATTACTCTCAGCAGTGCTAGTTCGATCGGCAGCCGGCGTCTTTGCTCGCACCACAAAGCAGTCGAGTACAGCTCCACGGATATGATATTTCAATATCTCGACTTGTTTATCCACGTGTCGTCTCAATTCTAGTTGTTTCTTTTTAGTTAAGTTGCTTGAACGTGGGCCAAAGAGCGTCATGGGGTTATCGTCGTTATCATCGGCATCATTATCGTTACATTCGAGAGATTCCTCCTTTTCAACCGATGGCCACCGTCGCCACGATAGGCTCGACAGACTCTGCGCCTTCTGGTGAAACTTTTCCAGCTGTTGATTCGCTTTGTCAGCAAACTTAGTCGTATCTACAGACCACGACTTGGACCGCCACACAGAGTTTCCTGTCTTCTTTTCTTTCTTCCACTTCAGCTTCTCCTTCTTCTTGTTCTTCTTCTCCTCTGGGAAAAGTGCTTCGAGTTCCTCTACTGACATAACTTTCCCATTTATCTGCTGTTGTCGCTGTGCCACCATCGCTGCGGCTCGAATCTCGACGAATGCAGCAATTCCCTCGACCATTTTGCCGTTAAAGAAGTCATCAAAGAAGTCACACATTACCTGGACAACACAATCATCAACACACAAATCCATCGCCACACCAAGTACACAACACGCGACACCCGCTCCCAATGCTCGCAATTTCATCGCGCGCTTGGCCAGCTTGTCTTCTTGGACTGGTGCAATTAGTATCTCACGCATTTCCATCTCTTCCCGACATAATCGATACCGTTCTTTGCATTTCTTGCGCTCACGAACAGAATAAACGACCGACGGGGCGGACAACACGGCTGACAACCCACCAGAGAGTACAGCACCACCTACAGCAGCTGTCATTTGCATTATGGCGACGTGCTTAGCGACTTCGACCTGCACGCGCAGTGTCCCTTCAAGCACGACGAGATCATCATTTGTGAGCGCGGACGCGTCGAATTGCATTGGAATTGCTCGATTGTCTTCTTCAATCGAATCATCGAGTGAATTTTCGACTCATCGATTCATTCAATACGACGAACTGACTTATTATGGGTGGTAAGTAGCTGGTCATCAAGGATGAATTGATTACCAACCAGTTGTGACGAGCAGACGTTCCTACTGGTATGGCGACGGTAATCTTTCATTACCACAAGTTTATCAACTCATGTGGTTTCTTGTGAAGTGTTGTTGTGGTGATTTTGCACTACTGCTCAAGCTTCGAAACAGCATTTCATCGCACAACACTCCTACACGCACCAGATATCTTGCAAACTGGGCAGGAACGAGACCATCGGCCCCATTTCTTTCCTCCAAAAAAATGTCTAATCACTCTCTATCTCAGTTAATAAAAGCACCCGGATATTGGGCTGGATCGGATGAGTTTTAGAGATCTCATAGCATTCTAATCCATGCGAATTCATAGATAACATACTGACTGCTAAAAGCTAGAAAAAAGTAGCTTCAAAACAACCCATTGGCAAAAAAATCGAGTAAGGGATTCCCACACCTCAAAAAGAAAAAGGTGACCATCTCCTCTGGTGCAATGCCGAAGAAAACCAAAGATCTGCGTCATTACCATGGAAATAGCTACTCTAATTGATGATTGTAGAAGGCTCTTTGAGAAGCAATTCGAGCGGAATAAGTGAATCCATTTGAATCGCCTGGTTGTTCGGACTGAGAAAAGCGGAACTCATAGCGTGGCTGGTGGAAAAGGATATCGCTCATAATGGGCTAAGTGCATCAACCACTGCATCAAAAATAGAAAATGAATATTTGTCTGCCGCTGACGAGACTCCAATCTTCGACGATTCCAAGGTAGCCTCCGAAAAGGATGCACAATTTTACGAATTCGTAGTTGATTTGCATATAGTAATGAAGCCATTAATCCGGATAATTTTTTTAAATTTATTAATAAGAGTTTATATGTGCTATGTGTTGTGAACAGCACGCCGGATAAATATTAATAAATTCTTTAGTACAGTTTGTAGATGAGCAGGCAGCGATCAGTTCCTTGTTTTGAGCAAAGAGTCGTTCTCTGTGCTCAAGACGACTTCTTCCAGGTGTAAGTGCACACACGCTCACTGGGATACCTTATCATAGCAACGTATCTGTCTTAAACTTGATGGGGCTGAATTGGAGCGCCCCGAGGTCAAGCTGTTGCGGCTGTTGCTATCCGTCGTCCAGATACACTTCGAAACCCAATGACAAATCGATGATCCAACCAACTACGCGTCCCGTGGAAGAACAAGAAAATGCAAAACAACCACTCGTAGTCGAAGATGAAAGCTGGAAGCGATGGAGTTCCTACAATTTGATTCATGCCCGCCATGCACAAGAGAAGAAGGCAGCTTATGATCCGCCTCCATATCGAAGTCAATCTCTTCCTGCTGAAGCTGTGTGGGATCTCTAGCATCAAAGGAACTGTCAAAGTTTTCCGCTGGTCAGGATGTTTTGTCTGTTCGCTGTAGGCTTCTCAATTGCGCCTTGTTCTTCTTTATAAGTATTTAAAAAAACAATCACCACAAACATGAGAACACAGTGGTTGTGTGTTGATAGAACCTTCGAGATCCACATGATGTCGGTGAACTTAATGGACCAGTTCAACCTTCTCTTTTCTCATCGACAAACCATGATATAGTACTCCAATGGCTCATAGCATGATGAGAACCACTACATGTCACCCATCAAATAAAGCCAGAACATCAACAGACGTTCTGTACGCTTACTCCATCATGATCACGGTACATCTTCCTCCTCATCCAAGCGAGAGATGATCTTCAACGCTGGACCGATCGCCATAATCTCCCATCGTAATACATGCGACAATTTATCGCCCGCATTACGTGTTGCATGTGTACTCGTGCGGTAATTTGTTCTTCCTATCCAGCGAACTTCGACAAATGACTCGTTTGTGCTCGGGTCTGTGACGGTGAGAAATTCCAAAGACACCGTCAAATCGGCCCAATTAAGTATCTCGTGTTCAGGTACATCAAATAAGCATGATGGTGAGCCGACGGGCACCACGGGGTTCATACTGTGCGTACCAATACAATACCCTTTCGCTAAGAGCATGGGACCATCCGGATTCTGCGGATTTGGGAGTTCGACTGTGGTTTCCATGCGATAACAGAGCCCCACTGTGCGAAACAGTGGAGGAGCATCTGGTGCGCGCACGTCTCGACCATAGACAAAGGCATTACTGTTGACATATTGCAGAACATCCAGCCGACAGGTATCAGCCTTGATCTTCTTGAATCCTTCCATGGTCAAATGGCAATGCCACGTCTTCTCCATGAGTTCATGCACCGATACTTCATTGCTAAATCGCTTTGTGAATAAGAATTCGTTGATACTCCCCTTTAAACGACGATGCAACACCCATCCAAGCACTTCCAATTGTGGCCATAATCCGGTGGTTTTCGAATTGAGCAATCGGTTCTGTACGCGACGAATCTCCTGCGTATGATCCAAGATCATCTCCTTCACATCGTTTTCACTCACAGAACGGTAGCGATACACCAATGCAGCATCTTCTGCACTTATCGGTTCTGGGTTCTCCCACAATGCATCACTCAGTAGTGTCGGCTTCTTTAAGTCTATCTTGTCATTTGTTAAGTCACATTTGAGTGACCTAGTACTGGTAGGGAAGAGTGTGTTCGCATGTAAAACGTACTTAAGCTTGGCCATTGACGCGACTATGGGTACCAGCTTGGTTATCTGTGACTCTTGTTCACGGATTGACGCCTTCATAAACAAATTCTCAGCCACCAATTGGTTCGCCAACGCTACCGCCTTCGCATACGCACTCGTGTCTGCCGATGAGGAGGCATTTCGTCTTCGTCTTGTTCCATTTTCTTTTTCGACACTAAGTTGATCACGATGACAGAGCTCAGCAAATTGTTTCTCTAAGTGGGCAACCTGATCTTTCATCTGTTGCAACCCATCACGTTGTCGTTGACGCAAATGGCGCATCTTCTGACAGTTCCGGCGTCGACGCGCCTCAACTGCATTGGCGATCGGGATTTGTGATGGTGTGGCGGCCGTTATTGTTTCCTGAAGGTTCGTCCAGTCAGACCAACGTGAGGATGATGCCACTGTGGATGGAGCTACTGTTGGCTCCTCTTTGCTGCTATTGGGACATGGGCTATCAGGATTATTGTCGTGGATCCTGTTGCCCTTACCAGCCGATTGTGATGGATTCGCAGGCAGCTTGTCTTGTAACTCTGTCGCATCATTCGCCTGCAATGACATTGAATTAAACTCCAGCTGGCTCACCATGCTGCTGTCATCATGGTCGGTTTGAAAATAGACATCATCCAGGCTTAAGCGGATTTCAGGGGCGTCAGCAATTAACGACAACAGATCCACATCATCTTGGTTAGTGCCGTCATCCACATCAGGTATGAGCAGATCACTTAATGGGGAATGAAAAGAGGAGTAGATTTGATCATCACCAGCCACAGAAGACTCTTGATCGCCCTGAAGGCGCATGGTTTCCCCGCTAGGACCGGAAGAAATAGCAGCCGAATAGAGATGAACGCGACTGACTACCTCGCTGCTTGCACTTGGCGAGCTGTCCTAAACATTCTTCGTTTAACTTAATCCACCACCAAAAAACCTCCATACAAGAGACTTTATCTGGTCTCGTATCGAATTGGGGCAAACAATTTGTCAAATGATTGCGTTATGATTCTCTTTCAAATCAATCACTTGGATCCACTTTCTTTTGTTCATCCTGCCTGCCATTATTCCCTATATATTACCCAGTCGCGTTTGTGAATACGCAGACTAGTCTCAAAAATCACTCCACGCCGATTTATAATCCCTCATTGTGTGATGAATGAAGACGGGATAGAAGAACGTGCCGTTTACTCCATGAGTGACATTCTGGTAGAGGATGGAAATATGTTCAATACTGGGCCAATCTTCGCCAGTTCCCATCGCAACAAGTTTGAAAGTGCATCCGCCGCATCGCGGTAGGCAATCCTCTCGCTCTTGTAGTTTGTTTTTCCCGACCAGCGCAACTCCACGTATTCTTGTTGTGTGATGGGATCCACAGCTGTCAAAAGGTCCATCGACAGCGTCAGATCTGCCCACTGGAGTTGCTCGTTCTCGTCCAGCCTATCGACTAAGAGGGAGATATCCACATCATTCGACAAGTCTGGATTGATGCTATGCAAGCCAACGCGGTAGATTTTCGCTGGTAATTGACAGTTATCCGACACACGGAATTTTTCCGTGGTGATCTCTGTCCGGTAGCGGAGACAGATAGTGCGAAACACGGTCCGCTCTTCGAGCGGTCGAATATCACTACCCAGCACCACGATGTCGTTGTTCAGCCACTGAAGGATCTTCCAGTCCCTCATCGATGGCCTTTGTATTGGCTCATCACGAAAACGGTGAATGCACTCCCATATATCCTCCAACAGGCCAACCGTAGAGATGCTGGGCCCGAAGCGTTTGGTAAACATAAACATCATTTCGCTACCGTCCACGCAGCGACGAACATCCCAATCAAAAGCACGGGCGAACTGCGTTTGATTGCCATCTAGCAGTAGACGCTCGTGAATTTTACGAATGGTACGCGTGTGGTCCACGATAATTTTGTTTGCTTCAATAATTGTTAGGTGGTGATAAAACCGGAAAATGGCGGCCGCTTCATCTCTTCGCATACAACGTTGTTTGTGGATCAACGTATCGGTATCTAACTGATGTGTTGACTGCTGTTCACACTCGAAAATCGTACAAAGACGTTGTTTCCAGATTTGTTGTTGTTGAATTGACGCACGAAGGAACACATTTTCAGCACTCAACTGCTTCACCTGCGCTACCATCTGTGCAAATACGTCTTGCTTGGCTTCCGCTGGTCTCTCAGAAGAAAAATCAAGCAGAGCCTTGTGTTTTTTTTCCAATTGCACGACTATTTGCTTCATTTTTGCGATCAGGTCTCGCTGGTGCCATCTGCTTCGCCGCATATTGGCGCGATTCTTCCGTCGTCGCTGCTCCACCAAGGTATCTGCATGTGGAAGATGCATTTTCTCACTAAACTCATCCCAGCTCACCCATGACGACGGCGCTTCGCCTTTATTGCTCTCTGTATTGTTACTGCGGAGGTTGAAATACTCAGTTTCAACCAAGTCCGGTGAAGAGGTAAGGCTATCATCTGCAATACATAGCGATGGATACGTCGCCTGGAGTTGAGGAACAGAGGAAACTGCTGTAGGGAGATAGTGTTCGCGGTCAGGTGACGGTGGTGCTGATGTCAAGATGGATTGCAACTCCATCGGATTCGATAAGATGCTGCGGAGGTCCATTCTCCACGTGCTGAAGCCGCCAATGAGTTTATCAGGAAGTGATGTTTGTGCACTGTCACTTAAGTGCCATATTTACAAAATACGGTTAGATTTTTGATTTCACTCAATAAAAAGGTTTAAATTGTTTACAAGACCAAAAAGCAGCTAAAATGGCTGAAGGCGACAACTGCAAAACAAGTGCATCGAAAAAAATGAAGGAGCATTGGTAAGCGCGACGAGATTCATACTATGCGTGCCAATGCAATAGTCTTTCACTGAGAGCATAGAGCCATGAAGATTTAATCAATTTGGATGTTCAGAGGTGGGTTCCATGCGAAACAACAGATGTGCATTAGACGCAAATATGTCTTGGTCGTATACAAAAGTATTACTATTACCAGATCGCAGCACACCCAGCCGGCATATGTCTACTTTAATCTTATTAAATGCCTCCACAGTCAGATAACGTTGCCACGTCTTCTCCGTCAGCTTATGAATAGATACGCCCTTACTGAACTGCTTAGTGGGCAAGAATCCCATGATGCTGTGTTTCACACGGCAATGGATCGTTCACTCAAATACCTCCAACTATGGCCACATTCCCCTAGTTTTCAAGCTTAGCAGTCGATTTTTAATCGGCCAGATCTCTTAGGCGTGGTATAAAAGTATCTCCTTCATGTTATCTTCGCTCATCGTGCCCACTTTGCTTTGCAACATAATGATCATGTGCAAGCGCACTAAGCAGCGACTAGCGAAAACAGTTCCAAATGTTCCTGTTCTAATATCCCTCAATGGTCCGTTTGCTCACCGAAAATCTCATTTTATAGTGAATGAACAAATGTACCTTGAGCGCGGCTGTCTAGTCTTAGCTAGCTTTTGCTGGTTGAGTCAGCCCCAAACAAAAAACACGAGATCCCCCCCTAAGGTACTCTCATATCTCATATGATCTCTTCGAGATTGAAGTACAAAACATTACAGTCAACTACACAATTTTGCGAAGGTTGATCAGTGATGCTTGAGGGAAATAATGCATTGATTAATAGTATCCACCATGTCGCAACAGACCTCGCTCACTTGTTGTTTGCATGCAGTCGATAAAACCAAACTTGTGAAAACCTTCCATGTTTCCAGCATTACTCTTGTTCCGTGCTCTTCTTTGTAAATCCAAATCGAAATGTAAGATCTCACAGGGTTAGCTGCAGAGATCACCATCAGAGGGCACAAAGACCACAAAATATCCATATTCATTTTCTTAGTTACTAATACTGACCGCATGTCACTGAACTTTAAACTAGAGATCTATCACGACAACCAAGAGAAATTCCACGTAGTAATAGAAGCAAAAATGCTTGTGATTGTTTCGTCTCTTTCTAGACATTGACCTTAGTTCTATCGGTACTTTTTGTGAGTAGTTTACACTGTCGGTCGATCCCAGGAATAACGAAGACACGGGATTTCCAAGCAAAATTTTCGTGAAGCCAATCGGCGAGTGAATGGTGTTCACTGATCACTCGGCTCAACGACATTGATAATTAAGCTTTTGGTATGAAATCTTTGGCTGTTCCTTGAGCGCGACAACAAAAGCGCGCGACGCTGGTGTTCTAACTGAACCACAGTCTCTTTCATTCGCACGACCAAAGCTTTGCGATGTCGTCTCCAACGTCGCATAATGACACGGTTCTTATGTCGCCGTTTCTCTACGATGACATCTGCAGGGGAACAACTGAGTTGCTCATTAAGCAAGTTCCAGTTTGACCAGACAAGGGGCAGAGCAGAGTTCGTAATTTGTCCTTGAGTAGTTGAATTCTCATTGTGGAGTTCCTTATGTTGCCCGCCATTCCTTGAGTTGTGTGAAGAGCTACCGGCTGGATGAGAAGAAGGGATGTGGAGACGTGAAGCTGTAGCAATGGAGAAGGATGATTGTCCATGATCGAATGATGAATTTGATGATGTCGTCAGAATGAACTGCAGATCCATGGGATTTGCCAGGATGGTGCGAAGATCCATGATTCTCCGGAGGCTATTACTCAAATAATCAAGTTCAGATCTGATGGTGAACACTTAGGACTCATCTCCCATCCGCTATCGCAATCACCAGAGGATCGTAATCATCTTAGTCGATTTGTAACTGTGTAAGATCAGTTACTTATTGATTATAAAGCGAAACAGCTTGCCATCAATGGTTGTACAGTAGTATGTATGCTGCTATTGAATTGATATATCGTTGTATGAGACTCTTCTTCCTCTTTTCAAGATCAACGGTTGCCACGTGGCGTGTTCTTGATTATCGTGGTGGTTGTCCTGATTATATCACGCTCGAATTTATTGGTTGGATTACTATGCTAACTAGCACTATCAGTACTGGATCGACTATCGTTTTCCAACGCAGTATAATTGGCAGGATCACGGTATGCAACGCATCCAGTCTTTCAGTTTGTGATGCCTGTCTAATGAACCTCAACATTCTCTTGCTCAGTCCTTACGTCCATGACTGTCAAAAACTTCATCGACAACGTCAAATTTGCCGACTAAAGCCTTTCGTTTCCGTGAGGGATGGATGATGCATTCACCCAGTCCGGATTAATGCTCTGCATGCCCACACAGAATTTCTTCGTTTGTAACTTAATACTACCCAACACTAATGGGACCGCTGTTGTGACCTCATCACATATTGGGGCCAAATATAATACCACCAATCCTTCTCCATCAGTTTACAGGGGAAAACATTGCTGAAGGTTGCAAATCGCTATGCAAAAAGGAACGCCATCTATCCATCATTTACGCTTCCTTGAATGGACTTTCAAGACCACTCAAGCTACGACGAGCAAAATAGAATGCAGGAGTATCCGTGGATCGTAGGAGAGTCTGATAACCTCTCAAACGCGTCCACACGATCTAGTCCATATTCTGGTAACCGTTAGTCTCCATGTCTGTAACTCTTTCCTCAGCCTCAGTTCAACTTTCTGGCTTTGAGCAAATCTTTTCGATCACTCAAGCGATAGGAACAGTTCAAATGGATGCGTGTAGCTGAAATTGTGCCATAGGAGAAGAGCTTGGCTTTGTCTTCTCCAGCAAGATTGGCCGTCCATTAGTATTGGGGGGAAATCCAACTGATGATGAAGCAAGTGTAACAAAAGAACATAGCTACGGAAGATGAAATCCACTTAAGTACAGGGAGGGATCACGTTCAACGCTGGACCCATAACTGCCAGTTCCCATCGCAACAGGTTCGATACCACATCGGTTGCGTCCCGATACGCATCACATTCGTTCTTGTAATTGGTTTTGCCCGACCACCGTATCTCAATCTGCTCTTGGTTAGTAATAGGGTCGACGATTTCCAAAAACTCCATAGACAGCGTTAAGTCTGCCCAATGAAGCTGCTCATGGTCGCTCTGGCTATTTGCAAGAAGCAGTGCGTTATTCCAATCTGGATTGATGCTTTGATTCCCTACACGGTATCCTTTTGCTACCAATTTCGTGTTCCCGGAATCTGTGTAGACTTCAGTGGTGGTTGTGGTCCGGAAACGCAGGCTAACGGTGCGGAATATGGTCCGATTGTCTAGCGCTCGGATATCACTGCCTAGGGCCACGGCATCGTCATTGACCCATTGCAAGACTTCCCACTTCCGCGCACCAGTTCCGATCCTCAAAACGCGTGTTGATAACATATCGCACTTCCAGTCTGCATCCATTAGCTCGTAGATGGATATAGTAGATGTGAACCGCTTGATGAATAAGAACATCATCTCCCCACCGTCTACACGGCGTCGCATGTCCCAACCAAAGATATGGATGGGTTTTTCATGGGTGAGCAGGTGCTGCTGGATTCTATTGATTGTGTGGGCATGCTTCACGATCGTCTTAGTCGCTTGGTCGTTTGTAATTTGGTGATAAAACCGGAACACAATGGCTGCCTCATTACTGTCCAGACAGCCACGTCGTTTCTGAATCATCAGTTCTTCCTCAGCACGTGCCCGCTGCTCGAATTCAAGAATGATACTAAACCGCTGCTTCCAGGCAGATTGCTGCTGAATTCGTGCACGATACGAAACATTCTCGGCGCTCAGCTGTTTCAACGTCTCAGCCATTTGTGTCAACCGACCTTGGGTACCTGCAGTTACTGTCATATAGTTGGATAGCAGCGCTAGATGTAAGCACTCTAACTGAGCTACCTCCTCTCTCATTCGGACAATATTATTTTTCTGTTGCTGCCGCATGCGCCGCATATTTTCTCGATTTCGTTGGCGCCGGTAATCCACTATGGCATTCATAGTCTGAACTGCTTGTTGTGTGTTGGATAAGTCCCAGTTTGTCCACAAGGAGGGCGTTGTTGGTGGGTTGCACTGTTCTTCTCGTAGTACTGTATTCGTATCGGTGCTTTTGGACTCATTTGATGGATTGTCTGGTTGGTCTTGTGTGGTGTTACTACTCTTCAAAGACTCGGAGACCTGGGATTTCTGAGTTGGGTGGTTGCTAATGGAGTTGGGTGAACGATCTGGTGATGACGTCAAGATGAATTGCAGATCCATAGGATTCGATAAGATGGTTCCAAGGTCCATTTTCTCGCGAATACTTCGTGGTAATTCCTTTTGTTTGTTCGCTTCTTGAATGCGTTGCCAAACAATTTTGGAAATGGTGATCATGTGAATTTTATGTCAGTCAAGCAATTCATTTCAAACTAGCGATCTCCAATACGCGCAATTTAACATAAATCAGTATGTTTACTGAATATCGCTCAAAGAGAGTGCGTTAATATATTGTTTTATGATAAATAGTCTAATTTTTGAACTTTTTCACAACACTTCGAACTGCAATGACGCATCAAGCATGAGGCTTGAGAGACGAGCCATCCTATTGTCGTTGCTGATGAAAAACTGTAGATGACGAAGCTGTCAACGGAGCTGATGGGAATAAGATACTGATGGACGAGATTTTGGTCGTCTGACGTTCATTTCGCTCTGATTCCAGTCAGTCCTAATTACACACAATGAATATGACTAGAACTAGCTGCTTGTAGTACTCTCAGTCAGGAAGCATACTTACATCCAGACATATCTACTCGACAATCGTTCTCAGCACAACACAGCAGCCATGTCATGTACGGTGATGGGCCGTATGTTACCATTGGGGAGGCGATGTATACCCACACAATGAATGATTGTCATGCACAAGTGCGTTTATGGAAACTCATTGCATCTTGCGCTACTGCATGCCACCTCTGACTTCAACTACACATCAACGATAACCTAAAGTTAGTGAAGGCAAAGACACCACCCATCGTTGCAGATGAACACGCATTGATGACAGACGCATCGTCGACAAAATACTTTGATAAGAAGCCTCGAATATATTCGAGATGACTGTTCTGAGTACAATTTTGTACGCCGAACGAAAAACAATATGCTTTCGACTCTACCAGATGAACATACATTATTGCAAATACCCACAGCCTTAGATCAGATCGACATTAAGATGTGTCCGGCTGCTCAAGTATTGTACAAATCAGTCAAACGGAGAAATCACATTCAACACAGGACCAATCGCCATTAGTTCCCATCGCAATAGCGTCGATAGTGCATCAGCCGCGTCTCGAAATGCGCCACCTTCGCTTTTGTAATTCGTTTTCCCAGACCAGCGAACCTCGACGTGATCTTCTTCCGTAACTGGATCTATAACCGTAAGAAATTCCATCGAGACTGTCAGGTCTGCCCATTCAAGCTGCTCATTTTCATCCAGTCCATCGCTGATAAGCGGTGTGCTATCAGGATTGATGCTTTGTGTGCCGATCCAATAGCCTTTCGCTGGTAATTTCATGTTATCTGACGCTCTTAAGACTTCGGTCTTGATCTCTGTTCGGAACCGAAGACTGACGGTACGAAACACAGTTTGGTGATCTGGCTCCTGCACATCACTACCCAGTACAACGACGTCGTTGCTGACCCATTGCAATACCTCCCAGCGCCGTGCTTGTGCGCGAAATCGCTGCATGCGTTCGAATCCTAAGTCACTCTCCCATGTTTTCTTCATCAGCTCATAGACTGAGATTTTAGCATTGGAGCAGTATCGCTTCGTAAAGAGAAAGATCATCTCGCTGCCTTCTACTCGACGATGAACATTCCAGCCAAGCACATGCAAGTGAGTTGCCTTTGATGAAGTTGAGTGGAAGTCATTGCCATCGAGCAACCGCTCCTGAATTTTGTGGATTGTGTGTGTATGATCCAATATGATCTTCTTGGCCGCGATGTAGGTTATCGGGTGAAAGTACTGAAAGAGAGCGGCAGCTTCGTCTCTGACTTGGTAATGCTGGTTTGTCTCGACAATAGTACACATCTCCATAGACTCAAGAATTGTGCGAAAACGTTGCTTCCAGGTCAATTGTTTCTGCAACCACTCGCGAGTTGATAAATTCTCTGCACTTAACTGCTTTACAAGCTCGATGACGTGAACCATTGGATCCTGTACGCCTACGAAAACGGTATTTGTGCAGCGGGAAGCGAGCGCTTGATGCTGTTGTTCTAACTGGATAATTTTTTCCTTCATTCGCAAAATTTCATTTTGTCTCTTCTGTCTCACGCGACGCATTGCATCGCGATTTTTCTGCCGCCGTAGTACCTCAGCATCTGCATCTGGCAGTGTTATCTTTTGATTCAGCACTGGCAGCACTTTATTTATTTCATTTCTCGCTGATACAGACAACGTGTACGAAGCCTGTACACATGGTCGAATATGTTGGTTATTTCTAGGCACGCTGGTAGCGGAGGACCTAGACTCATGCTGGGCATCAGGAAAAAAATCGGAGGCTGCTGGAGTCAATATGAACTGTAGCTCCATCGGATTTGATCGGATTGTCTCAGCCTCCATGTTCTGCATTACTTTCGCAATAGCTTGCGTCACTTTTCAAGCAATTCAGAAAGTGAAGGTCCCAAGCGCAGGAGCTCCTCATCACTTCCAAAAAAAATACACATTTCCAAGTCAATTATCCATTTTAACTAAGTACATTTTTACGATTTTATTTTAATTAAGTAGAGTAAATGCTTTGGATATAGTATCTTTACCAGCATATTCTAGATGTACTGCTTTATGATCGTTTTCTCCCAAGTTCAAGTTAAGCGTTTCACCCATCAAAGATGATCGGATCGTGCCCGGGAAAGCACATTCATGTCATCTTTGATGTCAAAGAAACATGGAAATGGAGGAGGTGTTAAGCACCAGTGAACCGCTAGAAAGAATTTCGGCGGCTTTGCATGCATTGTCTACGCCATTTTTGATCGTGGCCAATGAGTATCCGCTCAGTTGCTCGTCCAGTACAATGTGAAGGGCTATGACGAAATGTATGACCAGGAGTTGATCTCCGACTGAAGTTGATAGAAGCAAGGTAAAAAATACGCAGTAGTGGATAGCACTAAACATTAGCAGTACCGTGAGTAGAAGAATGATGACAGCTCCAGTATTGTTTCGCACATGATGATGCTGCCGATGATCTGCGGACTCTCACCGGAAGGTTGTAAAGATTGAGTGTCAAGTAGCTCGTGAGCATGCTATAAATCGAACTCATGAACAACGCGACCAAAAAAAGCAGTCAGAGATCAGTGTGCCTAGCTATTCGGCGCACATTCTCCTGGAAAGACGATAACTGCCTAGCTTTTTGGTTTCTTTACTATGGCCATGCCTCTGAACTGGTGGGATCCAGTTCAACATCCACAATGGAAGTAGGGATAGTAGCAGATTGGCACTGAAGGACCACGTGATGCCTTCTCATGTAGCAGACGACTTCGTGAGACAGGCCTCAGTCGACTGCGTCAAACAATCGCCGATTGCCGTAGGCACCACCATACTTGAAAACCATATCCATCACCGCATAGTTTAGCAATGAACATGTCGGCGTGAACTAAAACCATGTGAGCACCACAAGCACGACATATATATACAATAATGTCCTGTCAAGAACGAAAGGAATTGCCATAGGATTCTCGAATCCCATGCAGAACAATATTGACCGTGTTGTGGTCGCTCTCGTTGCTGGGCATTTCTACCAAGTTGTGCTCCTTTATGCATCGCTCAAACTGGCAGCAATTGCAGCGTTTGCCTACATCAAGCACAGAGACGAAACGTATGGCAAAGGCCCAATTGATGTCATCTGTATCGACTACTTCTATTTATATGCGACCCCGATCTTGTTCTCATATGAAGTAGTAGAATAGCGATGTCTGAGGTTTATAGGAGTTTATCAAGCGTTCTTCATATTCATACAATAACATGATTATGTTTAGAAATGCTATTAGTTTCCGCGCCTCCATCCCCCTATTGTTCGCTTTCCTGTCCAGACTGACAAAACCAACGTTACACCTGATAGCAATTGTGTCTACCGCTTTTTTTTGCTGCTTGCATTTCTCCCTTTCCGTTGTGGTTTTGCGTTTTCGGATTTGTTTGGGCTCGAGTGTTCAAACATACGCTTCGCCTCGAGAAAAGAAGCTGACCGGCTGGTACTACTGGATTTCCGAGCTCCTTCAGAATAGAAAATATTATCCTCATTAGATTGATCGTCTTGTGCCTCTTCTTCATCATCATCATTGTCTTCTTCTCTGTTCGTTGCTGATTGAATGTCTTCAGGAAATAATAGCTCCGACGATGTTGTTTCTAGACTCGGGCGTTCGAAAGAAGATGCATACGAATCGCTATCCATAGAGCGAATCGATATTGAGGATATCTGTTCTCCTTCCTCATATGCTTTTTGATCATCATTAACCAGACGCTGTTGTCGCAGTACTTCATCATCCCAAGCGGCTCGTTTGGTTGTCCAGCTCCTTCTTATAGATGAGAACGAAGAAGTCGACGCTGATGATCGAGTGTGCATACTATTCGAGGTACTCGCATCTTCTTCTTCTTCTTCCTCCCCTTCTTGCTCTTCTTCATCCATCTCTAGAGACGACGCCTGTCGTGGCCAGGCGCGTTTCGCATTTGAATCCCCATGAAGAACGAGAGGCCGCCACTTGCTTTCTTCATCATAGTCAGCGTCTGTGTCTACACCCAGTGCTTTTGTCTCATGTTCATCATCCAGGAGCTTTTCTTGTAGATCGCTGTCCACTAAATCGTTTACTTGCCGCCCATTACCACAGCAGCAACATGAACTGCAGGTCGCTCCCATATCTTCAACGAGTGTATCTTTCAATAGACACGGCCGTTGACATTAAATGGATTCGCGCGAAAGGACGTCTGAGTTTGTGGACGAGCCATAACGATCATTATAATAAACCGTTCTGATTTTTTTGACAAGGAAATAATCGTAACAAGTCTTTTCAGCAGCAATCAAGCTCATAAATATGAGGTATAACCTCCTCTTACCGTAAAATACATGATCATAGGCTTTCTGTTGTTATTTTTTCCCTTTTTTGCTGGTGGTCAACCTAGGCGAAATGCTTGAATTTCTTGGATGGTGAGTCAAGATTTTCCAACATTTTGGGCTTGCGGTTCTTTGGCGGCAACTTATGTTTCCACAACGTGCAATTTGCTAAATACTTGGGACATTTGTCATGTCGGTTCGTGCCTTTGCATTTTTCGTTGCCCGTCTTCTCGAATCCTTCACACCACGTCCATTGATAGTGTTCGCAGCTCTTGACCTTGCTACCTTCGTAAGTCGTGGGCACCACGCGCACAATTACGGGGGCGACATTGTCCACCAAAGGATGAGGGCGGTCCAATTGTGTTTGTGTAATTCCAGTTGACAGGTCCTGGCTGACCGATTGTGCTGATTGTGCTCGGCGTTTTGCCTCGGTACAGCGGTTGCAGATCTGGAACGAGTTCATGAACTTCTCGAGATCGATATATCCAACACCATTGACGTCTAACAGATTGAAGAATGTTTGTGTCTCCTGTGGAATAATCGGCTCACCGCTTGCTGATGTAATCTGATGATGACTGCCGTCGTCCTTGACTTGATGATGCGCCAGCAGTAGCCGGTGGAATTGCGGCAGACGAAGCAACTTCGTTACGGGATCACAGAAGCTATGGAATGTCTGCACGAGTTTGTAGTCAGACATATCAGGGGTCATGACCGGGACTTTCGCGGTCGTTGCTTTTCCTGTCGCTCCTGTTACTCTGACAGTGATGCCGCCACTAGTGTCGATCGCTGCGAGCTTAGGCTTGCTGCCTGCCGTAGTTGCTACGGAAATCGCTGCCACTTTTGGTTTCAATGGTGCTTTGTCGTTCGTGATCATTGGGGCGATGGGAACACCATACGTCGCAGGGTTCAGTTTGCGCAGATTATTCATCGAGTTCGCCATTACCATCGCTGCGGCGACCTGAGCATGTACTTGAGCCTTTGCCTGCGCCTGTGCATGACCGGCGAAAAGTGAGGCTTTAGTCGCAGGAGATAACGTGTCTGGGTTCAAGAAGATGGACGGGTGTGGCTGACCATCCAGATATCGATTCTGAGTGAATGCTGGTGGCGTGAAGTAGTCAAAAGTATTCGGAGAGGGTGTTGCACTCACGCCAGCAAAAGCAGCAGCCGCTGCTGCAGTTGCAGCACTGAACATGTTGTTATACATGTGAGGTGTCGGTACGAGGATGCTCAGTGGAGCAGTGTTGTTAACAGTTGATGATTCGGGGCGATGTTGGCTGGGAGAGTACAATGAGCTGAATAAATTGACCATGTCGGGGATATCTTGGTCACTCACAGATGCTGCGTGTGGAGTTGC
This sequence comes from Pilasporangium apinafurcum, assembly GCA_001600495.1. NCBI lineage: Eukaryota > Oomycota > Peronosporomycetes > Pythiales > Pythiaceae > Pilasporangium > Pilasporangium apinafurcum. The sequence goes on along the minus strand of BCKE01000027.1, from coordinate 161,101 downwards.
TGAACCGTCAGCAACATTATTCTTGCCTTTCTCCGTTGGAGTTATCGCCAATGGCGAAGGCAGCAATAGATGCGATTGGTGTTCCCAAAGGCCGCCTGCAAATGAATATTTCGATGGTGATGAAAGCAACCCATTATCATGCTCATTGCCCATGAAATTTGAAAGATCAAATTCATTGGTGGCTTCTTCCGTGAGTATAAATTCTCCAACGGTGCTCTCTTCCTGCTTCACATACTCAATGCCTTCTCCCTCATTATCATCATCACCGTTGTCACCCTCTTCATCGTCATCTCCTTGGCTGTAATCTGTCGCCACCTGCTCACTCAATCTGCGTTTGCCTCTTGATCTTGGGGTCTCAATAACCATTGGAGACGCTGGAATGGAGCAGGGAGAGGATGATGTTGCTGTGGGTGAGATAGTAGATGGATGTGATAGGGATGGAGATGGAGGCAATTCCCCCAAATCGTCCAGATCCAGCCATGCGCCGTCATCAAGCATATCGACATGGCTATTTTGGTATTCACTGCTGTGGTAATTGAATGAATGGTCATCTGAAGTAGCGTGTCGATAGCTGGGATCCTTTAATGCTGGTATTTGCACTTTTTGAGGTGATTTTAAAGGCTCTTTCGTGGATGAGAGATGCGCTGCATGTGGATGTTCTGCGTTTTCTTCGTCCGGGAAAGCTGTATCATTCAGGAAGTCGTCTTCTTCGTGGTGTGAACCTGGACCTGGATGCGGTATAGCCCACTCATCTGGTTTACGATCACATTAAATTGATAAGGTACGTGTAGTACTCAAAATGAGATGTACCATGCACATACCTTCGCGAGACTGGTCATTATTGGGTTCAAAGAAGCCATCAATGTTTAAAAATTCATCAAAATCTTGCATCAATTCTTGGGAAAGCATGACTGATTAAAGGTAACACTTGATAAACGCCTACCAAAGACCGCAGTGTTGCGTCTCGGATGCGTCGAGTTGGTGATTGACCATTGCTATTCGATTTCAAAGTAGTAATTATGCCCAGTAAATATAGCAGCGCCAACGTCAAGGTGTGTCCTATCCACCACCAAATATAGGTTCGATATTAGTAGCCGAGACTCACAGTTAGTGGTACATTCGAAAAGATCTCTTTTGTTCCCAGAGGTGGCATCTTATCTGCTAGTAGATGATACTTCCTGTCACTGGAACCCTCACTGGCTACTCATGTATGATATTTATAGGCAAACTGGCCAAAAATAAACTTCATCAAGCAGAGATTTGGTACTCCATCAGGACACGTAACACCGACAGACTCCGCAGTTCAGCACCAATGAGGACACAAAAGTCATTCCCTCTTCAAACATATCACTTGAGCAAATTGGTTCAAGCGATAAAATGTATCCATGTTTGTTCCAACTTGGCTGCGCGTTGGACTTGATGGGTTGAGCTATGTAACTATGAAAGTGATAATTTCTTTTTTCAATGCCGTTGATCTTCGGCCAATTTGTGGTCAGCAAAGCATCCACAAAAAAGTTGAGCGTTCAGAAGCGTAATCGCAACCCAAAGTGAGGCTTCAAATCTCGATTCCATGACGTGATTGTCCTATCAAAATGATATCTTCATTAAAAAATGGATTCGCTGCCGCTCTCTCTTGTCATTTCGGCGAGACATGAACCCCAGAATCTTCAAATTGATCCTTCAAAATCCAAAGACTAATCTATTCTGGCTTTTTCTGCATGTTTCGAAGAGATCCTGAACTCTCTTTTAGAGAGATATTGCGGGTTTAAAATACATGCGGACTTATATAATAATTTTCAAATACAACTTGCTAGTATATGCTTGAAATGCGGGTTTAATAAAGGTACTGGAAACAGCGTCTTTTCCTGTCGGCGGTGTGTTGATTGGACAAAATGCGATCCTGTCCCATGTTTGATTTCGCTATGAGCGATCTGGTGAAAAATTTAAGCGATATTTTCCAAGATCCACCCAAGATCCAGGCCGCATACTGGCCACCCTAGTCGGCTTCAGAAGTGATACACGAGTCATGGCACCAGTGACTGGTTCAGGAACGTCCATCACTCACCAACATGTTGTCCTACCATTTGTTCGTTGACAAACAACAGCCACCACTTGTACACCAATCCATTGGACAATGTTTATGTCGGCAACCTGTAACGGCCACGTCTCTTTCCTTCCCACCTTTGATGCTCTCTATGCAACATGACCACCAACTGTTGAGGTTCAGATGACAGCAAGAAAAGTAGCTAGCAGATCCCAACAGCTCACTCATTAACTTATTAGCTGCCTCATTAACACACGAGAACATGAGCGAGCCACATTCAGATCCTACGCTGTGTACCTATCGCAGCAAGGTCTGCATGAACCCCCGAGCACACAAGCGCAATGGGGATCTGCATAAGCTCTGTCAAGAGCATCGTATCAAGGCAAATGAAAACCAGCGTCGGATGCAGCAGAAGGCGCGCGAAAAGCGCAGACAGATGGGTGCGCAAGTAGATAGCGACCCCGACAACAATGGAGTTCTGGATGATGATGAAGATGTGGATGCATGGGGGATGCTTGACGAAGTGGAACCTCTACGGGAGCCTGTGACGTTGCGCCAAGAAGACCTGGACGCGTTGCAAGTGCTCTTTCCGCCAAACGGAGCGTGATATTGTTGACAGACACTCCCAGTAATCAAGGTCAATGCTCAATGAAATACAATGCGAGCAATCTCATTTCCACCAAGAGGATATAGCACTGGATATCAAAGTCGATCTATTAATCAAGAGAAGGAGGAAACGGAATTCCTGTACATATGCACAAAGTAGAGTAGGAATAAATATGAAGGAGTAGTAGTGAATGCGTTGAAAATGCTGTAATAGCGCGAATTACCATGTAAGAAGATTTGCAAAATAAGAAAATTTTAATTCATATCGATTCGAATTGCAATAAATTCCCGCCTATACTGTTCAGAGTTTGTTGCATTCCACAACTCAGCTGCTTCCACCATTCGTCAATTTCCCCATCACTGTATTGCAATGTCTTTTTCCATTCATTGTGCGGCTTGAAGTAGAGGAAGTGCGTTTTGATGCTAATTGAATGGATTGGCAATCGCTCCATATAAATCCATTTGTTCTAGGTATCTCAACGCGCTCTATGCTCGCTGGTACTATTTTCGGATCTGAATTCACTCAGCTGACCATTAAAACATCCGGCGGATAAAACGCAAATCGCTAGCCTTGATCGCGTCAAATATGACGATTAGTAGTCTCCAAAATTGACTCGAGTCAGATGCCTCAGTGACAGATGGGTGCTGTAAAACGGAGAAGATACAAGTACAGTCATTTACTCCCTTGTTTTCTCTACCACATGTCCACGACGATCAGATCCCCTACAGCAGAACTGATGTCTTGCAGCTGACAAGGTCATGTTTACGGGCAAGGATGGGTCATGAAACGAGACGACTATGGCTTCACGTTATTGATTTTTCGCGAATCAAGGCCAAAATTGGTTGGAGATTGTTGAAGTAAAATTTGTGTGCTATGCTCTCATCCTGAACTTCCCGCTCATAAATTTCGGTTTTCCAAAATGTAGTTTTGTACACTCTATGCGACGTAGGATGAAATGGATACAATGTCTCGACAACGAGGAATAATTAGCTGAAGTCGTTTTCGGATGAGTCTACGTGGTGCACACAAGAGCCACGATGCACCGACATTTCAACAGCGAATAAGTCTGTATTTTTTCTGAAACTCTATCGGAAGCTCTAGAAAACTCGTTCACTTCCATTCGATCACTTATTCTTCAAAAATAATCCAATCAACAATGATACTTGGACCTTTTCGTCACAGTAAAGTACATATGCAACATCGTTTTGTCATCGTGAGGCGAGTGGACCTCGTTGTATCGAATCCTTCTGATCATGTTAATCAAAAGTACTTATTATCAAAGGTTTATATGTATATTTAATTACTTATTAAGGTATGAGTTAATTATCATATATGATGCTTTGATAATATTTAAGAGAACATAGATAATCGATGTTATGTTGCTTGTCTTGACTGTCCTTACCACCTGGTGTTTACTGATATGATTACCCAGATGCCATGGGGTGATTCTTGATCCAAGTGGACATGTGCACACCATCCATATATTCTTTCTTCTATAAGACATGCGTTAACAAAAGTCCTACTCAGCATGAATTATCAACACTCCACACTGCCAGCTGCACACATTGGCGTCTCCACCATACGTCTCATGACCAGTCGCACATCTGCTGCATCTCAGTTGACGCCAGCAGCGTAAAAGAGTTGACAGTGAATTGGGCAGCTTGGTTTGTGGAACCAAGCGCATTGAGCATCACTTTGACTTATCTTGCGGCAGTGTTGGTGCATTTAGCAACCACATTCGTCCACCAAAGCACCCCGGACAAGTCTCCAGCAAATGGCATCAACTCCTGTTCAATCCCCTGAACGAGTACGCTGCTCGTACCAAAGCAAACCATGTGAAAACGTTCGAGCGATGAAGCAGAACGGCAAACTCCACAAACTCTGCGAGTTCCACCGCAGGAAAGCCAACATGAGTCAAATGCGTATGCAACAACGACGGCGGATGATGAAGCGACATGCCACTGATAAAGCTAGGAAATTCAACAGCAACGAGTGGGTAACATTAATCAGTGATACATTGGAACCATTTACGGTGCCGTGTGATGGACTGCTAGATGCTGATATTTCCGTCTTGGAGTGCATTTTGTTCGATTCCACCGAAACCAACTCCAATGCGTGTACGTAACAAAGCACAGAGCTCGCATTCAGATCTACTACAGCCATGCGACTTTCGGTGTAGCCTACTGTTCTATGTGTGTGCATTAAACTAATATATTAGAGTGATTTCAAGTAAAAAAACTCGATGATGTGTTCGCTCTTTACTGTGACTTCGTTCTGTTCACTTAAATGTGAACTCCATTTGAATTCTTACGCGATGAGATAGTGTCAAGGTTATGATCGGGTTCTACTGGATTCGTACACAGTATGGGGCAAAATGCATCGATTGACATGGCTCATGACATGGCGATACCGCTCGACTGATTAGACTGTGACTGTAAACGTCAACATTTATTCTGAAAATTTTTGATTCTGAACCGAAAATCTGTAAATGAGATAGGCCCTGTGCAAAGTCGGTTGCATATACTACTGTAGCATGCTCACATTCTTGACACCACAATCGCGTTGCGCATGTGATAGGACATCGTATCGCACTGTCCGACAAGTTTGGAACGGAAGGAAGAGGTGGATTTACTCAGTGCTTATCTTCAGTACTATGCCATAGCTTAAAATACAGTACGTCGAAAATCTGCTGCGCAATTCAAAAATATTTTGCTGATTCTCCTCCCATTGTCGCGCAAATTGGGCGATAAATGATCTCAGTACCACGTCTATAACCGTTCACAACTTTGCTATGGCGAATGTGTATTGCATGATTTGTGAGACCGTCGCCCACTAAGAAATTTGTTGTCAACACATGCCAAAGCAGGAATGATCCTCTATGCACTGCAAATTATTGTTCGCTGTTTGATAAAGTACGACACCAGCACAATAGGATATTAGTTGACGTGCGATCGTGTTCGTCTGCATTTTCTATCATGCTATTCACACTAAGGCTACGCACTTGTCATTGTACAAGCTTGTTAGTGGATCGAACAGATAGAATGACATAGAGTCTAGCACGTCGCAGATGCTTGGTGATGTTGGTAGTGTGACACGTTAGTGCGTCTTGGACAATATGCTTTTTTTTCTGTCGTGATCTTATCACGACAATATACGATATATAAACAAAAGAGAGTGTGCATGGTAATACGAGGGCCAGTCATTCATTCGGTTGAACCAAGTGCACCAGGTTCTCGTGGACTCCAAGAAGCAATAAATAGCCTAGCGCTCGTCTACGCAACACAAACACTCAAATTTATTAAGTTATAAAGTAGATATATTTTATAGTAAGTGTGTATAAAATAATTAATCCATATAATAATAAAATAAATATTAATTTTAGAAGTAATATAATTTTAACTTGGTGATATTGTTTTCGTTGATGGTTCGTCCCAGCTGGAATTTCTACTGCGCTGATCGTCAGATAGTGGTGTAGATGGACAGACAAATAGTTTACAAGTACATAAACAACTACAGCAGCTTGGAAGAACTTTCCAGACAAGTTTGTATAGTAGATCACTGCGGACAGGCGCGGCCTGCCATCTATTATCAAACCGAAATCAGTGTCACACGCCACGTCCGAACCGAGTTGCAGAATTGAGACGTCACAGCTCTGTAGCTTTCAGTTTTCATTTCTGAATTTCTTGGCTAATCAACACAATCCAAGTTACTCACATTATCTGTCAGACGATACAATGGCTACCAATCTATTCTCTGACCTAGGCTCCGATCTTTTGCGCTGCTCGTATCAAAGCAAGCACTGTGAGAATATTCGTGCCATGAAGCAAAGCGGCGAACTACACAAGCTCTGTGAATTCCATCGCAAGAAAGCCAACTTAAACCAAATGCGCATGCAACAGCGGCGTCGTATGAAGCGAAAACAGAGCATGACTCCGTACTCGCACCTGGGTCTTCGTGAGAAGCATACAGTAGAGCCGATTGAACCTCTTGATGGTCCACAGATCGGCATTTCGGAAGAAGACCTTCAAGTTTTAATTGGGATACTCTTTGATGCGTCTGATGTTGATGTTGCTGGTAACTTGCTGGAATCTGAGGAAGTTCTCCCTCAGCGATTTATCGCGTGCTAAGTTTGGACCTAATGATGTACTTTACTGGTAGTCTTGATGTTGTCAATAACAATGATTATTTATTGCGTTTCATTATCCTTGCTTGCCCTTCTTATGACTATCATTACATTTTTCACTTTGAGTATTAGCAATAACAATGCAAAAAGTTTCTATTGGAAAGCGTGACTTGGGCACAGAACCATGAACATGAATGCCTGATGACGAAATATTATCTCTACACTTTTTCTACAGTATCAGCTAGAGGCATCACATAATCGACTCTTGCAAAGCTAATGTTTGCATATATGCAATCGAAACGTGCATGTGACGAGGTTACCGCCTACGTCGGACTATTAGCCAAAGGATTTTGAGCTCATCCAAGCAATAATTTTACTCTATAATGGCACTGTGGTTGTGAAAGATGACATTGGCCCTAGTTTTCTGGCTCATGTTCATTGTGTTCAGTCAAGGGATCGGTTGGAACGGCATGGATTTACTTCAAGTACAGTAGGCGCCATATTCATCCTTTGGTAACAGGTAAAGGAGTATTATTCTGTTGTCCATAGACTCGACATCTGGTCAGAAATGAATCGCTACCAAGGTAAGAATGCAAGTATATGATGGATTTGCTTCTGTTTACGATCACGCATTTATTTCCTGTCTTTGACAATAAGTCCATATCGAATACTCTATAAAATCCGACCGCCAAAGCTATACTCCAATTGATCACCTGGGGTGCTAAGAAACATCTTGTCAACACCTGCCTTAGTGGAGAGGTCGGAGAAATTTTGTGGTCGGCAAAGTGGCACCTCTCCAGTCAGATATCATGTTCGCGTCAATTCATTGGCTACTCGTGGATTTTTTTGCCACTGGCAGGTCGAGTTGACAGGAAGAACATAAACTTGGTATGTGATGCTCCTCCCAGTAGTACATGTTAACAATAAAAATCAAGCAAGAACATCACCAAGCGCGTACCCACCGCGATTGAGCTCTTCATTCCACAAATTGCATCACGTGCCACAAGTCGATCAAAAAGGAAACCATGCACCCAAGTACTATTGCCATTGAACCACTACCAAAAGAGATCCGCTGCTCATATCAGAGCAAATTCTGTAACAACCACCGCGCAATGAAACCAAGTGGCGACTTGCACAAACTTTGTGAATTCCACCGCAAGAAGGCCAATTTGAACCAAAAGCGCATGCAACAACGACGACGCATGCAACTCCGCAATCAGCAACAAGCGGCTCGCCGTTGCGCGTACAAGCTCGCGGATTTTTCCAGTTTTGCAGCCCCGACGCTTGTTTGCGATTACGTAACACCTGCGGAAGATTTACTTGAGCCATTCGTGAATGTCACATGTGAAGATTTCTCGGCAGACGACCTGAAGGTGCTCGAATGTATCCTCTTCGATCCTACCAACGTCTTGCAAGAATTCGAGACTACGACTATCTATTCACCGGAAATTTACGGATTCGAAAACGTGCTTTAGCTAAGCGATGTCGATTTTTTATGTTAGACCACGGATATGGTATCGAATAAAACGTATTTATTGATGAACGAAGTTTGTTGTCGTTTAGTACTAGATAAATCTCCTTTGCAGCATCGATGAAGACTATTCCGAGTCATATTTTGTTGCAAAAAAGATTTAACCATGAGCAAACGGAGATCATCCAGACTGCAAAGACATTTGCATCTCAGGCTTTCCATAGTTAGTCTTTTGTACTTGCTGATGTGACATGGGAGGGGCTAGATGCATGAAATGTCTCTCTAATACGTGTGTATATTGAAAAGGTTAAATGCTGTCGTTGGATGTATTGCGCTTTATAGATCTACTGAGAACATCTCCTAACTGTACACTGCACAATGGAATGCATGAGCCTAATTGCGCAGCAGAGTGAGATGAGAACCGCCATTAGGTAACCGAAAAGCGTGTAGCCACTTGTTTCGTAAACTAGCACGCTGTAGTCGAGCAAATATTGGGATTTAAATCAGGTTGCCCCACTTTCAAGCTGAAGGAAAAATATCCCTTCCGACATAATATCCACCAGTATGTTGAGCATGACGTTGCTGTTAGGATGGAGCTCATGTATGTTGCAAATTTCCTTTTCTTCTCCTCCAGTCTCTCTCTCTCTAACAATCAAAGTACAAGTTGATCTCAAGTTATCCCACTCTCTGTCTACCGAGCCCAAAAATGATCAGTGAATATCCCGATTATCCAGCTGTAGCCAAAAAAATTCTTAGCAAAAAGGGGCCATTTGGGGAACTTTCTAGCAAGAAACCCAGTAAAAATCGAAACGCAATACAGTAGATGGTCATGGGAGATCGCTAAGAAGAGATGCGACACTAGATGACACAACTCGCTTCAATCGAAAATGCGTCCTTCGTCGCCACACCGTCTTTTCTTGGGAAATGCCTTCAAAAACGGTTTTAACAAGCAATCCGCAAGTCAAGGGAGCCAAAAACAGCCTAATTCTTAGGTTGGCCAAAATCCAAAAAATCCGCTATTCGTGCTCTACGAAAATGTGTGGCAGTTCGAAACAGATCCGTCCAAGAAAACTTGTTTCCCGTGATTATTATCCAAGTCGTAGCATCCAGAGAGGAGAACTGGTACGACAAAATTTGCATTTTCTGTCAGATGGTCATCGATTTTGCGATTCTCAAGGTCGTTCAGAACATAAAAAATACCACAATACCATTTTTGTCCAATGATATACTCTGTAGCACATAGTATGGAACTCAAGTGCTGAAGAGTGGCTTAAGACACCAACAGTATTGCACCAATAACTCGAAGATTGCCGCCAAATTACTTGGACGACAAACACTCTTGACAATATTAGAGCTCATTTTATTCAATATGGTTAGGGTAAATGACATATATGAAACGAATTATGAATCAAAAGAAATAAAAACGATGACCATCAAGCTAAAACAATGCCAAAATGGAAGCGAATACTCATCTTTGACTGCTAATTACTCGACAACCACTAGTTCGATTTGAACGCTGTTTGCTTTGTTCATCATTACAAATAAAAAACTATCCTATGCCAAAATATTATGTGCTAAAAGGCAGTTGCGGATTTTTTGAGTTTAGGAAAACAACTGAAAACTGGCACCGTTGGCTCGCGGATTGCTTGTTAAAAGAAATTCTTCAAGATAATATATCATCTTGGTGGCAATTGATTGGCTCCGATTGTGGAATGGCGTAGCTACGTGAGGGCTTCCCTACCTCGCACGAATAGAGCCAAAGAGTGGGATAAGCTCAGTAAAAAACTTGGACCTTTTTTCCACCACTCAAACAGAAACAGACCCAGTCTCTAACCTGACTTTGAAGTGGTCGGAGCACTTACCTTGATCGAGTGGAGCAGCACCAACCCCATTCAGCTCCAATACCCTCCTCATTCCACGTTTTGCGCCATTCTAACAACCAACACTCAATCATCACTATGCTGTCATCCAAGCTATCACCTACAATTGCACTGCCTAAGGAAACAAGATGCTCCTATCAAAGCAAGTTTTGCAACAACCACCGTGCAGTCAAACCGAATGGTGATCTTCACAAACTCTGCGAATTCCACCGAAAGAAAGCCAATTTAAACCAGAAGCGTATGCAGCAACGACGACGACTTCTACGCAAACAAGCGACGATTATGGCAATAAATTGCACCACCCTCGACGAAATCACTCCCATCACCAACCTGACCAGCTCCAGCTTTTGCGTTGAGTTCCCTACATCATCGATTGCTTGCATTGACGAATTGTTGGAACCGTTTGCTGGACCATGCGATGGCTTTTCACATGAAGATATTAAAGTGCTCGAAAGTATCTTATTCGATTCGACTGAAGTGCCAGCTCCATATCTTACTGAAGATCCAATGCGAGTCGATCAACACTTCGCCATTAAAGTCGAATTGTGAGTGATGAGGTTGCTATAGTAGACGATGCTATGCGTGTAAGATGCATTCATTATTATTTATTTTTCAAGTATGGTTAATAGCATGTTCGTGTTTGGATTTCATTCCTATCGCATCAATTTTGTATAGCTTTCTTCGTACATTCAATGCCAGTGGTAGCCGCTGTTGTTGCAATTAGGACAGTGCGAAATTTCTCCCCTAAAGATGTTTTCCTTTCAGCATACCAATCGTTACCCATGTGCATTGGCTGCAGTATCCCACTGTTTTTAGTGTGCAATCCATGTGAGACAACACTGCAGGCACAAGGCAGGAAGACGTAACAGATGCATGCAGGTTATTGGGGAAAAGGCACCGAGGAAGAATCTGTTTCTGTTTCGTAACGTCATTTTCTTAACCGAAACTTTTCAATTGAACAACAATACTAACGTAAAAATTGTTCTACCACTGCAAACATTGTGACTGCTCAATTCGCGTGTTACCAAATGGCTGCTTCTGATCAAAGCTTACTGGTTGGTGTTTCACCATCTCTCTCTGTCGGGGTATACTAGCAAAACGTTCGTCCGTCGAAATGGTATAGGCAGACAAGACATTGAACTGTAAATCCAAATTCTTTTTGTCTCATTCTCCAGCTCTCACAATATCCTGGTCAGAGGTCAAGCCAACTCTTTGTATGCATCGCCTGGGTTTATTTACAGTACACATTATCCGAGTCCATCAAAAAAGTTGATGACGTGCTGACCATCTAAGAAACACAGTGATGGCGGATGACTAAGTTGGTCATTCTCACACGCCAACCTCTCCAGAAGAAGAGATGAGCTTCGCCTCTCAATTGCATGAAACGGATATGTAGCTGTAGAGAAAGGACCTCAATTTGTGGTGAAAGATGGCACAGAAATACGATATCAGATTGGCGGCATTTGATTGGTTCAAACACTATTAGAGAAGTTCAGTAGCCGCTGAACTTCACTTCAAACAAAAAAAGGCGAATATCGATAATAAAATGATGTCACTTTTCAGCAACTTAACCGGAGTGACCGTTGGTGCTGGAAAAAGCAAGAGCGAAATGTTCAGAATCTACTTCCTACCCGATCATCTACTGTTGCGATGGCGCCCTGGAGGATCGCGCTCGTTCAGTTTTTCTGCGCATATCGAAGCAATGCCTTCAGCACTATTTATTGATTGATCGATCTATCGGCGAATTTGGAGCTCAGCTTTTGCGTTTTGTGGATGAAAATACAAGGCTATGTCAATGATTGCCTAAAAACAAGATACTGAAAAGCTTGACGAAAGTGCGGCAGTGAACTATAAAGCGTGGATGACAAAACGATGTGAGTCATTCGTCTCTTTCCACCACACGAGTAAAGCAGATAAGAGTTCCACTGTTATCCACGACCAAGAAAGTATCCAATATGCAAGTCGTAGTGCTTGAGGTGCATCTGAGAGCGATAATACCGCTTCCCATGGAAGCTCTATATCTAATAGATGCGCATGTATTTACAATAAGTGATCTTCAGACTGATGCTTTGAGGACTCTGTGGTCTAGCGAGAATGATGATGCGAGTGGGAAGGCGGAGGAAGAAGAATTCGATTGCAAGTTGCTATCGAAAACCTTTCTACGTGTGCCTGAAGTTGTCACAATAAATGATGCGCAGAACCATACTACTGGGCCGACTAGTTTATGGATGTACAGGATTAACCTTGTTGCCGACGACTTCTTTCAGCATGTAGTTAATGATATAGAGAGTAACCATCATCAGTTCTGTCACATGCCACAGTTTCTCCCTCGTTCAGATATGACGAACAACAGCAATGACTTGTACGATCAAGGTGATGGGAGTAAGATAAATGGCAGGACTCAATCGACGTTGATAGTGATTGCTTCACTGACAACTACTACGACTCGAAATATCCTTTATATTGGCACAGTCAGAAACTGCTTCTTGAACGAATGTGCCATACACTTGACGAGGAGCACGTTCGCTCATGCTATACAACATCATGACCAATAGAAACGAGCGAATGCTACGGCAAATGGATATTGCTTGTGTGAAGTCAACCTCTTTCCTGCAATGGCTGTGCATCTATTGACGGCAAGCGTAACGTGTTTAATGCCGACAGTCTTGTGGAGGCAGTTTGTGATGGGTACATTCTACCTGAATAAAAAATAGTATACAGAGGAATATATATCACCATTAAATTCCATCTAAATATTTTGACAATGAAATCGAACCATCTCCTCCCACTTCGAAGTGCATCAAACAGAATCGAATGATTACAATGAGATATGAAAGCCTGAAGAGTGGAAAATCAGGAGACATTCGGACATGTCATACTACTGTATTGAATGTAGGTGGCTTTGCTTGGACGGATGGACCAGCTTATTCATGTTTAGTGATGCTTAGACTGCTTCAAAGTCATTCATCCATTTGACAAATCATACAAAGCAAACAGAATATTTCAATGGCTTTTTGACAGTAGCCTCGCTTACTCTATGCCACAGAAGCATTATGATGCTGATGAGCAAGACAATACTCAGCCTTGAAGGAGAAACACCTCGAAAGTTATATAGTATGTACCCAATACGGTACTTAACTCGCACTCACCGATAATATTAGAAGTCCCACAGTCAGCGTATCGCCATCCACCTGTGACGAATTTTCCCCGGATTTCTTGGATTTCGCATACCGGCCACTTGCTACCATCAATAGAAACACGCAGTGCGTGATGCCTTGTGTTCGTTCGGAGATTTACGATGACCAATCAAATTTATGACATTAAGTATGCAGCCATGGTTGGATTGGCGGTCACTTGGCTCCGAATCTCTAGCAGAGACATGGGTGTATATATCCGTTGCGAGCATCTTCGTGGTGGATACCAGTTTGTGTTGGGAGGATCATTTAGCAATTTACCACGTACTAAATACGTCGTCACACAGCCATGGCTAAATACGCTGCGTACATGCCGTCATCTGCTTTCGATACCGTGTTGGAGTCAATAAGTGGCCAGCATTGCGCTTACCGAAGCAAAATGTGCTACAACCCACGAGCAATGAAACCGAGTGGGCAACTTCATCGTCTGTGTCAGTTCCACCGTCAACGTGCCAATTTAAATCAGAAGCGTATGCAAGAACGAAGACGTCTGCTGGAAAGACAACAGCAGCAGCAACAACAGAAGGCAAATGACAAAGGTAGATTGAAAAGCGTCGAGATGGATGAACCAGTGGATAGATACAGTGGGTTCACAGCAGAAGACCTTGAAGTACTGGAAATGATACTCTTTAACGATCGAGACCGAAGTTCTTCAAGCCAGACCGCAAATATTGATTTATCGTTTACCACAGACCCGTTGTTAATTTGAATATATATATCGCATTCTGCCATTCATGAATGGAACACCTTTGCTTCCTCTTCATCTCCTCATATAGTCGTTGCTGTTATAGTAAAATTGACTCTTGTGTTATTCCCCTTCCCTATTTCTGAGCATCTCTCTTCCATCCTTCGAAACTTCAAGGCTAACATCCAAGTAAAAAAGCATCTCAAACAAGGCGTTAAGAGCAATGCTTACGTGGTCTCACTGCAAATTCAAGAAGCTATCGAAGTACAAAAGGGAAAGGACTGGAGGACACGTGATCGAGTGTGAGAAACACTATACAACAAAAACTTGTTCTCAGAGTTCAGGTATCGGAGATGGCTACTCTGTGATTGTCTAGTCTTAACCAAGTTTTGCTGTTGAGTCCGACTCAAACAAAAAACAAGAGCTACTCCCTGAGCTACTTTCGTATCTCATATGATATTTTGAAGTTAAATGACATCTACAGTAAGATGGGCAGAAGAAGCTCATAGCAAAATATTCCAAGTATACGGACTACCGGAACAGATAATGGCTTCAGAAATAAAATGCCAATAATTTTCATACATCTTTTCATCGTCATCAATTTTGCGTCTTGGTGTTTGACTTTCATTAATGATCTTCTCTTTTCGTCAATACGTGTTTCGAATTTTGATCTTCACATCACCCTTCTGAGCGTAATCACTCTTCGTTCCCTCTTCCGTTCGCCAGATACAGGTAGAATATATATCTCTAAAGATTCGGTGCACAAAATACAGTGATTGACTTCACTGAGGATCATAGATGTCGCAAAATTGGCAAAGTACCTTGGACCTCATATGACATGCAAACATATTTTGCTCTATTTTACATGCAAGAAGGATTTGTTGTTTGTGCGAGCATCTGATCCATGAGTAGGAAGATCGCTTGTTCAATTCAACCATGACTATACAGCCAGAGGAGAAGTTCCGTGACGATGAAGAACTTGTACCCGGTAGGATACAATTACTATTATAACTTCAAAAGATAATATCAGATCCAAAAGTACCTCAGGGAGGACCTAATATAAGATATTTGCCAAAGCTCGACATGGATTTACTTTTCTTTTCTCAATTTTCTGAGCATGCCATTTCACTTTTTTTTTAGGATTTTCAGAGAGTAAGAGAGTAGTTCCATCCTTAACGCTTTGATTGTATTGGATGAATGAACCCAAGCGAAATATTCCGCGCGTATCCACATCACAAGGACGGAATTTCCGGTAAACAATACATGTGGCTATCAAGTTACGACCACCTAAATTATCTCTCTAAGAAACATTTGTGCTACAAAAGTGATTTATTTTGAAGACATCTACGGTAATATGGGCGGAAGAAACCCATGACAGAATATTCCAAGTATACGGATTGCTGGAACAGACAATGGCTTCGGAATCAAAACGACAATAATTTTCATGTATCTTCTCATTGTCATCGATTTTGCGTCTTGGTGTTTGCCTTTCATTAATGATCTTCCCTTTTCGACCACAACAAGAAAGTACCAAATCCATCATGAGTGAGTCATCTCAATTGCACTGTGGCTATAGAAGTAAATACTGTGGCAATCCTCGCGCCATCAAGCCCAGTGGGAAGTTGCACAAGCTTTGTGAGTACCATCGTCAGCAGGCAAATCTATGTCAGAAGCGTCTGCAACAGCGACGGCGACTATTGCAGAACCAAAATACCACCAAGTATGCCGTTGCACATGTGGAAACTTGTGAAACTTTTCCAAATAAACACGAATTGTGCCCACTACAAGATGACTGGACGGGAGTATATGGTGATTTCACTCCTGAAGATTTAGAACTCCTGGAGATTCTGCTATTTGGTGATGATCAAGATATGACAAGTACTTCTCATGATGAAGTCCTGAATAATCATTTGGACTGGTTACTGCGAAATGCATAATGGAGACAACAAATTACTAGATGAGACAGTCAATGTAGAAATCGGAAACAAAAATTATCAAAGTGGAGTCATACGAACGACCGGCATGTTAAGGTTTAGAAATAAGTGAGTGGTGTGGAATTTTATGACACTGCATAATGCATGTTCAGTTTTTATCTGTTCTTTTATTGTTATTAGTTACGGCCAGTGTGTCCGCGTACAGGAAATCATTACCAATTGCTGATCCAAAATATGAAGAACTGCATGCCACTTCGCGCAGTATATCTTGCTTATCTGTGAGAAAGCTCTATTTGCTTGGATGACACAATGTTGAAGTCTACTGTTTCAACTTCAAATTAGCCCATCTGTTATTGATCGTATCTCTGCACTACATGCAAATGTGTGCTAATGCCCATCTTGGTCATCCTGTACGTCATCGTACTTAAGTGCCAGTCAATATGCATAAGAGCAGTGATCCATGAAAAGCGAATCCAATATCGGCATCAAAGCATCAAGATTGGCTCCGGTGATATAGCTCTTGGAGCTGCTCGGAGCTCACACTTCATACCGTAGGATACATTTGTGATATTGTTGGTAAAATCAAAATAGATAGACCGTCATTCAATTTGATGGACTGAGTGTTGGTCTGTCATATTTATGCGGCAGTTGAAAAAATCCGCTCCCACCGGATATTTAGGATATGAGCTCAACGGCAAAACGATGTGATCCAGTATGCATAGCTTTGGAGTTTATAGCAATCAAAATAATCTCCAAGTAAATTTGCTCAACACGGAAAACTGATATCGTATATACTAATATTAACCATATCAGTTGTGCGCTATCATATCGCTTACTGCACGTCATTAAAATGATTCTTGGGTTCGCAAAGCTCGTAAACAAGTGGCGGCAAGTGACACACAAGATAGAGATCATTGACGTCCACATCAACAGGATAAAGTGCGATTGTTCATTTCTTATTTTCTCTTCTAGCTATAAATCCAAATTTATTCACCATGGTCAAAGAAGGAGGAAATGAAACATTATGCGGCTATCGAAGCAAATTCTGCGGCAATGAGCGAGCCCAGCGACCAAATGGTCAACTTCACAAGCTCTGCGAGTTTCATCGACAGCAAGCTAATTCGTGTCAAAAGCGTTTGCAAGAGCGTCGAAGGTTGCTGGAGAAGCATATGGAACCAAATCCGATCAACAAAGACACACTGGATCAGTTCACGCCTCTGGACAGTAGTGATGATTTTTCGCCCGAAGACTTGCAAATGTTGGAAGAGTTACTCTTTAGTGACGACGATGAAATGGTGCGGCAGATGAATTACCGACCAATCGCCATGCGTGTAGCCAAGGCGGTATGATACGGTACTTCAAAGTACGTATACCAATTCGGCTACAAGGTAGCAGGCAATAGTGATGCTGTTGCTTACTCGATTCGTTTATAGCGTTTAACATTATCATCGTTCCCATTCTCACAGAATTAACTAGCAAATTTTATATTCAAATCAATACAATACACTATATGTACGCCGTTGTCCTTGCAGATCCAACATGCTAAAATGAATGTGGAGAAGAGCCATATTTATAATGCATTGCATCATATAGATGGGTCTCTTCAAGCTATTGAGGATCCATTTTCGTTGTCATACAAACTTCAGATATCTTGGAAAGCTTATTTCTCTTCATCCAGACAATCCGCTAGAGACTACTGATTTGAAAAATCACCAGGAACTTCGCTTGCCAAACCTTTCGTTGCATCGTAAGCGCATTGCGACATAAGCAGCTGCCAGCACTAAGAATCAAAATGGCAACCGGCGTCATATACATTGGAGATGCGTGTTCATATCTGCCCATCTTCGGATTTACGATTCAAAGTGGGATGTTTTGATGGTCGATCGTAATCCATCGTCAAATGCAGTGCACGTATTTTGTAAGATCGATGGCAAGTGATACTTCGGCATGAATAACGAACGAAGCAAGTCTCCAGGCAATGAACAGGATGCATGCTGTTCGCAAACTTATCTATGCTATGATATTTCATATGTGTATATCGGTGGCAAAAGATACGCTCATTTTTGTGGAATACTGATCTGAAAGACATCCTATGAACCATCCAAGTCATCAAGTTTGTTTGGTATCCACGAACAAGAGTGGATCTTCAATTCAACATAGATGCGCTTATCTGCTCCATGATTAGTAATTTGCTTCAAAGTCTGAAGGAATGGAGAATTGTAGTCATCCTAGCGTTTGTGTTTAGTACTCTCAACACAAGAGCAGACAGCAGCGGTATAGAGGCTTGAGACCACCATATCACACTTTTGAAAGGATGGCAAGTGATTTACTGTGCAGATCCAGGGCTCAAAGATTTTTTCTTTCAATAAGCCAATTCTTTGTTGAATCACATCTTCTCCAGCTCATGTCAACTCGTAATTTTAACTGCATAAAGATGATGTAAGACTCGGATGATTTATCAAGAAAAAATCCATCTGCTGGATCGTCACATGATAGTGCCGACAATTTAGGCGAAATTTCAAATAGTTCTTGCATACAATTAGCTTTCAACAATAGAAATACGCATTAAACTCTAAGCACTTGCGAGTCTTTATTACTAACGATCAGCCATCAGCTACTTATCATCCCCTCTTGGCTACATTCTCTTCATTGCCTCATCTTCATGCTAGAGTTGCAATAATGCCTAGGAATATTTGGTGATATCGACTTAGAAATACAGTACACACATCTCAAATTCACAGTGAAAATACTCTATGCATCTCAGGTTCAGAAACGACATGGTAGGCCGCTCTGCATGCCAATCGATGGCACTTTTACTTTTGAGTGGAATCTTGGCCAAAATCCAGAGTAATGTTCGCGTAGACAATTCACTTAAAATGCTGCTTGTCAACTGATGCTTGTACAGCAACACCGAGTGGCCATAACTCAATAAAAAATACCAGTGTTACCACTTGCTTTTGTTCATAATTATGTTTGCGATCATATATCATATCTTGCGTGATTGATTGGCTCATTCTGCTATCAATTCTGATCGGAAAGCGAAAGCGAAACAAACAAGTGTTGATTACACGATAGAAAATATCTACCAAAAATCTATTATTAATATTTCCCACACATTATCTAATGGATATTCCGCTCCGGAACGGGTGACAGGTGGTAGTTGTCATCATGCACAGGTAAACCATACTAGCATTACATGTTCCAAAGTTCATTCTTCGTTCTGCGGTCAACTGGTCTCCAATTATGTCAATGTATCACCAACTCCACAGCAACATCACCCCCAAGAATACTCACGCAATGCAAGCGTATTTGTCCGAGATCATGTTGCCTAGTGACATGCGCTGTTCATACCAGAGCAAGTTCTGCAACAACCACCGCGCCGTGAAACCCAATGGTGATTTCCATAAACTCTGCGAGTTTCATCGGCAAAGAGCCAATTTGAATCAGAAACGCATGCAGCAACGGCGACGGTTGATGAAGAAACAAGCTTCGCTATCGTCCTTGTCGTCATGTTCGTCTGATACCAGCACTTCCCAGTCCAGTAACGATTGCGACTTGAACTGGTTGATGGACGAAGATATTGATGTCGAAATGTTACTGAAACCCATGACGGACAGTAGCAGTCCCAGTTTTAGTGAAGAAGATCTAGAAGTATTGGAACTCATTCTCTTCAATCAGGACGTGAACATGGACGACCTCATCCAATGCGACTAAGAAGGTCGAACTCTTAGTAATCCGCACCAAACTTTTGAGGAGCGGCTTGAAGCGTTATACAAGCACATTGACTGCTCTATTGATTGCCAGACAATAGAGCAATGTCGTCTCTAGTGCACCCTCAAGCACCACCAGCGAGGTCGTAGTGTGAAGTGTAGAAAATATAGCAGCAAACAGACCCAATGTGTAAGTAACCAAGTCTAATTCCAAGACTCTTGTATGTGACATCATGTAATTTGAAAGTGGTCATACGCCAAAGTTTCCAATAGTTCATGTGCTCAACAGCCATAATTAAAGCAGATCCATTGATTGTCGCTTCCTATGAATTAAAGCCCACAAACTTGTTTTTTCCGATTAATTCGTAGCATTAGCATCCTATCGACACTTACAATCAATAGCTGTTATCCGCCACTTATACAGTAAGCTCCATCAAATTAACAGAGAGACTCACAACATGCAAAACCAATGCGGCTCAACTGAATGCATCACACACATAAAAGTCCTTCTACTACAAGTGTTACGACCAATGGAATCAAGGATAGGATCTGAATTCACATAGTTATTACCCTTGTCGCCAAAGCGTGAGACGTAGCAAAGATTTTTTCCTTTGTCTCTCTATGCATGATAGAGAGTAGAGAGAGCAGTCTCAGTGTGACATCTCTCTGTTCAGAAAGGTATTAGTTGATAGATCGATCACGCATTTATGATATTCAACTGCGCCAATCTGCCATCTGGTCCATCTTATCGGAAAGATTGGACAAGGCTGACGATATCAAGTTCTGCTCGGTGCATTTTCTTTGTCGAGTGCCAGTAATCAACGGTGCACCTGCCTCCACCAATCACGCTTGTTCCATCCTCTTTCCCTGTGTCTTGCTAATGTATTCTCATGCTGGAGGATGTGCATCTTTGAACTGAAAGCTCTCTGATTTTTACAGCTTGCCCCGCCGAAAATAGAACTTTTTGTTGGAGTAATCTTGACTAAGGTTTCTTAGATGGACTCGATGCCAGATTTGTGTTGTCACAACCCTTGCTGAATAAGGGAATCGCTTTTGTGAACCTTATCACAGGCAGCAAATCTGTGGCAATATACCAATGCTTCGGGCATACTTAAGACGAACACAGCAAATCTCTCGCTATTCGTTGTTCGATATTGCTCTGTACAAAGCAAGCGCATACTCTTGATTATGGACACATTCCAACTTCTAATCATCATCTGATCATGTGTCAATTTAAGCGGGATCCCATCCTTTTGATATTTTTTTTAACAAGCAATCCGCGAGCCAACGGTGCCAGTTTTCAGTTGTTTTCCTAAACTCAAAAAATCCGCAACTGCCTTTTAGCACATAATATTTTGGCATAGGATAGTTTTTTATTTGTAATGATGARCAAAGCAAACAGCGTTCAAATCGAACTAGTGGTTGTCGAGTAATTAGCAGTCAAAGATGAGTATTCGCTTCCATTTTGGCATTGTTTTAGCTTGATGGTCATCGTTTTTATTTCTTTTGATTCATAATTCGTTTCATATATGTCATTTACCCTAACCATATTAAATAAAATGAGCTCTAATATTRTCAAGAGTGTTTGTCGTCCAAGTAATTTGGCGGCAATCTTCGAGTTATTGGTGCAATACTGTTGGTGTCTTAAGCCACTCTTCAGCACTTGAGTTCCATACTATGTGCTACAGAGTATATCATTGGACAAAAATGGTATTGTGGTATTTTTTATGTTCTGAACGACCTTGAGAATCGCAAAATCGATGACCATCTGACAGAAAATGCAAATTTTGTCGTACCAGTTCTCCTCTCTGGATGCTACGACTTGGATAATAATCACGGGAAACAAGTTTTCTTGGACGGATCTGTTTCGAACTGCCACACATTTTCGTAGAGCACGAATAGCGGATTTTTTGGATTTTGGCCAACCTAAGAATTAGGCTGTTTTTGGCTCCCTTGACTTGCGGATTGCTTGTTAATGATCTATGTAAGAGTGGAACTTAGTGGAGATGCTAAACTGATCCTGCTGAACTTACCACAGTCTGTGATATGATAAAACGCGTTTGCTGATCAAATTCGCAATGCAGGCGTGCACTTGTCTGTCGAACATCCCCATTACCTAACCTTGAGATCAAAGTGACACTAAGGTGTCACCAGCTCACGTATGCCTCTAGCCAGAAAAAGGACCCCCATCTGGTCAGGAGTCGCAATCACTACCCTCTTGCCTTTCGTTTGAGGTAAGCAGATCCCCTCTCTCTCTTTCTCTCTCTCCAATCACACATCCTGTCGGATGTCAAGTGCTTCTCACATTTTTGTCCTTCATCAGCGTTACTTGTGTTCATTCGCTTCATTTCCGTTTTTGCCAACGACTTAAACGACCACTCCAATTCTTTTCCAGATTGGTTTATACCCATCAACTCCCAACCGTCACCAGCAATGATCGCCTCGACTCCTACTACTACTATTAGCGCGCCTATGATGGATCACATGCGATGCTCCTACCAGAGCAAGCACTGCGACAACCCTCGCGCCATGAAACAGAACGGTGAATTGCATCGCCTCTGTGAATTCCATCGCAAGAAGGCCAATCTTAACCAAATGCGCATGCAACAACGCCGTCGTGTCATGAAGCGCCAGGCGCTACACAACAAACTGCAGCCCAAGGTGCTCAATGTCTACAAGGCAGTCCATCCGTATAGCCATCCGAGCAAAACGATCGACCCTATCAAGCATGAGAGCATCATCGAACCATTCCTGCTCACGTTGGAGCCGTTCAAGGATCCATGCACAAGCTTCCCAGAGGATGATGTCAAGTTGCTCACGAGTCTGCTCTTTGACGCGAACGACTTGTCGCTGCCAGCTATCACGGAACAACAATCTACCACTTACTTGCTTGAGCTTTGAGATAAGACAATGAAGCAATCATTCACGTAAATGAGAAGGCATTATAGCATGGACGTAATATACTAATAGTATTTATTTGTCTCCTACTTTTAGCAACTTATCTTTATTGCTTTCTTCTACCTCTACTCGTAGCCATATCATATATGAGCAGACAATACACATGAAGATCCACTACTTTGAAAGCCGTAGAGCCTTCTTTGCATCCTTTTTGCGTGTGTTTTACGGTTTATAGTGGACCTTTGTACATGAACATGAGGAATGTAGCCACTAGTAAGAGAATAGTTCCGAGCAAAGTTGGCGCACGTTTGTGTGTGCGCAAGTCGCCAGTTCGATACCATTCGCACGGCAGACGGATACGACGACCATACCCCAAGTGCGTGTATGCATTTCTCAGATCATGACGCCGCTTGATTTGTCTCGATGAAACCAAAAAGCTGTGTTCATAAATAGAATTGCAATCAAACTGTTAGTCAGAAATACATTCCAGATGGGGGCATTCTATGCACGTTTCTCTCTACAAATGATGGAAAAAAACGCGCACACGTTTAGGTATGTCTAGATTATGCTCGTGTTCGGAAGCAAATCAAAGAAAGACAACGAGAAGAAAAGTGAATCTTTTTCCTATGACAATTTTCACTTCCCACTACAGTGGACTTACTATGGGAAAAGATCGGAACAAGAGGCTGTCAACTCGGTGTTCTTAAGAAGATGGGCCTGGGAGTTTACTGGTAAGTTGTGCATCTCTCTTGACCCTTCTTCTCTCTCTTGTACAATCATATATCATTTTCTAGAAAGCTATTGGTGTGTGGATGGGCCAATCTATTGGATCGGTTCAGTGGTGTATAAGTAGAGCAATAACTATGGAGTTAACGTATCCCCGACATCGTTTCTGCTTACTTCACATGCTGTTGTAATACAATACACGCATCGATAATCTGCCGAAAATCAAATGAAATGGCACGATCCAGTAAATGGATATTATCATCCGTCACTTTCCAATGAGGGGTGGAAGAAGACCAACGCACTCGCTATAGAGTGTATCCATCGGAACTTTCTGGACAAATCCACCGTTGCGGGTGTCGGTGTAGGTTGAAGGTTGATCTATCTTGGTAGATTGTTGTAATTACACTTTACATATTTCCATCCACTTCATAGTTCTTCGGACATATACAGTAGCAAGAATGAACCACGAGCTTCACGAACTCGCTACTATCGGGAGCAATACATTGCAGCTGCCCATGCAGCACGTGAACGAGACGCTCTGCCAGTACCAAAGCAAATCGTGTGATATCCCACGTGCTGTAAAGCAAAACGGCGAGCTACATAAACTCTGTGAATTCCACCGGCAGAAGGCTAATATGAACCAGAAGCGTATGCAACAACGACGACGGCTGATGAAGAAAGACGGGTATTACCGGCCCAAGGCGACCGTCACAACAGGACTGTCGGAGCTGCCAACGGATGACTTGCTCATAGATGACGATGGCAATATATTAGAGGTAGCTACGGATGTTTACGGCAAATTCACCGATGAAGACTGGAAAGTGTTGGAGCCAGTACTGTTTGGGGAACGAGCACCAATGTGAATAGTGAATCCAAACTACACGTTACCACCTTCCAACCAGAATAGCATGTTCGTGTAGGCAGTAGTAATTTTTGTCAAATAGTTTTTTTTTAGCTCTTTCGTGGTCTTAGATACCAGAATTGTCACATTTTTCTTTCATGTATTGGCAATAACGACTTGTCAAAATCGAGATTCTCAATATAGAGAGTAACAATGTTTGGCTGTTAGCTTTAGTCTGTAAGTCAAATCTAGTCTGCACATTTTATTCAAGAAAGGAATGTGGAAGATCTCAATTCAGTCCAGCGGCGTTTCAAAGCCCAGGAATTGATTTACATGACTGTGCGCCTTTCGCTTGCAGTGGCTACAAATGAAAACTGGGTGAGCGATATACATTTTGCGACAGTGGTACTGTATAGAGAGAACGATACAAGACATGGATGGGATCATGGTGACTTGATACTGAGCTCAAAAAATTCTTGCTATTTGCGATCTTTACACATGTTCGCTGAACAGCATAGAGGTCATCGAATGTAGAAACTTGGCAGCATTGTCGCTGGTGAGTTCTATCAGCCTCCAGGTTGAACTAAACAATCTCGCAGGATAGCATAGAAGTCATACTTGCAGGTGTGGATGTTGGGAAGGGAAATATTTCTACAGTAAGTATACTTGACTTTTACACCGTTGAAGATCTTACAAGACCACGCAGCACATGTTGTCGTACTAATAGAGTGACGTCTATGCCTCTTAGAAGCAAAAGATATTTTCGCCTTCGTAGCGTTATTTGTCTATCCACTCGATTCCATTTCGCATCACAAATGGGCGCATATCCAATGCTCAATGCATGAAGTACATGTCGATAGTCGAGCCAATGAGACTTACTCCAAATGCTTCATACACACTTGATACCTTCAACGAGCCCATTTTTTTTTATGTTTTCGATTGCCTGATGATGACTTTTTCCAGATTTGGAGACATCTATCAAGGAGACTTCAGTTTCTGAGAAAATGCAGAATACCGTTGTCTATTGCAATGTTGGTGACAGCAGTCACTCTCCACTACTAACTTGCAGTTCTCTTATGCATCCAGCAAGTGCTGCGCTTTGATGTTACACTGCAATTTCATCAACTTGTTGGGTTATTTTGTAGTGATGTGTACAAAGAGAGGTTTTATATTGAACATAGGGGGGAAAAATTCATTTGGGAAATGGATAATTCTCACAAGAGCGTGCGATAAAGTGCTACGCGGGCTACTTTTACCCACGATTTGAATGGCAATTTTGTATGGAAAAAAACAGGACATATGATGTCGAAATGGCTTGTTTTCGTGCTGCACTTGGCCAGAGACGTTGCATTTTTATCTCTTTTTGGCTTCGAATTCCATCAAATGCTGGTCATTCACTACGAAATATTTCGGTTTGAAACCAAATTTTGTGGAAAAATGTACAAGCGAGATGTAAACTGGACCCACAAAGCAAGAAAATCCACCCAGAAATTTGTGCTTTTCTGCTCCGTCACATTTTTCGAGGGTCGTCGATCCAAACTCACCATTTCTCCACCATTACATAACTTGGCTCCCAAGTCTTAAGTTATAATTTGCCTCAACGTAGAAGAAGACCAATAATGTCAGGCAATCATGCTAGTACCGGTGGTAATAGTAGTACGGCGGCACGTTCGTCCATGACCGCGCTCCAACTTGACGCCTTGCCCACAGAAGCGCGGTGCTCTTATCGAAGCAAAGTCTGTGAAAACCATCGAGCTGTCAAGCAAAATGGCGATTTACATAAGCTTTGCGATTTCCATCGACTGAAAGCGAACATAAATCAACAACGATTACAACTCAAGCGACGCACTATTCGCCAGCAACTAGAAGAGAAAAAGAATAAATTCCTCCTTTCTACAGGCAAATGGAGCGTAGATGTTGTAGCTGCTGAAGCTCAACTCTTAGAACCATGCCAGGAGCCCTGTGGTATGCTCACTGACGAAGAATTGAGAGTCTTACAGGCACTTCTCTTTGAACCCAACACTTTGTCATAATACTATAATGTCGGTGCGTCGCTGAAACAATCTACTCAAGCGGGAACCCGTCGGTGTGGAGATGAGATTCCAGTGTTGATGTTTGCGTGTGAATCAGTAAACTTTTTAGTAAAGTATAAATGGTAAATTGCCGTAATAGGAATGCGTGAATCAAATGGAATTGTATTTGTTCTGTGGTTACTGTCTGCAAAGAGCAAGAGTGTCACGGTGATGATAAATTCTTACCCAGTCATACCATCGCGTGACAAAACAAGGATGGATAGTTCAGCGCTCGAATTGCCATTTTGCTGCTTTGACAATTTTTGCATTCAGCAAACATGGAAATCCAGAACTCGGAGGTTTATTTTTTTGAGAATGATACTCCATGGCAGTCTGTTCCGCTTCATTTCCCATTTGCATTTTTGGACGAGATGTCTACAGAACATGCCAAAAGCGTGTGTAAAATGCAATTCCAGACGCTCTTAGAAAATATCTTCGTTTTCTTGAGCATAATGTGCGCCTCTATTCGTTGACATTGAAGTGTGAATATGGCTCTGGATGCATATGATCATCACTGCGATATCTTTTCTCAGAGGATGGCTGTTCGATGCTGTTGGATTCATAGTGTCAGCGAGCACAAGTGATATTACCTTACTCCAACATCCACTCATGCTGAGCGAACGTCAACATGTATGCTCTTGGATACAAGCTTCATAGGATCGTTCATGAGAAGAAAGACGTAGAAAGAACTACCCCCCTTGCCACTTTCTCTCCTTCTTGCGTCCTGAAAGAATGGAGATGACAATGACATTCATGGCGAAATGAGTCCATTGCAGCTTCAACACCAAACTTTGAGACCGCAACGTCTTCGCTGAGTCCATGATCTATAGATATAACCAAAAACCGCATTGATAGCTATGTCGCTCTTCACAACAACTTCATCGACTTGAATCCTGCGAGTAAAACGAACGGAGGTATGTTAGCAATGATCAATCGTTTGCACTACAGCAGCATCTACCACATCACATAGGACTCACCGCACGTTACAACTATTGTCAACAACCTGTTCAAGGCTCGTCGTGAGCGAATAATGCTCATCTCTATGGAATCAATGTTGAAGCGTGGTGCTATCGCAAACAAACACACTTTCTGATGATTGGAACAATCATCGTGTCACGTTAAATAAACGTCCCAGGACAACCAAATGCGCAAGCACAAGCAGCAAATCGGTGTTGCTCAATTTCGCTTATGGGAAGATCTGATGGGAGGACCAAACAAAGCATGATGAATGGTCGCATTCACTGCAAATCTCTTGCGCAAACCACCGTTTGACAAAACAACACATGTAATGGTGTTGCTCTTTATAGGGTTGTTCATTGATCGTCATAGAGTATGAAGGAATTGAAGTGCATACCAGCTGTACCTGTGACTGAAAATCGTGCGGCGAAACAGTTGTGCGAACAGCAACCACGCATTCACTCACGTTTCTATGCGCTAATGACGCTCATTTGAGAATCCCAAGTTACGATTCCTGGCGGATTTGTCATGGGTAACCGATCGCCACTGTGCTTTCGTGTGACGGATAAATCAACTGTAATACCACCTAGTTTATCCACAATGTTTTTCCGTGTATTCAGTTTGATTTACTGAACATATCTTTATTCTGTGTGTGAATGGCTCAAAATGCCTTGTTGATGAGATGATTAGATGATGAAAAGAGAGAGAGAGAGAGAACAAAGGTGTTTCGTTGTTATGGTCGCTTTTGATCAGGCGTCGATGTGTCACGCCGCTTGGATTCTTTAGATCCTTGAAGAGTGATGTGTCACTTGGCCGTTCGAAGCCGTTGAGTGGATTCATCTGGTCCGTCTATCGTCTTTACAGACGCCATCGGTGGGTTCATTCTCTTTCCTAGCGAGTCCGTCTTATATGATATATTCCGTACAACTATTCTATATTAAATAATGATGATAATATCAAATTTTATTACTTTGATACGAAAGACCAGTAATTCCGCCCTCACGAAGGTTATCAATTACTAGAGTAGAACCAGTACAAATTAATACATCGCTCAACCATGTTGAAAGTATCAAATTATTCTGACATGGGTGAGATGGGCGCTAAGTACTTACTGTATATGCGTAGGTACAAGATCGTCTCCAATCCCATACGTCTGATTGCGAACCCTGGATAGGATTTCTTACTGAATCGCTGAAATGAATGGCCATGACCTACCTGGTACCTTCCCACATTCAATGATGAGTGATCGAAAGCATTTACGATTCGTTTATTGATGTTCCACATACGAATGTGATTACGAACTGGCCCTTCCTCTCTTCGCTTAGCGAGTCGAGATTGATTTATATTGAGAGACCACCAAATGGCGAGAAGCACGCCACTGTTGCCTGTCGAGGAGGTAGCCACATTTCCAGTAACTTCTGTTCTCTCTTTACATGACGATAGATATGCCAAATCCTTTTCTTTTTCTTCTACGGAGTGAACAAATGCACGATATTTTGAGCTGTGTCACCACATCAAGTGATCCTGCGTCACGTGGCAGTTTTCAGTTTGTTCGGCTCTATACAATTTCATCTAATCTCGACACCACAATTGAGGCCAGAGGATCACCTCGTGGGCGGTAAGATTGATGGTGTGATGCGACCGCGTGCCAGTGTCAAACCCTCACGTCATTGTCAAGTCAACATTTCATGGAAAACAGTTTTTCTTTGCGTTCTTCCACCGTTTCTTTACTGTCTCGTTGATTCACCTGCTCTTCGTATCAAATAATGAATGAAAGGATGGCCAGCTTTCGTTATCCAGATAATGGGAATCTTGTTAAAATTTATATGCGCGTGCATTTTTTGGATGTATCGTAGGGACATGCCATTAAAAATTGTTTAGTTCGCTTGAATTTCATAAAATCCACTACTGCAAAAATGAATATGAGAAAAAAATAAATCTCACGCGCACAATCGAGCATTTTAGGTTACGCCACACCTATGATGAGGTCATCATCTCAATTGCCACGAACAAAAACGGCGGAATTTGATAGGAGATTTCGTCACCTAGATGAAATCGACGCTCCACGTTGCGTTTTTTAGGTTTTCGGGGTAATATGCGAAGAGACATCACGGCCAAATGCGAAGCACATGCTCGGGTTTTCTCACCAAAGTGGTGCAACGGTGGATAATGAATGTAGACGCTACGAGAAAACCCAGATTCCATTCTGTGTAAACTAACATTATGGTTTACATGACAAGTTTGAAGTAATAAAATAAATTATAGAGAACTGGGGTATTTCTTTTCCCACACATCATCAACGGCAACCCAAGAAAGCGAATGGGGCAGACTGGCAACTTCTCCCCCTCCMCCCGCCCCCCTTCGCTCCGTCAAGAGTCGCCTCCCCCCCCCTTTCTCTCTCTCTCTCTCTCTTTTCATCACGCGCATATTTGCGGCCGTCGCGCCACCACCAGTCAACCGATTCTCGGACCCGCTCTTCTCGAGCTTAAATGGTAGGTATCTCAATCTTTGGGGACGTATCAAAGAGTTTTTGTTGCAAATCGCCACGCAGGTGCAACTTCTTCGTATCCTTGTCTTTATTTTCACCTGTTTAAATTTATATACATTTTTAAAATAATTAATATATGCCATACAAGCTTCGAGATAATGAAAGGTATACAATATCTAAAAAATTGATAAACCTTCGACCTGTGATAATGAATGCTTTAAAGAGCACTCTCTCCTAAATTTTGATATTTTTTTTGTACAGCCAGTTTTTTATGAGACCTTAGATCTGCTGGATTTACCGAATTTAATTCCTGCTTACGTTTCCAAGCTCACAACAAGAGAGATGATCATCAGCTGATAACACTCGGCCTGTCGCTTCACGTTTTGGTGGCTGCGCTGCACTTTTCTGCTGAGCGGTCATAATTCAATTTGGCCCGTCCTAGCAACATCACAAAGGAGAAAAAAAGGCAAAGAAGAAAACCGAAGCAACCAACAGTCATGGCGTTTCTAATCGATTCCCATTACACAACCGCACTCCCCACCAATAACAGCACCGATATGTCCTATTTTGTACCAGAGGAACTCCGTTGCCAGTACTCAAGTAAACGGTGTGAAAACCCACGCACAAACAAAAAAAGCGGTGGATTGCACAAGTTTTGCGCCGTGCATCGTGAGAAGGCCAACCGGAACCAAATGCGTCTGGATCACCGTCGCCGCGTCATGAAGAAGATGCAACAGCGTGAACAACAAGAACAGCAACAAAAACCAGGCATGGCCGCTTCTACATCCACCTCCACTATCGGTAACAAGCGTCAACTGCGAAGTGAGCCGTATCCAGTGGTGCATACACATCGACCAGAAATTTATCACAACATCGCTGCTCGGCACACCATCATGATGCCACCAGTAGAAAACTTGTTTAACTCAGACGATTTGCACATCCTGGAAGCGCTGTTATTCAGCGATGATGATCAAGCGCAGAACGACAGTACCCTTGTCAAAGTTGAAGACACATCGTCCAGCGATTGCTATGCACCCTCTAGTCCTGCGGCAGTGTGGGATTCTCCGTCCGTCGTGAACGTGAAAATCGACACTATGCCCAGGTTCTATGAGGCCAGCAACGCAATGGCCGTACATCCTGCAACGGTCTGGGATTTCCCCTCCATTAACGTGTAAAAAAAACCACACACACACACACAGAGCAATAAGCAAACAGCGCGCATAGGCCACCATCAGATAGTTTTTTTTTTAATTTTATTAATTAGAGCAGTACAAAAGCGTTTAGCATGATAAATGATAGAGCACAACGTTTAAAAAAAAGTAGAAGCTTGTTCCCTTTTTTGGAGCAAGTATGTCATTCAAATTCACTTCTTCTTCATCATCTATGTGCACGGAATCTGCGCGGCCGCAGCAGATACGCGGCCGAAAACATCCAGCCGCATGTCGCTCCCACGTGCTTGCATGCATTCATTCTTGCCTTTCGTAGCTCTAGAAGCTTCCGTCTAACCTTAATGTAGGCTATATCCTATTTTATAGTTACATCTGGTCTATGCCTTGTTTTATATATTAAAAACATTAATATAGGATGGTCATCCAGGATCTCAAGTCGTGTCTGCTATAATCTAACTGCAAGGGCGACACGTCATGCAGCTGATGTCGCATGGGCGAACGGTGTTTGCGGGATGGTGGACGCTCTGTACGCTCGCACTGCGCGGTGCGACAGCAACCGACACTTTCCGCGGTGTCTCGCCGGCTTTACAAACCCAACTGGCTGCTGCGACCTCCGTACGTGTCTGTTTCAATCCCCTTTCCAACTGAACATGTCACGTGAATTAATAATCGACTTCTTAGTTCACATGCGATGAAGGTGCAAATAAATTCGACTTGACTAGGCTGAACGATGATTACTGCGACTGTGCTGACGGTGTCGACGAGCCGGGCACTTCAGCCTGTTCGCATACAAACGCCGTCTTCCATTGTGTGAATGTTGGGTTCTTTGCACAGGATATTCCGACATCCCGTGTCAATGACCACATTTGTGGTATGTGCATCGCCCTTATACGTTTTGGATTACTGTGACTGAACTTGGGAGTGTTTTCCGTATCAATTAGATTGCTGTGATGGTTCGGATGAATACAATGGAATCGTCAATTGCCCAGTAACATGTCAAACACTGATGGAACAATTCAAAGCTGATAAAGCAGAAGATCTTCGTGTGATGGAGGAAGGTGAACTGGCACGTAAAGCGCTGGAAGATAAGGCGGAGAAGCTCTGGGTGGAGAAGTTAGAGAGCCGCACGACTTTAGAAGCGTCGATCGCCAATTTGCAAGTGCAGGTCGAGCAATTGGAGGCTGTGAAGGCTCATGAAGAGCAATTGGAACAGCAGGAGCAGCGTGAATTGATTTCCGCAAACAAACGTGAGATGATGACGCAATTGGGGTTGTTGGATCTATCACAGGAACAGCTCGGGACAATCATCTTACACTTGGGTGATGTCCTTGGAAATAAGGATGATTTGATCCGGTTCATCCGCCAAGAACGAGATGCAGTGGAGCCAAAACTCGGTAAAACACCGATTGAAGAAGCAGAGGAAGCATTCCGTGATCGTGATGCCAAACGGCAAGAGGAAACGAACCGCATCGAAAAGTTGATCAAGGAACGACAGGAACGTAAGGAAGAGCTCGAGCGAAAAAAAGCTGAAGCGGTTGCCACTGCTGAAGGTGGCGATGATGAACAAGTTGACAAAGCAAATGCGGTCGATGCAACGGAAGTAGCCGAAGACGAAGAAGAGGAGTTGGTTCTACCAGAAGTGGAAGAACGCCCCGTGAAGCTATTGTTTGATCGTATTGCTGGTGAAACGCACCAGCGTCATGAAGCGCAGGAGGCGCGAGATAAGCACCGAGACGCAAAGAAGGAACTTGCAACGGCTGAATCTGATCTCCGCAAGCTGAGCTCAGAGCTGGATAAGGACTACGGTGTCGATCGTGTGTTGCTGGCACTGAAGGATGAGTGTGTTGAGGCCAAGTCTGGCAGCTATGTGTACAAGATCTGCTTCTTTGGGAAGGCTACACAGGACCACGTGCGGTTGGGCAACATGGACGATCTGAGCGCAGATGCACCAAATCAGCTGTTGTTTTCGAAAGGCGACAAGTGCTGGAATGGTCCCAATCGGTCACTGACGGTCGATCTAGTCTGTGGTGCCATGCCGCTCGAACTGTACGAGATCGAAGAGCCATCGACGTGTGTGTATACGGCAAAGCTACGTACTCCGACGGCCTGTGATCAGCACCACCGCGAGCTTGTATTGTCACCGAGTCAAAGTGGGGTACCCGCTTTCAAACCTCATCAGGTGGAAATTGAAGTGGCACCGACACTATAGGAGAAACATGGGAAATGAACGTGAACATATGATGAAAGAGACGTTGCATTTGAGTTGATCTGTTCGAATGGCGCTTATCTTTTGATTCGTTGTTTGTGCGTGAACGAATGTTGAATTCGTTTCGTATTTAGGTAACCTTAATATCCAATCTACAAAAGCATCAAGGTGAGTGAAAGGTGCATGAGTTGGATTTTCTCTCCGTTTAAAATGGATTGTGTGGGCGACTCGTTCCGCCGAATCCTGCCTGACCGCCTGCATGTCCCCACATGGGCTGTTGTTGCTGCTGCATCTGTTGATGCTGATATTGCGGCTGAAAGCCTTGGGTATGTTGCTGATATTGCTGCTGGAATCCTTGTTGTGGAGGTTGAAAAAATCCTGGCTGGTGTGAATGCTGAGGTTGCTGGCCGTGTAAGTAGCTCTGAGTCATTCCTGTATTTCCGTACATGTTGGGAATGGGACCACCAGCAGAAAGTCCTTCAAACGGATCTACTGGTGTTGCTGGTGGATGTGCAGCCATCATTGTTGGCTGCACTGGGGCTGGTTGTGGTGGTGCATTGAACCCAAACGCTGGTGGTTGTTGCTGCTGTTGTTTAACTGGACTGACTGGAAAGCCAAACTCATCCAGACGCTTGCCCGCTGGTGCTGTTACTTCCGGGGTTGCTGCCGGTTGACTTGTTCCGAATGCTGTCGGTGACGGAAAATTGGCAAAGTCTGCAAATCCTGAAGTTGGCGTGGAGCTCCAGCCGGATGATCCGCTGCTGGTGATAGCTTCAGGTTTACTAGAATGGGTGGAAATGGTCGGATTAAAGTTCATATCCAGTAAATTCATTGCTGGTTTCGTGTTCGTCGATATTGGCAACGTTTCATGGCGCTTTTCCTCCGTTTTCTTACTGCCAGCAGCTGCTTGTCCACTCGCAGTTTTCGAAGTAGAAGACGAAGCAGTAGCTGCGGTTTTTGCTGCTTTCTTTGGAGACGATGAGGCATTATTGGATGAAGGTAATTTTGGAATTGGTCGGTTCTCGAGCATTTCGTCCAGACAATCGAGTACGTGGTCAATTGTCGCACGTTTCTCGACATCAGCCGTCAACATCCTCGCAATCAGCGTGTGGACATCAGCCGAGTATTTTGAGGTCGCAGGGATCGTATAACGCTCCGTTCTGAGTCCTTCAGGGGGGAATGGCTGTTTGAAGAACGCCATCGTATACAAAATACATCCCATGGCCCAGACATCCACGGCTTCGGTAAGGACACCAGCGCCAAACATGGCTGTGCCTTCCACGTCTGCCAATTCGGGCGATCGATACATGGCAGTTGTGCGTTTGTCGACATTTTCAACCTCACGTAATCGATCTTCCCGGGTCTGCAGCGACTGCGGTCCTTCCACACATGAACCAAAATCACAGAGCTTGTAGACCCCATTCTTGGCCATCAAGAAATTCTCCAATTTCAAATCGCGGTGAGCAATTGGTGGATTTTGTCTGTGTAGAAATGCCACTGGACTACATAGGGCACGAGTATGAGGTTAGTCTCTGGTCATAATATTAATATCCGAGCAAGACGTACATGCAGAGTGTCTTGAAGGTGTAGATTAATTCTCTCTCTGTGAACCGCTTCTCACCCATTTTCATCATATTTTCGTATAAATGGCCCGACGGACAGTACTCCATCAAAATAAATACTTCACGTTCTGAGCCTCGAACTTTGTTGGTGTGTGAGGCAAAGTATTCGACGATATTGGAGTGTTGTAGCTGCTGGTGAATGCGGATCTCGCTCTGAATCCACGTGTATGTGACATCATTTGATGCCAAGAGCCGCTTGAGCACCATGAGCCGCGGATTTGCAACAGTTGCATCCTTGACGAGAAAAATGAACGAGGATCCACCTTCACCCAAATATCGCACGACCTCAACCTCGTACCGGCCGATTACAACGCGTTTCCCGATATACTGCTGTACGTTGCCCATTTGTGTTGTATTATCTTCTGCAAATTTATACGCTGAACGGTCGACGAAGATGGAGAATGCAAGAAAAACCAAGCATCCATTCAAACCAGGACATCCGTTACTCTTGACGTCGTTTCGCGTTCTATTGTTGCACGAAGGTACATCATTTTATGTCATCTCTAAGTTGCACGAAGGTAAACTGTATGAAGGTTGCAAGAATGTGGTTGGTCTTGTGGCCACGGAAGAGCTCTTTTTATTGGTGAGAGCAGCAACGAGATCGAGGTGACGAGTGCAGCGGCAAGATGAAACACCGTGTGAATTTCCGCAAGCTCAATCGCACATCGGAGCACCGATGGGCTATGCTGCGGTAAGTGAATCTGGTCATTATCTGTTTAAGTTGTGCTCAGTACAATAAACGTTGTGGTTGGTGTTAATGTGCTTGGAAAATATTAGAACGATGACAGACCAGCTGATCACGCATGAACGCATCCGCACGACATTGCCGAAGGCAAAGGAGCTACGTCGTGTCGCCGATCAGGTCGTGACGCTCGCAAAGCAGGGTGATTTCAATGCCAAAAAGCGCGCTGAATCCATTCTGCGCACGCCCGCAGCCGTTGAGAAGCTTTTTGACGTATTTGGTCCACGTTATGCGTATGTGTTGATTCGAATATACAGCATGAAGCTCGATAGAATATGATGGATAATTGATATTTTCATGGGTTGCGTAGGCTTCGCCAGGGCGGCTACACGCGCATTTTGAAAGCAGATTTCCGACAGGGTGATGGTGCTGAAATGGCCGTCATTGAATACGTCGACCGGTACGATCAATTGTTGCTTGGTAGAGTCGATGGATGTTTGTGTTCATGTGCGCATGTATTTGTGATTCATTGAATAGACCTGGTGAGATGCGCAAGGCCCGACCACCACAGGGTATTGCAGCTGTGCAGGAAGCGTTCGAAGCGCAGGCAAAAGCAAACGCTGAATAAACAATCTACAACAAAATATAGATACAGCGATGGTTGAGCGTGAATAGGAGGAAAAATGTGATGAGTCAAGTCTGTTGTACAGGTTGTCAAGAAGACCGAATCCCAACGCCTCTATTTACACCATCCTTTCATTTCCTGCTGTTATTATTTTTTGCCTATCTACCTAGTGATACCATGTCTGAGTGATTGACAAACGATCCTCTACTCACAACTGATCATCATCATCCATGCGCTGCGCCTGCAGTTGCTGCAGCTTGTGTGTTTGCTCCTCCTGTTTGCTCCTCTTCGTCTTCTTCTTCTGAATTCGGCTGCTCTGTCTCTAAATGATGCAACCGTTCATCCACGACTAACAGCAAGTTCTGCACCTTCGTCATGTCTTCTCGCAGCTTTGAAATCTCTCGACGATCGGCTGAAAGTTCCGTGATGGCTTTATCACAAGCTAGAGTAGCGGCTGTGATCTCTTCGACACTCGTATGGCTATTACCATCTCCTTCTTGGCTGAGCTGTGGATATCCAAGTTGGTAACTAGCGATGGCGTTCGTATTGAAACTATAGAGACTGCGAATAGCGTCCAATGGCAGTGGCGTCGTTAAATATTTCCGGCCCAATACAGTTTGACACTGTTTGCACAGGAGCTCCTGGAAAGAACTGCCCATATCTAATCCTTCTTTCGACGTCTGAGTCTCATTTGCAACGGCGATGTTCGTCACAGCACCCAGCGTCACCAGCAACAGATCCGCATTTGACAAGACAAACGAATAGGAATCACCAAAAATGGATCGACACGTTGCGCATTGAAACACCACGGGTGCTGTGATCTCTTCTTCTTCCTCCTCTTCTTCTTCTTCGTCCCCTTCTTCTTCATCGTCTTCTTCTTGTACATCGTCTTCAATTTCCACTTCTTCACTTACGCTTTCTTCTTCGATTTCTACTTCTTCATCGTCTTCTCCTGACTCATATTCATAGGATTCATCGTCATCTGCTGGATATTTCCTTCCGTTATTGATAGCCTTGGTTGTGGCGGATGTTGTTGGCACAATGCGTTTCCTGTGATGACCTACTGGTTTTGAATGTGCAGATGGTATTTTGGGCCGTGTTTTGTGCGTGTGAGCGGCGTGATGCGACGCATAGGACGCTACGGAGACCCTGGGGGTACCATGTTTCTTCACGCGCTTTACTGGTGGCGTGTTAACCGGTCGAGAACCCCCATGTGACGCAGCGAACGCGCTGCCTTCCACCGGTCGCTTTCGCGCCATTTTCCCCGAAAAACCGGTTTTTGTATATATGACAGCAGCAGAATTCCTCAACAAAAGGGATGTTGCAAAATGAGGACTTAAGGCTCGTCTTCTCTTAGCAGTTGATCCGCGAAATCCTCCTCATACGGCAACTTTCTAATATCATGAAAACCCAAAATAAACTTACCCGATTTAACTCGCAAATGTTCATCCTCATCACATAATGGCTTGACAATTTTTGCTTCGAAAATAATGGCTACACAATCTGCAGCTCAAATGTAGCAGCTGACGAACAATCTCAATAGGGCAACATCATTTCACAACAAGAAAATACGTGGAGAGACACTCGTTTTTAATTTTTTAAGCACGCTTCTTCTCCTCCCCCCCACACACACTGGGTTTATATTTTTTGATCCATTAGCAATAGCCTCAACCGATCCAGCTCACATGTCACATTTTGTTTTCATTTCTTTGTGTGCTGAGCATTGAGACTTGTGCTCTGGTATCTGAGTGATCTGTACATCCGTATAATTATTGTTGTC
The DNA here is from genome assembly GCA_001600495.1 of Pilasporangium apinafurcum. Taxonomy (NCBI): domain Eukaryota; phylum Oomycota; class Peronosporomycetes; order Pythiales; family Pythiaceae; genus Pilasporangium; species Pilasporangium apinafurcum. The sequence goes on along the minus strand of BCKE01000027.1, from coordinate 123,387 downwards.
GTTGAAGATATTATCCCGTCAGTCATCACACCAGCGCATCACTGCGTCTTTTCTTCTCTATATCTTCATCGTTTGTGGGCATTGCATCTATTGTTCACGTCATTGGGTACGTATTCGTCTTGGATTTCGTATTGTTTTGGTCTTGGGATCGTGTGCTCATGTGTCCTCATTTTTTATGGATAGGCTTGGTCTTCATTCGTTTCTGCTTGGGCCACGTGGATCTTTCTCATGATATACTGGACAGACACCGTACGCGCAGGGCACACTTGCTACTGATCTAGTAATATTGGCCGTTGGTTTTTTGGAAAGATGCATATTGCGGATGCAAATCTGCAAACCATGGATGCGACATCGCCGCACGAGCAGTAATCCGAGCACTTGGATCATACACCAGCATGCGCTTTTAAACAAGACAACAAAGATATAAAATAAATAACTAAAAGAAGCAAACAAATATTATAGGCATGCAGACAATAGCGTACCGACAGCAGATCCAGCCCAACGTGATCCAATTGAGGTGCCAGTTTCGCCAGTGGCTGTGGTGACCATTTCGGGAACACCGTCTTATAATCCGGCAACGTCGACACACCTGGCCACAAATTTTCATCCGGAGTACCCAGCGCTCTACACACAGAGAGAAATAAATCCAGCAAATCGATATCAGTGAACTACATAAGACAAAAACCACAATTTACTATCCATCCTCGCACCTGAAAATACGAAAAATTTCATCAATTTCCGAGTCCCCTGGAAAAAGTGGTTGCTTGTTGACCATCTCCACAAAGATCACACCAATAGACCAAATGTCTACTGGACTGGAATAGTGTTTCGCGCCAAGCAAGATCTCTGGAGCTCGATACCAAAGCGTAATGACTTCATGTGTATAACTACGTAGAGGTACACCAAACGCACGTGCAAGTCCGAAATCCGCAAGCTTGAGGTTCCCGTACTGATCGATCAGCAAATTCTGTGGTTTGAGATCACGATGCAACACGCGATTCGAATGGCAGAACGCTGTGCCAGCCAACAATTGGTATAAATAACTCTTGACCTGCAGCAAATCCATGCGATGTGGGAGTTTCTCCATACATTTTTTCAGGTCGTGGTCGACGTATTCAAACACCAAATAGAGTTTCTGGTGGTGGTGAATCACATCATACAAGTACACAACGTTGGGATGAGACGACAACTCCTTGAGCAAGGAAATCTCGCGCATCGCCGTCGAGGGGACACCGTCATCGTCGTTTTCCAATCGGATCTTTTTTAGTGCCACGATGCGGCCCGATGTCAACTCCTTTGCTTTGTAAACGATCCCATACGTGCCTTCGCCGATCTTCTCCACTTTTTGATAATTTTCCATCTTGTACGTTGATGAAGAGCTACGAAATGATCCAATCAGTTATGAACCTACCAGTCTTCACAAACTTTCCTTGGAAATCAAATAGTGAGTAGCAGAAGGAGAGTAGGTTTGGCTGATGGACGTAGGGAGTGCGAAGAAAGAGAGAAGAAGACGAAGTCTTACACGCAGAGCAAAGAGAAAGAAAGAGTGCAGCGGCGAGATAAGCAACTGGACGGCGCTTTTGAGTCAAAACGAGGACTGGTATTCATGGAGGAAAGGGAAACCATATGGTGGGCTACTAAATGAAATGTTGCGGTAGACGTATCATGGCGTATGATTGGCGTTATTTTAGGCAGTGCGTGTTGAAATGGGTTATATGTAATTTGGGTTAATTGTACACATGGCTACATGGCTACTTTCTGGATTTTTGGATGAACTCCACTAATATGTTTGGTAATCTCATCTTTTCAGAGCCTATTTGAAGCAAAGTCACCACAACGTAGTCCACTGTGCGTTTGTTGTTATGCATCGGCCTGCGTCGAAATTTGTAGAGTACTGGTGGCATTTTTATTTTCAAAATGCAATCTGGCTATCCTTAACATGTGCCTCTGAGTGTCTCCTTAATGTACTTGGATGAGCCAATGGCAGATCTGTTATCGAAAGATCGCAGTGTGTAACATAGATCCTGCAAGTCCGATTGATAGCTAATCCCAATATTTTTAGTTATTAACTATAATTATGGCGTTTACTGATGAGAGCACCAGCGAGTGCATGGCTTTCTCATCTCTGAAGAAGTATTTAATGTACATGTCGACATAAATCGCTGTACCATGGTATCAGAAACTCCGCCTCCATAACGCAAACTCTTTAGATTCCGTCTCAGCCTCGCTTGTCGTGTTAGCACCACTTATCACTACGGTTTATGCTTCCCATGCAATCAGAATTTGTTGTTGTTGTAATTCTTGGTCTAGTATTTGTTGCCGGCGACGCATCTGAGAGTGGAGGAGTCACAATTTTATAATACACATCGCCGCATCTAGTAATGCGAATCCAATGTACTGAGAAAATAATGAAACATCACTACCGAGTCAAGTGGTTCGCAACAAAGCTACGTGCATGTAAATGGTCTTAATGGTGTTCTTCTTCTGCTTCATGATATAAGCTTGTTACAGTTCCTGCGAGATTAATTTCCAGGCAATATTCCAAACCATGAAAATAAAAACGGTTCGTTGATATGTGAAGAATAAAACACCTCAAATACCGTGCATCTGCAACCCACTATAGATTGTACGTGGTAACTCATGCATTTGTTGCTTGAATTTTCTTCCTGCGCATTGGCGGGTAACAATGGAAAATTCTCCAACTGTGATCCCAATGTATGAATAATGGTTCCTATCTCCCTCCAGGAAACTGGATATATTTGATTGATAATGCCGTATCATGTGCGAAGGCAAATTGAACACAATTGGTCGACGGTCATTTAAATGCATGAAAATTGCGATAGGATGAATTGTCGAATGACTACCTATAGCATGGCTTGATTCAGAAATTCCACTGCTGATTGATGTGATGTGATGTAATGTAAGGGAAGTGATCGTCTTGTTCTTGCTATTTCATATCGATAAAAACAGCGCTGGAAATCCTGGAACACATGTCATCGTAGAATACAAATTGTTTCAGCTCCCACTCAACCGTGACAGCAAACCAAACAGTACATGCCACTTGGTAAAGATCTTCTGAAACAAAGTGGGATCGTGGGCAGGAAAGTCGAGGATCGATATCTTGATTTTGCAAGTACTTTTCGCGCACGTCACCATTATCCAATATTAGCTCAGTCAGTCCAAAATAAGAATATCAAAACCACCATTGTGGCAGCGGTTATGATGTGCGTCTGAGGTTGAAGTCTTGGTGGTTGGCTCATATTGCAGATCACCACCAACGCCAAACAAAGTAAGCGCGCCACAAACGCAAATGGCTTCAGAGTCCAATGATCGCTATGATTTCGAGGCAGTTAAATCCCTTGACCATCCGTCGATTTGTCATCGTCTCTTTGGCAAAAATGAGCAGCCACAGCAAGAAGAGTCCACAGGTGTGGAGAAGTTGACATCTTGCAAAGATTCATCGCTCACTTCACTCTCAACACTTGACATGATGAACAAGCTTACTTGTCGCATTGAAGACTTGATTATTGATCAAAGCGAGCACCAAAGCCAACTCCCTGATCAGAGAAAGTTGAACATCGCGATGGAAATGGCATCCTTGTACTCTCAACGCGCTGCCTTCTTGTTGAACTTCGTCGACTACGATGCCACCGCAGTAGTTCCATTATCACTCGTTCGGCAGTTTCCAGAACAGGATGAGGCGAACCAACAACCTCAGAACCAAGAGCACGAACAACATCAAAATATGCATACCATATCCGGTGTGCAACAGGCACTAGATGACGCAAAAGCAGCTTTCGCACTCAATCCTGAGAATGTAGAGGGGTATGTCCTGGCAGCTCAGTGCTCTCGAAGTCTTGGAAACACTGCAGAAGCCAAAGAATTCCTTCGCATTGCAGCACTGTTAGCACAAGACAATGCGCAAGTCCAACAGCTGATGGAACAACTCGCAGTTGATGAATGCCATGATCGACTACCGAGTTTCTCGAATGAGTTACTATCGACAGCACATACACTATTAGCTATCAACGACGCTCATTCTGATATCATGGATAGTCAACACAAACTCAAATACCAGGAAAGAGAGAGGATCGCTGATGATAACGTCGCCTGCAATGCACAGTCAACTTTCCAATCTCTCCATGCCCTTCTTGAAGCACCGTGGCTGATAAAGATGGAGCAGACGATGCATCACAATGTGCACCACCAATGCGCTTTAGTAGAAGATGTTCACCAACTCAACAAAGCATATATTGACACCACAGCAATGATTTACAATATTCTTCGAGAAGATGCTGTTATGACAACGCTTGAGCTAAATCAGAAGTCTGTGGAGAATATGGCACCTACAACCTCAACCAATGGTGTTGTTATCCACGAACATGTCGAAAACCGCACGATTCGGAGATGGATCACACAAACACTAGCGCCAGCCGTCCAACGATTTCTCTCCACACAACTTCAAGCGGCTCGCAGCAGTAAACCCATTCCATCCGGATCTCAAGGCGAGCAGGTCGATCGTAATAGCGCACTGATCATGCTTCTTCGAGACGCTCTCATGGTCTTCACACACATTCTGTACGCCATGGCAACCTGGAGAAGATGCACGTCTATGCCTCACGCATTGGGCTACACTGAGACGTGCTACGATCTGGCCAAAGAACTTCATCTTGGAAACTACGAGATGGTGTGTGCGGACGCTTACGCTGTCGCCCTACTGGAATTGACAACGGAACACAACGACGCCTTGGTCTTGCACCAACAAAGCCTTGATGCAACCATATTTTCCCGCGACGAGCGATACGAACTGCGCTGTCATCACCACATCGGGAAAGCACACATGCGTATGCAAGATTTCCACCTCGCCGAGAAAGAGTTTCAACAACTGCTGCAACAAAGTCAAGCAATGGGGGATACTCAAATGGAATGTCTTGCGCACTGTGAACTGGGTGAGTGCTTCATGCAACGTGGTACCGATCAGAAACATATCGCACAAGCGCAAGTGCATTTCAAACATGCGCAGACGCTTTGCAATCAAACTGCACATGGACTGAACACGTGGCGTAAGCAATCCATTCAACATGCGATCGAGTTCTATGCTGCGATGCAACCATCGCGTCGCGGTGCCATTCGAATTTCGCTTGATACAGATGGTGAAGACGAAAATGTAAACTCTTTCGTTCCAACACGTCGACAAGCCATTTACAACAGGAGGTCTTCCTTGGTAGAGCCAGAATGCTCAAGCAAATCTGTCCTACAACGGCTTGTGGGGGATTTTAAGAAAGAGGATGAGCAGGCACCAGCCTCTGTCTTAGCCTCGTCCACTGCGAAGCTAGATGACACCGAGCATGCTCCACAAAAGTCACGCAGACGAATTGGATGGCGTGATTCGGTTTTCACGGCGCTGCCATCATCTGTGTCTTCGATTTCGTCGTCGACATCCTTCTCGTCGTCCATTTCCTCTCCAAACGAGGTAGCAAGCAGCAGTAACTGTCAGGAACTGTAATGAATATATGATCATGAATCCACACCATGCATCATGGAATAGATTTCATCATTTGCGTTGTTGCATCAATGAATTTCCTTCATTTTTGTAACCAGATATGTCACTAAAGTCACTATTTTGAAACAACGAATCATTGGCTCCTGCCACGCTCACAAATTAACTTCCAATGGGAATTTTACAAAATTTAAAAAAATTTTGACGTGAAAACTACTAAATTTGGGAATTTGGGCCGTCGGAGCTCCTCGGCCACAGGAGGCTCAGCAGATTTTCCCCTTCCAGGCCGACCGAAAGAGAGCGCAAACAAGCGGAGAAAACAACTGTAGACAATGGTGGTGGTTCTCGTCACGAAGAATGCGGCGCCGATGCTCAAGTGAGTAAACAGATAGATAAACAACACGTCGTTCCCTATCCTCTGCTCGATTGCTCTTCTTCTGGCCTCAGTGAGATTTGAAATTATACGATTTTGGTCGAGATTCAAAGCATTTTCGTTGCGCTACTTGACGATAGAATGATTGCGGAGGACAGGGGGGGAAGAAGGTGATATGGCAATATAGATAAGAACTTGCTGATGTGCATTTTTTTATAATGTAGGGCTGTTGGCCAACAAGCTCGCGGCATGGCCACGGAAAAGCAAAGTATGTTGTACGATGCAAGAACGTGTCCTTGTCATACACTATGTTATCCTGACGGCTGCTTTTGTATGTCTCTTTTAGTTTTGATGCGTATCAATGCTACGTCCAACATTGCCAAGATTACCAAGTCGATGAAAATGGTTTCTGCGGCCAAGATGCGTGGTGCTGAAAATCGTTTGATCGCTGGTCGTCCCTTCACTGTAAGTATAAAATGCAAAGTCTCATGTTGCTCGAAACTAGTATAATAACAGAAAGTATGAATGATTGATGTGATAGGCCTGGTTGGACAATTTGAATTCCACCAGCCGTCAGCTTGACCGTGATGGATTGATCTCCAAGGAAGACTTGGAAGGCGATAACACGTTCGTCGTGGTCTCGAGTGACCGTGGTCTTTGCGGTGGTATCAACTCGGGTATCGCTAAGGCAACCCGTAAGCAAGTGCCAGCGGCTCAGGATTTCGAAATTTTCGTCATCGGTGATAAGGGTCGCGCGCAATTGCGCCGTGATCTCGGCCCTAAGATCCGTGGCAATGTGACCGAAACCTTCGCGACCCCACCCAACTTCACCGTGGCCAGTGCCATCGCGGAAGCCATCGTTGCTTCGGCCAAGGCGGAGAACGAAAAGGTGCACATTGTGTACAACAAGTTCATTTCAGCCATTGCTTACCAGCCTTCGATCCGTTCGTCGTCGGTGTCGGTGGACTCGGAAGCGCTTGCTGCTTACGAACTGGAACCGGACAACAAGGAAGAAGTGCTTGCGGATCTGAAGGAATTCGAGATCGCTACGGCCGTGTTCGAAGGGTTGATTGAAAGCTCAACCAGTGAAGAATCCTCGCGTATGGCTGCAATGGAAAATGCTACCACTAACGCCCAGGATCTGATCTCGTCGCTCACGCTCGTGTACAACAAGGCGCGTCAATCCCGTATTACCACGGAATTGATTGAAATTATTTCGGGTGCTGCCTCGCTTGACGGTTAAGCGAATGTAGGTCACGAAAGAAATCGGAAATCAGTCGCTTTGGAAGAAAATGGCGGGGGTGATTTAGCAACTACAGAACGAGAGAAAGACGTGTGTGCAAAGTCAACAAGAATATAGCTTCAGCATCCAGTTCGCGTTTGCCCTGTTTTGCGTTGGTGCTTTGTGTATATGTTGGAAATTGACGGCATTCTTTAGGTCTTTCCCTTGCGTCAGACATCGTCCTCAGTCAAGCGTCTCCATCAATCACACTGGGACAAGTTTTGCCTAAAAAGTATATATTTCTCTCATCATACTTTATTCAGATGCTCTGTTTTGTTGATGCATCTATCTCTATCATGACTCGTGCGTCATCAACAATGTTGTTACATCTAGCTAAAATGTGATGAGGCTGGTTGGTAAAACCAGGCAACTATGTACAAAACTCTAGTTGCGTGAGAAATACTCAGTGACTTGATCCATCACGAGCCACTGAATACCATAAGATGGGCACAATCGCGTCAACCGTGGCACCAAACCTTTGTACAGCGCTGTAAACCCCTCTTCTTTGGTGATAACGCGCATAGCTTGAACCATCCCAGTATACTTGGGTTCTTGACCCTTGACAGATTCTTGCGCCATGAGACGGGTCTTCACCACATCCATGGGGCAATTGATGCATGGACCAGGGATGGCACCAAGCATACCCGTCAGACCACTCTTCCACGCAGGAAGTGAGTCGCCTTCTTCGAGTTTCCAGATGTGCTTCTTCATGGCATTGTTTGACCAGAAACTGCACGCCTGGTTAAGCCCTTGGCGACCGATCGTAGGTGCAACACCCTTCCAAAGCGCCATAGGGCCTTCGTTCTTGATGATTGTAAATGTGGTGTGTACTGGACCACGGTACTTTGGTATTTCGCCCTTGACGATGTTCTGACCCTGAAGACGCGTCTTGATGACTTCAAACGGGGTGACGATTAACACGGCTTCTGTAGCGCCGGCGAGTGCACCAGCAATGAATTCCTTCGAACCGCTGACTTGTCCGTTCTTATCGGCCAGCATGCGACGATAAATGGCATTGAAATAGAATCGCGTGCCGTTCTTGGTTACAACATGAATTGTCCACGGCGTGAACCCTTTAAACAACCCACGCGGTCCTTCTGCACGGAAGAGCTTCTTACCACAATCCAACATACCCTTATATTGGCCGGTCTTGTCCAATTGCAAGCGTGTTTTCGTGACATCTAACGGTGTCAAGATGATGGCTTCAATCACGCCAGAAAGTGCACCGCCAAAGAATTTGATGGTTGGAGAGACTTTCTTGGTTTCCTTTTGAGGAATTGGAGCACGCAACCCGCCTTCACCAACCTCGACACTAGCCTTCCACCAGTGCTTGGATAGTTGCCGAACGTCTGGATCCCAGAGCAAATACTCCAAACCGTTTGAAGAGTACATCTTGGCACGCAGAAGTAGATACAAGTACTTGAAATCATTCTCATGCACGTGATGCATATCCGCCGGGTTGAGCTCTTTGATCATCGTGTGTGCTTCTTGCAACGTTACGTTCACTCCCAGCGTGTGCATGGCATCCTGCAACGCTTGATCATCCAAGTAGCCTTTGTTACCTTTGTCGAAATCTTTAAAGGTCTTCGCGATGAACGCTTCGTGAATCGCGTAGAAGTCATCATACGTGATCTGCCCCTGGTTTGACGGATCCAGACGCTGCATCAACGCCGCGATCTCATCTGCAGACAACCGAAAACCAGCAACACGAAGCCCTTTCTGGATATCGAGTGCATCGACTTTACCGTCTTTATTGACGTCCACACGATCGAAAGCCTCTCGAAGTAACTGATCGACAGTCAATCGCGAGTTGCGACGGACGAGCGTGCTCTTTTGCGCCATCGGGTTTTCTTTGCTATATAGAGAGTGAGTGAGAGCGATGTGCAACCACTTGAGCAACTAATGGACAGTACTTGAAGAAGATGAATAAACGCAGCAGGGAGCTGCGTAATTCAATATCCGCTCGGTCTTCTAAACCCACCGGTTGATGCACGAGTGCACGAAACTCCCCCCATTCGTGGCTCACCAACTGATCAAATGTGGACCACATCAAAAAATTATAAATTGATTGGTCAAAAATAAGATAGGATACACTTTATCTAAATTTTTATTGGTCAAAATGTTACATGTGGCAGATTTGGCCGGTTTTTGTTCGTGATGACACTAGAAGTGTGATGCTTCGTATCCACTGATTGGCTAGAAAATTCAGATCGCAGTGTGTGTTGATTGGATAGAATCGACATGCGACGTGGCCACTGACACTTTGCGACCAGTCGCCTGCGTCATCACTATCGTGTTACAAAATGTCTATACATAACGCAATTTTTTTGTTAAAACTGTTAATTGTTTGTTATTAAAAACCATCATTCTCGGAGTAGTGGTTTGCTGTTTTGGCGTTTTGAAAAGGGCGGGAGAGGCAAAAGGAAAGCAAGCGGAAGGGCCGTCGGCATCGATAAGAGGAAGGGAACGACGACCGCTTCACCCAACGATGCTGAGTCGTGTAGGCGATGAACGTGTGTTTAAAGATTCGAACGATGTCGTCTTCAGCGCTGGAAGTTCACGTCTTGCGAAGCAGCAGTTGCGACCTAATGGACAAATAAACCAAGTGGATCAGATACGACGACAACACTTGATGAGACCATCAGCAGAAATGAGTGATCCAGGAGACGAAGGTTTGGATGAAGAAGATGATGATGATGATGAAGAGAGTGATGACCAGTTGCACCCAGATCATCCGTACAATACGCAGTTGCGAAAGCTGGCGCGACGGCGCATGGACGAGCCGACGTCGGTATTAATGGCAAAAGGACGACCAATGCCATCGATAACTCGTCCGATGGAATTTGTTTACTTGCCGAACGGTGAGATTCGTCCACGCGAAGAATGCCCACCGGGAATTGCGCTCCCACCACCAGCATCAGTGACCCAGCAATTATTGGAGCAACCAAATGCACTACGACAGCTTGAAAAGCAGGAGCACGAAAAAGAACGCCGTCATCAACGAGCAGACAACACGTCTCAGGCGAGACTGATGCAACAAAAGCAGATGCAACCGCGTCAACGAGCTGCACACCATCAACGACGTGATACTGCATCGTCTTTGTCAGCGCTGTCATCCTCTTCTTCATCATCTTCATCAGATAGTGAAGAGTTGTTAGAAAGCCACCGGCGCGAGCATTGCTCCGTAAGTGACCAAACATCTTCGGAAGCCGCGTTATCATCGTCTGAAGAAGAAGAGAAGGAAGAAGAGGAAGTTGACATAGAAGGTTCCCATCGAACTCGTGCTCACCTGGTTCCATCGATGGCACGCTCATCACAACAGAGACCAGAAAAACAAAACTTACCTTATCCAACCGAATCATCCACGAAAAGTATGACACAGTCCAAAAAATCAGGTCGGCACGACGATGAAAAAGCCATATCACCCCCCAATCCAACCGCGGCACAACCAGCAGGCCGTTCTCATACGCCTCCTATCCCGAACCCAATACATACCCAATCAGCTGGTGCGGTCTCACCTTCTCCAACTAACCAGTCTTCTCCATATTCTGATGTTTCATGGATGAAGAAAGGGGCGACGAAGGTGCGACGTGGCGAAAAGCCTTCGAAAACAGAAGCAAGACGCTTATTAGGCAGTGAGGAAACGACGCCAAACGGGATTGTTTCCAGTGACAGATTGAGCAAAAATGCCAAGAATGTAATTGAACGATTGGAGCATGATTTGCAGAAAGAAAAAAAGCGAGTACTAGAGAAGATGACCCAGTTATTGGAAGAACAGGGCAAGAACCAACACCTTCTCCAACAACTTGAGCTTTATGAAACGCAATTTACAGCTAAAGAAAAGGACGTTGAAATTAAATTGAAGGAGATGGTTCTGGAAAAAGATACGATGATCCGTTCCCTGGAGGAACAATGGAAAGCTTCGAAAAAGACTCTTGAAGATGGACTTCACGTAAAAGATGCAACAATTGCGAGACTAGAACGAGAAAATGAACAGTTGAAATCCAAGGTGGCCAACTTGAAGGGTAGCAGTAAAGAAGAGAAAAGCAATCGAAATCGAGAAATGACATTGAAGCAAGAACTTGACGAAATGAGACTGAACATCAACAAATTTTTTGAGCAAGTTGAACACTGGAAAAGAAGCAGCAAAGAAACAGCAGAGTGTTGTGACAAGAAGAGCGAAGTTCTTGGCGTTCTCGACAGTATGTGGCTAGATTTCCCGACATTTCCACTTGCTTCGGCGAAGCAACTCAAAGAAAATCAAGATGACAACGATGTATCACCAAACGGCAATGGAGAGCATACCAATATGGTATTGTTTTTGAAAAAGAGACTGCGGTTACGAGAAGACGAGCTTCGGCAAACTCAAGTAAAATATGAAGAGTTAAAAGAACTTTGTGCCCGGCAATGTGTTCGCGAAGCAGATTTGCAAAACTTCATTAATGACCATCGTCTTCGTGGAAATTTAGTAATCCGTAAGAGCAACGACACAGATGCTGATGATACTAAGAAAAACGTTCATTTTCAAGAACAGCAATGGAATGAAGCAATGAGAAGATCTACTGTGAACCGAGGTACTAATACCCCGACGTACTATGAGGTTCACAATATTGAAGACGATAACAATGCGTACATGAATGAGAATGATGATGAAGAATCCGCAGACGACGATAGTTTGATTGATGATGACGATGAGGAAGACTACATCCTGAAAGAACCAAAAGTTTTTGTTCAAGTTAGTCGAAACGGCTTGTACGAGCATTCCCCACGAGCGACTTCGGCAGTATTGAAGAAACTGGAAGAGAATAGAGGCAAGCTACGGAAGGAGAAGGAAAAGGCAGAAGTTGAGCGCATTCGACTTATACCATCTTCAAGTTTGGCACGACGATATGAACGAATTCCGACTCCAACGAGTGACAATCAGGAAGCACACAGAAAGAAAAAAGTGAGCAATGCGTCCGTAACTCAAACAACCAATTCATATGATTTCAGAAAGCAAATACCGCCTTCAGGTCGTACATTAGGCGTCATCAGAAAGAAAACCGCGCCTGCAACTTTGAGAACGCGTGGATCTACGATTACACGGCCGAGACCAATGTCTGCGAGAACATCGACATTGGTTCGGCCATGGATTTAGGTAAGTTTCGACATTGATTATTAAGAGTGAGGATCTAAGTAAAATTCCGCTATTCAGAATTATTCTTATCCACTAGAGTCAGATGATAAAGATCGAGAGTAAACGGCTTTGAAAGTGACAAATCTTCCGTAGTTATGTGTGGATAACAGCCTCCCACATACGAAGCACTTCTGACTGATGAAGTCGCGGTAGTGAAGGAGTCGATGCTCACACTTGCTGGTAACGCTAGAAAGAATGTGCGTGGTGACCCTGGTGATTTCAGCTGTGGTGACAGTAGCTCTGGAAGATCCGTCGCATGACCGCCCAAATCAATCACTTTAAACGAGGAGGTTACTGGGAGACCAGCCAGGAGAAAACGTGGTGGCATGTACGTCTTATAGAACACTAGAGGCTCCATCCCGATTAGCTGAGGGTCAAAATCTGGTTTCCAGTTGCACGCCGAGAGTGAGACCACTGTGCTACCACCACCACTTGACAGCGATAAAAGCAGCGGAATAAGTCCGCCTTGGTGCAGGACTCCGAAGAACGTCAACAAGATGACATTGAAGATCATCCAAAACATTGTATGGAGTCGATTGTTGAAGAGGCTGGTTGTGAAGAGATGCAGCGGCACGAGAAGAGGTAAAAGAAATCGCGGCTCTTGATGAGGTGCCATGGACAAACATGCAAGTGGGAACAATATACTCATGATCCTCAAGACACGAAAGCGGTGGCTGCCTCCTTGTCTTTGCTTGTCGGTAAGAAGATCAATAAGATATCGAATGAAGAGTGGACCAAAAAGCATCAACATATTCACGGCAAAATGCGTGATCCGTGGATGCACGCCGTGTACTTCAAGGTTGTCATACTGGAGATTGTAGATGAGGTTATTCAGTGGAGAGATGACGACTTCATCGAGCAATTGTCTGGGCGATTTTTGCTTCTGCAACAGTTCCGGGCGGAAGTACCAAGTGTCGATACCGATAAATACAAGCGAGCACATCACAAAAGCGACGAAGCCTTGTACTGCAACATGAATGACGCCAGTCAATCGCTGGAGAATAGAAGGTGCCTGGTCGTTCTTCTTAGTCGCCATTTCAAAGAGAAGCTGGTCTTGGCGTTGAACGAGCTCCACGCCGAGTGGGAAGAAGAACACAAGAAATGTGAAGCGGGAGAAGAATCCCACAGCCAAAAGACCTCCGAGCAGCATTGTTTGTACATGAAAGGCGCCAATTCGCTTGTGCTATGAATAAAAAGCAGGCGTCCAAAGACACAACTTAGTCTTTTCATAACCAAGCGACGAAGTTGATTGAGGACTATGAACTTACTCGATTACCAAGAAATAGAACTGCAAAGCAGAGTGCCAGGATAAGAGTTTCACAAGTGTTCGAAAACGGGCGCGAGAGGAAGACAATTGTTGGCCACGAACTCGCAAATTGAAGTAGAACGGTCAATGGATCTTCATGATGAAGCTTCTTGGCCACAGCGTAGATGGTTTTATCTGTGATCAATCACATATTAATTATGTGATTAATAACATATTGATCGAGAAGAGCGTATTGTTAAGCATAAACATGCTCCTTACCAATAACGAGTGATATGCAACAAAGCCATACGCGAGGAATGATGAGGAGCAATGTCCCTGTCAGCGGAATTTGAAGAAATTTCATCAGATGATACGGCAATCCTGCAATCAAAGCACTGAAGTGATTTCAACAAACAGATCATTGGATGAAGTAATATAATAACAGAAAAGAAGGCAAGGAAGCAAGCAACGTACGGGAACAGCACGGAACGATTGGGTGTCGGCAGATGATACTCCCACGGCAAAAAGAGTTGCCGGCGTAGTTTGGGGTCATCTGTGAGCACTGCACGTGCCATCACCTCCTGACTCTGAAAGAATTCGTCCGGATGAATCATCCCAAGAAACCCAATACTTCCATAGAAACGAAGCGCGACAAGTAAACCATAAAATCGCCAGCGCCATCTGTCGTCATTAAAAGTGGATGAAGACAATGCTTGCCGAGTCTGCATACTCGCTCTTCATAAGAGGTTTCCTGTGGCGCAAATGGTCTCAGAATCCAATCATATCTGAGTCTGAAACTGAGAATATGTCTCTGTTCGAATAGAATGTTTCCTGGATATGGTGATGCCCCCTCACTGACTTCCAGACATTCCTTCACTCCCCATCATCCTCAAGAATTATGATGCGGACAATGAAGACAAGATGCTTCGAAGATACAAGGCATGGCCACCACATGGAAACAAGGCGTAGCGATGATTGCTAATTATTGCTGTTATTAATCGCGTAAAACAGCAGTTACTACCTCATCCTCTTACATTGTCGTGTTGTTTCCGTACCCATCTGGTGGGCTACTGACTCTCGTGTGAGGTAAGTCTCCGCCTTTCCTGTAACCAGGTGCAACGTGGGAATGTTCTCCGCTAATCTGACCCATTGGTTTGAAAGGAAGACACTGGTAGCAAGGTTCTGCTACAACTGTTACGCATTGCATCCGTTTTTTGTTGGTTATCATCGTTGAAGCAGTTGTCTACTTTTTCGCCATGGTCTGATTTTTTTTTTGCTGTTGTTATTTGCCAAGAAAACAGCCGGTGTTTTCTATAACAACCAGCTATGACGTGTTTCATTTATTCAAAACCCAAGCGAGTGTACCACAATTGTACCGTTACCATCTGGGAATAAAGCAAGCAGTTGCGCACCCTTTCGTTTGCATAAGGTGAGGTGGAACATGGATTCCTTACAAGAAGAGTGCCTCGCTCCTCTACATGCCTCAAGCAAACCAATAGTCGACCAAAGAACGTTTCTGATTGTGGTGGTTCTGTGATTGTTCATTCCGCAATTTCCTCTGTGCTGAGCATCACTATCCCCAAGAATAAAAGCATGAAGATCCAAGCTTCGTTGGCCGCAGCTTTTGCGCTCGTCTCACACGTTCATGCGCATTCGTACCTTGTCAAGCCAGTGGCTCGTGAGAACAGTGTTAACACCGTAGTGTTAAGCTCCCCAGGTTGCCCATCGAGCACACCCGGTGAATCCACTTCATATGAAGCTGGTGAGACCATCGATGTCCGTTACTGGCGGAATAATCATCTGGGTGGCTTCATCCGATGGGCCATTTCACCTGTGGGGGAAGAAACGAAGGAAAATTTCGACGACAACGTCTTTTACTACACTTGTCGTGAATCTGGACCGGATTGTTTGCCAAAGGGCAGTAATGAATGGTACTCTGGGGATAGCAGTGATGCCAACACGATTAGTTGTGGAGACACCATCACGTTACCTGACTGGTTGCCAGCGGGTGATTACGTGTTGCAATGGACATGGTTTGGTGTCGGTTCAAGTTATGGCAACATTGGTTGGTCGGAACCGCAGTTCCGGTCGTGTGCAGATATTAAGTTGACCACGTCGGGGTCAGGCAGCGAACCTTCCTGCCCAACATTTGTTGGTGGTGATCGTGTGACGAAGCTAGAAAACAAGGCCAGCGATCAATGCTTCTACTACTACACGAACGAAATTGTGGAGACGCCGTACAAGGGCAGTAACGAGCAGAGCGAATATGAAAAGTACTATATCTTTGGCGTGCCAAAGGATGTCGAGGGATGCACCGGCAACAGTGCCGGTTCGGCTTCGAATTCTACTACGACTGCTCCATCAACCACAACCGCAACACCAACAGTGACCACCGCAACGCCATCAGCCACGGAACCCGAGACGCTCGCCCCTTCGGCCACTGGCTCGGATGATTCCAGTGCTATTGGTAATGAAGGAGAGACCGCAAGCAGTGGAAGTGACGATGAAGAGCCCTGCAGTGGTAGCTACGATATTCCAGGTGAAGATGATGATGAGCCTTGCAGCGGCAGTTTCGAGGAACCTGAGGACGATGCTGATGGTGAAAATGACGACGAACCATGCAGCGGCAGCTACGATATCCCAGATGACAACAGTGACGTTGCAGGTGAAGCATCGGATATTGACGATGAAATCGGCAACGAAGGAAGCACCAACCCTGATGATGCATATCCGTCGGAGGGTGATAATGGCAGTGCAGTCGATGATGCGAACGATGAGGAAGACGATGGAGGTGATAACACTGGTAACGAGCCCAGCGGTACCTCTGCAGCGCCATCGACCGCACCAACGACCGCACCAACGACCGCACCATCAACTGCGCCAACGACTGCGCCGACGATCCCACTTCCAGGGAAGTGTGGAGTCCGCAGACGCGCATAAATTTCATATATCGGGGTATCAACCAAGTGCAGTATAGAGCTGATAGGTGTTTTCTATAAGAAATGTGTGGTTTGTCTTCATTTCTCAATTTGATTGAGTGCGTCCAAGTAGGTCAGTTCCATTTTTTCCTAGCTAGTTAAACAGCACAAATACAACTATGTTGTGATTGTCATGTGACTTTCTCGTCATTTATTCTTCATATTCAAGACTTCAACCTGATGGAAGTCCTAGAAAGAAGTATGAGGCCCTTCTGGCATTCAACATTGATATAAGTCACCGCGGCATGACACAATCACGATGGATATTACAAGTGTTGATAGATGCATTGTCATGACTGTTGCCACCATTGAGCCAACAACTACAGAGTGATCACTAGAAAAAGCAATTCCAACAATAAGCAAGAATCACGCTGGTTTGTATTGATAATCGCTTGGTAGTAAAAAACCGATGTAAGTGGACGCATACGAAAGAGAATGCAAGGGAACAAAAAGACTGAGAGCTTCTGAGAGAGCACAGCTGTAGAGCACACCAGATGCGTGTGCGTAAAGTATAATTTTTTACGCACGCTTGCGACGGGTACAGACGGCTGGAGATGGCGTAGTTGGCGCAGTGCTAGGCGAAATTGTTGGAGCGGTGGTAGGTGTAGTGCTTCCATCGTCTTCTTCTTCATCATCATCCCCAGCGCTTCCAAGGCTAGATTCATCCGCGTCACTCCCTTCGTTGCCGATTTCATCATCGGTAGGAGGAGCAGTAGTGGTCGAGTTCGAATTCGAACTAGCGCCGTTGCCGCTACACTGTTCGACTTCCTTCGGAACGCCAAAGATATAGTACTTTTCATACTCGCTCTGCTCATTACTGCCTTTGTACTGCGTCTCCACAATTTCGTTCGTGTAGTAGTAGAAACATTTATCACTTCCCTTATTCTCCAGACTGGACACACGGTCACCACCCACAAACTTGGGACAGGAAGGTTTCTTGCCTTTCCCCGACGTGGTCAACTTAATATCCGAGCACGAACGAAATTGGAGCTCCGACCAGCCCAGATTCCCAAAACTCGAACCGACACCAAACCATGTCCATTGCAGCACGTAATCACCCGCTGGCAACCAGTCAGGTAACGTGATCTTGTCGCCGCATGTAACTGTGTATTCATTGGTGTTGTCACCCGAGTATCGAGTATTTTCACCTTTGGGTAAACACTCGGATCCAGATTCACGACAAGTGTAGTAGAAGATGTTGTCGTCGAAATCTTCCTTTGCTTCTTCTCCCACAGGTGAAATGGCCCATCGGATGAACCCGCCCAGGTGGTTGTTTCGCCAGTAACGGACGTCGATGGTCTCACCAGCTTCGTAGGATGTGATATTACCAACAGCATTGGATGGACACCCTGAACCGCTCAGCGTGACAGACTGTGGGTAGTTCAGTCGCGACACCGGCTTGGTGAGGAATGAGTGAGCTCGCACTTGAGTGATAAGCACCAAGATCGCTGTAAGCGTGGCTTGAAACTTCATGGTTGCCTTGGTCGTTGCTCTTGTGTGCGCAGTGCAGAGGAAATTGCAGAATGATTAAAGTTTTAGTTTGTCACGGGTCAGCATTTCACCTTCAGAGAGAGAGAGTCTTTGTTGGAAGCTCCACTGATATATGACCCTGGGGATGCCAAGATGGGATCCCCTCAAATCCATTTTGTATTTCGCACTATGATAACCAACACGTTCGCGAACTATGTGCTTCATTTCCAGATGGTACTCACAAGTCTGGGACCACTAGATACCTGCTACTCTCAAAACCGAGTGAACAAGTGAGTATGACGAGAAAGTGATGAAACCCGTGCTTTGCATCAAACACTAAGCAAAGAGATTACGAAGAGTAAAGGAAACCATCACTCAAACCATGGTAACGTTGGGGTAGAGCATCTATGAGTGCCATGGCGCAGATATCCAGAAAAAAAAGCCAGGTAGTAAACACCAGTCGACCCAACAAAGAAACAAAGAGCTTTCCTATCGTACACCTGGTTATTGATAGGAGTACACGTGACGTTCATAGCAGAGGCAATGAACGTGAACATGATGACAAGATGTCAACGACAGTGAAGTACACTAGCTTGATTATTTGTTCGATGATCAAGTTGACTCACATGAATGTACGACGAAGCGATCTATCTGTTTACAAAGCAATAATCCCCATGTTTCTCTGTAAGAGTATCGGTGTGTTCTAGCAGTCTCATCAATCTGGAAACTGGTTACTCCTTAATGCAAAATAATAAAGATTGTAAATTTTGTGAACCAGTCGATAACAGGACAAAATGCTTATGTGTGGCTTGAGATTCAACTCTTATATCATGATTTGAAGGACAACAGCGCTTTATATCCTTTTCCAGACAAAAAAATGTTCATATAGGAGGTCTTAACTAAGGTTAAGTATCTCTCTCACCAAGTAATCGGATTGTGACGTGTAGCCATGTCTCTGTGCACTATCTTCTCTTTCAAATAACGTTTCGTACCGACTTTACTTGGATCCTGCGCGTCTTTCCCTTTCATCTAACCAGATGCAACGGGAGAAATGTTTGTCGTTAAATTGATCCGTTGACTGACATCATCATGAGTGTTGCACGTATTGATCATGGCCGTTGCTGTCTCCGACGTAGTTAGGCCGATCAATATTTTTCGCTGTTCGCTCAAAGCCAGCGAAAATGCTCCCATCCATTATTCTCACTAGCGAGAATGAGTAGCCATTGAAACTGCTATTAGTCCACAAACACGTGAGTACCATCTGGAAATGAAGCACATAGTTCGCGAACGTGTTGGTTATCATAGTGCGAAATACAAAATGGATTTGAGGGGATCCCATCTTGGCATCCCCAGGGTCATATATCAGTGGAGCTTCCAACAAAGACTCTCTCTCTCTGAAGGTGAAATGCTGACCCGTGACAAACTAAAACTTTAATCATTCTGCAATTTCCTCTGCACTGCGCACACAAGAGCAACGACCAAGGCAACCATGAAGTTTCAAGCCACGCTTACAGCGATCTTGGTGCTTATCACTCAAGTGCGAGCTCACTCATTCCTCACCAAGCCGGTGTCGCGACTGAACTACCCACAGTCTGTCACGCTGAGCGGTTCAGGGTGTCCATCCAATGCTGTTGGTAATATCACATCCTACGAAGCTGGTGAGACCATCGACGTCCGTTACTGGCGAAACAACCACCTGGGCGGGTTCATCCGATGGGCCATTTCACCTGTGGGAGAAGAAGCAAAGGAAGATTTCGACGACAACATCTTCTACTACACTTGTCGTGAATCTGGATCCGAGTGTTTACCCAAAGGTGAAAATACTCGATACTCGGGTGACAACACCAATGAATACACAGTTACATGCGGCGACAAGATCACGTTACCTGACTGGTTGCCAGCGGGTGATTACGTGCTGCAATGGACATGGTTTGGTGTCGGTTCGAGTTTTGGGAATCTGGGCTGGTCGGAGCTCCAATTTCGTTCGTGCTCGGATATTAAGTTGACCACGTCGGGGAAAGGCAAGAAACCTTCCTGTCCCAAGTTTGTGGGTGGTGACCGTGTGTCCAGTCTGGAGAATAAGGGAAGTGATAAATGTTTCTACTACTACACGAACGAAATTGTGGAGACGCAGTACAAAGGCAGTAATGAGCAGAGCGAGTATGAAAAGTACTATATCTTTGGCGTTCCGAAGGAAGTCGAACAGTGTAGCGGCAACGGCGCTAGTTCGAATTCGAACTCGACCACTACTGCTCCTCCTACCGATGATGAAATCGGCAACGAAGGGAGTGACGCGGATGAATCTAGCCTTGGAAGCGCTGGGGATGATGATGAAGAAGAAGACGATGGAAGCACTACACCTACCACCGCTCCAACAATTTCGCCTAGCACTGCGCCAACTACGCCATCTCCAGCCGTCTGTACCCGTCGCAAGCGTGCGTAAAAAATTATACTTTACGCACACGCATCTGGTGTGCTCTACAGCTGTGCTCTCTCAGAAGCTCTCAGTCTTTTTGTTCCCTTGCATTCTCTTTCGTATGCGTCCACTTACATCGGTTTTTTACTACCAAGCGATTATCAATACAAACCAGCGTGATTCTTGCTTATTGTTGGAATTGCTTTTTCTAGTGATCACTCTGTAGTTGTTGGCTCAATGGTGGCAACAGTCATGACAATGCATCTATCAACACTTGTAATGTCCATCTTGACGTCCATCTTGTGTCATCAAGAAATTGATAACTTCCGGTACAAAGATCGCAATTATTTTTAATTCTCTTGGAACTAATTGTCAAATTTCTGTTATAAATTTAGGAGCAATTTCTTTGATAAAATGAAAAAATTTTCTTTGTGAATACAGCCTAAAATTTTGCAACTCACAGTACATCATCAAAATAAAGATCCCGTAAAATACGATATTGTGTAGATGCTTTGAAATAATACTGTATAAACTGATTTCTGCATCTTCCCCCTCCTCAAAACCTCTATAATTAAGTATTTGTAGCTCCTATTCCTATTTTGGCGCGAATTTTTGACCACAAACACTTTTTCAAAAAAAATTGTGGCGACGTGGGCGAAGGCGCGAAGAGCTCCAACGCACCAGGAAAGAAGAAAATCGATCGACTGACAGGATAGTTCCACGCCCTGCGCCCGCTAGGTTCTCGGTATTATTATCAGACAAAAGTGATGGAAATGCGAGGCGAGACATACTATCGGGATGTGCTGCTACAAATGCAGAGCGAGTTTCAGCGTGCGGTGGTGGCGCTGGAGAAGCAGATTGCGTCACTTACTCAACACAACGAACTGCTTCTGGCCGCCCAGCACCAGCAACAAATGTAGGTTTATGATAGGATTTAAAAATATTGTGGAGAGGGGGCTTGTTTTGATGATTATTGATGTGTATATGCATAGTGAGATGACAGCATTGATGGCTGATTTAGAGTCAACCCGACAGGAACGAGACCAGCACACAATTACCATTGCCTCTCTGGAAGAAGCGCTTAAGATGAAGAGTGAGGACGCCGCCAGTGCGCAAGTAGAGTGGCAGACGCGTCAAGAAATGCTCGAACACGAATGTACGGCATTGAAGCTGTTATTACAGCAGGAGCAAGCGTACTGGACGAGATACGAGAAAGCAGCACAGAAAGAGATGGATCGTATGGTACGCTGTGCAAGTGAGTCCAAAGCGGAGGCGCTACACCAGCATGATCGTAATGAACACCTGAAGCAGGAGATACAGTTGCTAGAGAAACGCGTGGAAGCGGCTGTGCAGACGTCTATGAGCTTTGAGCAACGACTGCAGCAAATCGCCAGGGAGAAACAGGACCAACAGCGGGAGATGGAGCACAGACTAAAGTATCTCAAGAGAAAGTTGGACGATAAACGTGAGCAGAACAAATACCTCACACAGGCATTAGTCATGGCCAAGGAAAGTAGCAAGCAACTCCAAATGCAGCAACAACAGCAACAGAGCTTGTCTCGACCCACGACTCCATCTACCATCACCACAACAACTACCACAGCCTCACTGTCCTCTTCCTTCGTGCCATCGACCGTGTCCAATGCTAGCAGTGAGGTTCAAAATGAACGACGCACGCGGAAACGAGACTTGGGTCTGACGATTCCACTTTCATCCACCATTCCGGCCAGCAGTCGGTCATATCGTCTACAAGGCAAGAAACTCGTGGAGGAAACACATTCTTATGCGTCAACATCTGCAACATCTTCGTCCCGAGAGATTTCTCCTGCGACTTCCCCCACTGAGAAAGACAACAAGCGATCGATCGTCACAAAACGTACCAGCAGCAGCGCACGATTGGAACGGGAGATGAGTGGGCTACGAAGGAAACTCGATGCCTGTATGCAATTCAATTTCGGGAGCACATAAGGTGAGTAACTGAGTTAGTAAGTAATTTGTTTCTCTTTTTTTGGTGTTTATAGGAGCAAAAACAGCGGGTAATAATATTTATTCTGAATGTGACGACACTAGTTTCACAGTTGTTAGTGGAAAATTGCCTGCGAATCTTTTACACTCGTGAATAGATGAACATATTAGAGGTTAGTGGAGCGTATGGACTCATTTACATCCCCACGGTAAATCCTCGACGAAAGGCCGGCTTTCCTGTAGTGTTAGTCATCGTAGTAGAACCCATAGGCGACGTTTGTCGCTGGCGCAATGCTGATTTGTATGGAGAATTGGCGTCGAACGTATCACGAGTGGGCAGATTCGCATCCATTATCTTCCGCATGATGTCTCTTTCGGGTGACGGGCTGTTGTTGTCGCTATTACTGCTGGTGTTTAACACATTATCGTCTTCGAGCTCGTTGATAGAGTATCCATCGGTTGTAGCCGTGTGGGAAGAAGCAGTCGATGATGGGTAGGAAAATTGCGCCAAGCTCATGAGCGAATCATCTCGTGATGCGGTGGTTTTGAATTCGTCGGTCGAGTACAACGCGTGTGTCGTGAATGATGTGATGTCGTCCATATCTTCCTCATCGTACCCGAGAAAGTCACTTAATTCGCCCGAACTGTTGGCCATGGAAGAAGTAAACTACAAGGAATAATCAGTACATTACATCACCGCACGAGCAAACCCAGTCACATCACAAAACGAGTTTGAGCTTACAGATAATGACCGAGTAACTCGGCGGTGGCACGCCAACACTGTGGATGCACTGCTTTCAACACTGGAAAAAACACTCGACTGATGCGGACTCTTGGGCGCTATTGTATCATCGTAATCCTGATGCTTGCTTTGTTCAGGCGCTTCCTGTCGCGATCGAGAAGCGAACACTGCGGCCGTTAACCGTGGACTTGGCTGGTGGTATCGCCCTGAGATTGTTCGCAGCAACTCTGGAATTTGAGGAGGGATCTCAATCTCCGTTTCGTCACCACTATCCAGGTCGTTATTATTATTCGGTTCAGAGTCACTTTTAATCGGCGACAATGGAGGTGATCTACCGCCGAGTTTGAAATTCTGTCGCATCCATTCCTCTTGCTGTTGTTTCAGAAGCTGTTCTTCTTTGTATTTGCTTTTCAAAATGCTCAGTAATGTCTCCTTCTGTCGCAGGATATCGCGGTGCGCCACTGGCGACGATGGTGGCGTAAAGTCCAATTGATTATTGTGTTGATGCTGCACAGCTCGTGTCGGTGTCTGTGAAGCCGATCGTGTGTTTGGAGACGGAGTCTGTAGACCGGTGCTCATATCAGATCTCGTGACTGCCATATTTCCTTGGCATGGTCGTTTCCCATCGACAGCTACAGCCTGGAAACCAGCCATTTTCTTGGAAACTTGGATGCGAAGATCATCACGACGAGGCTTTGACGTGGGTTCCACATGCTGATGCAACGGAAAAGGTAATGCACCTAAATTTGTTGGTTGTGATTGCTGTTGTGGAACGTGAACGCGATTCATAAAGGTCGGTGTCGATACAGGAGAGGCTGAATACTCAAGTGGTGGCGGATGAATCGGCGATTGCGAGCGATCATGAGCATCGTCTTTGATTGACTGGTCAGACTCACCCGAGAGTTTCGAAGGCAGTTTCTGAGGACTCACATTCACAATAGGTCGTGTAGCGTCCTGTCGTGGGGGAGTTAACGGGGCTGCAGGCGTGAACGCTTGCATACGGTGATGTGCCGCCAGTTGGTTCGATTGTTGAGTACCATCGACTGGTCCACCAATAGAAGGTGGGAAGGGCATTGCATGGGTCGTTACAGCAATGGAATGGCGTTTCTTGCGCCATTTGTTGCCTGGAATAGGTGAATTGATGTACTCGGGTGTCGTACTTTGGCTGCTGTTGTTAGAACTGTTGATATAATCGCCGAGGTAGAAACGTTCACCAGATGTCACAATCGTTGGGATTAATGGCTTTGCCTGCATAGGTAGAGATGTCTGTGCGGTTCGTCCGAGCATACTCTTTCTTCGTGTCTCCTGTCGTGTCGGCGGCGTTGGTACCACCACTGCATTATCTTTTATTGTTGTTTTCGAGTCCTGGAGCTCTGTATCATTGTTTTTGACCTGTCGATTGAGATCGGTTTCACCAGTCGTCACATCGCCCATCAATATCTCAAGCTCAGTTAAGCTGCCCAGCAGTAGCTTGTCGCCATGGCTGACCACAACAGCAGTATTGTGGATGTGATTGCCACTACCATTCACAAGTACTGTGCCATTGATGCTGTGATCGACGTAAACCCAAACGCCGTACTTTTGGGTGCATTCCAATGTACCATGCTCGGGTGAAACCTACAGCCATCAGCAAACATTTCATCACTCTCAACCGCATACACAGAGAGAGTGAGGAGTATTTATCTTCATATTCTTACGCGCGGATCTTCGCGACACTGAATGACCGATGATGAAGCGCTGCCTATCGTGATGCCTTGTGGAGTAGGTGCGAGAAGGGAAGAGAGAGTGACGGTATTGGTGGAAATCTGTCGCACACGCAGCACCACCGGCGCGTGCCGCTTGCTGAAGGTCGTCATCAGACCGTCAGGAAGTCGTGTAGTGACCTGGTGATGCGAGAAATATACACAGAGAGGGTCATATAGGTAAAAGGGAATAGAAATTTCGCATGTAGGTTTACTGCTCTTGAGCACCTGTCTTCAATATGGGAGGGAAATGTCCTTTGACGATCCAATAGCACATATGCAGAAAATTAGAAACGCACGCGTCATTTATAATTAATCGTTATTATATAGTCTAGTTTTGTAATATTTTGCAAAGAAATATGAGATAACCCAATTCATACTCTTAAAATGAATTGCATTTCGATTCAATACTGAATTGATTGGGCATGTGTTGATGGTGGAACTGCTGGTTTGAGCAGCTCCGGTAAATTGACGCATCGTTTCAGGATGAAAATGCTGCGCAAATTTGCTTCATTGGGGCGATCTTCTGCACGGCTCAGTGGTCAATACACGACTACTGTTGCAAAAAACTACAGTCGTAATGGATTTCAGGTAGTGCACCAAGCAAACCTCATGAGCAAACATAGAATAGGCATGTTAGCGACGAGAACTTTCCAGTCCACAGCCATTTGCATGAACGCCAAGAAAGACCAGGATGGACAAGTTGCTGCATCAACCAATGACGATGAAGAAAATAATACTGCAAATCTAACAACAGAAGACGTAGAAGCAGACGCGAACCCAGCGGAACAATACATTGGCGTAGTGTACGATTCCAGCAAGGTGAAAAAATATAGCGCTGAATTGAACATCGAGGGTCATGTAATCAGTGGTGGTGACTATTGGACGGCGCTGGATGCAGCCAAGGCCTATGACGAATTGGTGGATCTCTATTGTGACATGGACACGCCACGAAATTTCCCGAATGGATCCACTAGCGAAGCTGAAGCTGCTTATGCTAATACCACGAGCCACGTCGAAGCGTCGGAAAGTGAATGGGAAGTGCCTGAAGTGGGCAAACGCCATGCCGACATCATTCCTCCAATCCCACAGTATGTTTTGCTTTCTTCGCTTAAAATCAGATAGGTGATGTCTGGCTAATGCTTGAAATTTTGCAATAGGACCTACTTGACTTTAGATGAAGTATTGAAGGCGTTAGAAGATCAGAAGGCCATCGACATCTACACGGTAGATCTCACAGGCAAATCGAGTCTGGCAGAACATATGATCTTCACGACGGGCCGCTCGCAGGCACACATGCGCCGCATGGCTGATATGATGATCATGTCGATGCGTGCGCGAAACATTGATGACGATTTTGAGTACTTGGTCGAAGGGCGAGATTGTGACGACTGGATGATTGCAGATTGCAACAACATTGTCGTGCATTTCATGCGTGAAGACACGCGACAGATTCTGAATTTGGAAGATCATTGGGAGCACATGGTGAATGACAAACACAGTGTGTATGGAGACATGACCGAAGATGAATACATGGATAAATTTGGCACGAGCGAACTGATGGAGTACCTTGAAGACGACGACTACACGCATGAAAATGATGCTGATGACTCTGGCGTTGACTGGAAATAAGCTCATCAGAAGATGATGCCTCATTTTTTCTACCATGAAAACTGACACAAATAAACAAAGCAACGAAAAATCAAGAGATATATTTCATTCTTTATTGTGTTTTCTACCATGAAAAGTGTATTGTATAGTACTATGTGTGTGTCATCGAGTTCCTAGGCAACCTTCGGTTCGTCTTTCTCATCTTCTTGAAGGTCTCTATTACCTTCCAAGTCGATCATGGTTGTGTCTGAATTGCTAGGCTTGATTTGATGATACAGTGCTGGTTTGCTTTCCTCCACAGGTAGCGAGTAAATATACACACCTGATGCAACACATACGACTGATACAGCTAGCGACAGTGTCAATGGAGCTCCAAAGAGAATGGTACTGAGAAATGGCAGGAAAACCAATTCCAATGCACTCGCAATCGCCTTACGCACAGAATCAAGCGTCTTCAAGAACATACTAGTGACGACACCAACAAATGACATGATCAACACCATTGGCAGCACATAGATGGAGAACAACACGGCAATATTGGCAGGCGCGACGACTTCAGCGAACGACTGCCCCGTGAGTCCCAATACGAGCATCCCTATCGTGCAAACGATCGAGTCCAGGTACATGAACAAGTTTTGCAGATTAAGCGATATCTTGGCTTGTTTCTTAAGCAACACTTCGTTGTAAACACCCGCAAAGGTGCTGCTCAGCATTTGAACTAACAGGAGCCCGTAGGCAAACATGCCTGCCGCCGATTGCTGATGGTGATCATGACTGTGTGAGCTATTGCTATCAGCACCAATGGTTTTGATAACACATCCAAGCGTTGTAGCCGCAAGTGAGATCCACTGGTTGCGGTTAAGATGTTTCTGGAACATAAACTGATGTAGTAAACCCGTGATAACCATGCGAAACTGCAGCAATAGGAAATACGTAGATGCGTCAAACTTTTTTAAGTTCACATAAGAGAGTACGTCGTAGACGACGTAGAGTCCAGCGGGGATGAAATACCGCAGTACCAACACGCGGTGTTCCTTGATTTCCGCCAGTAAAAATCGAATACGCGCAAGCAAATTCGTTTGCGGGGCCAATTCCAGCGCCTCGTTCGTAAGGAACATGTACGTGGCGATCATCAGCTTCAAAACAGATTGCAGCACGACCGCCGACGTCGAGTTGAAATGTACGTCATTACGTTTCGCGAGTTCATTCAAGAGGCCATAGCTGATCCACAGCGACATATATGTGACGAAGATGCCGCGCTGCTCTTTCGTTTCCAAGCCCAACGGCGCTGCCATCTTTGCTTCGTTTGGTGTTGTAAATCTCCTTTGTTGGTTTGAGGAGCTAAAAATGATGCTCCGTTTAGCATTGTGGGTCCTGTTGTGAATGCTGCACGAATGTCGCATGTAAAATTTATTTTCAGAATAAATTTTTGACCAATAAGCGATGACCTAATTGCAATTGTTCTCATGTCAACAATGTGTAATGGGTACGAAGATCTACAATCGTGTGGCTGAGAAGCAGAGTCATTTGATTTTTTTTAGCAAAGCTTCTTACTTTTGCATGAGACTCTTCATTTACGTGTTTCTATGCCAATCAGCTACGGAGTATTTGCCCTTAATAAGTAATAAAGCTTGTGTGATCGATAGACGAGCGAAAGATTTGGTTGCCCAGTTCGATGCGTCTGACTGAGGGATTCCAAGTAAAGTTAATGATTGAAAATGCGCATTACGAGTTTAATTGTAAACGCAAAAGAACAAAAATGCATTCTACGCAGATAAAGCCAACATATGCTACTCTTATGCTTCGCAGCAGGAAAGTTCTGACTTTCTCATCTGAACCATCAAAGCGCACCCATATCATTTACTATCTTTGGCTATTAATAATCAGGCGATCGTGAAGTCCTCCCCGTAGCAGGTCACACTGATTGGACGAGCAAGTTCCAAGTTTCCTTTTTCCAAGATCGAGTTCCACATATCCATGCGATCGCTTTGCCCAGAGTTGGTCGAGCTATCCACTTCCTGTACTACATAGATCCGTGCTTGGATGTACGCCTTCATGTACTCCACCTCGTCTCCACCCTCAGACGGAGCACTCACCCCATCCTGAACATACTCAGCAATCTGGTCCAATCCACTAGCTCCATGGTTCAACGACACATCGAATAGAAACCCCTTGGAGAACACAGACGTGAGATTCTTACTGTCAGCCCAGTCAAAGGCAGAATCAAGGTAGTCCTTCTTGATACCATCCCACACCGCCTTCTTCCATACATCGTCACCACTTGTCTCGATTGTCGAGCAAAGATCTTCCAATCCATCATGGGTATCAGACCCGTTGGCGTCTTCGAGTGCTTGAAGGAATTGTGTCAATGGATGATCTGGGTTCATTTGCTGAACATCTTTCACAACTTCAAGCAAATCACCTGTGCCACTGCAGAATCCGACCAGTGAGACTGTGAATCCTCGACCATCATCGATATCTTCACAGTAGTTATAGTTCGTCCACCACTCGGTGTTGCTATTCTCCGCAATGGACACAAGACTCATGATTGTGTCAAGGCTAGCAGAAGTGAGTCCACCGCCGATATCATCGAGATAAATGTCGCTCGCACTAGCCGCGTAAGCGCTGGCAAGGGTGGTAGTTTGAAGTAATAAGAGAGAAGAAGCAACGCCGATGGTCTTGAAAATCATAGTGATGATTTTGGAGGTTTGACAAAGTGATGTTCTTGCTTGTGGTGATTGATGCTGGGGTGCTTCGTTGCAAAATGAATAATGATGGAATTGCAGTTCCTGTGCTCGCAAATGTTTCCATGCTGACAAGTGTTTACATGAAGCAAGACGAAGACGGTGCCGTAATGAAAATGACTTGGATCAGGAGACCAATCGTGATGGGTTGCACTTATGGATGGGAAAATTTGGTGTACACTTCAACATCGTTAAAAATTGTTAAATATTTAGTATTACAGACTCATATTATAGGTTGTGTACGAAAGATGCTAATGACAAACAGTTTATATTTATTGACGGAGGTTGAAGTGATGAGGACAGGCGCACCTATTTACAATGTGAGCTTTTGTGTGGACGAAAAGCTCTGTGCAGTCGATTCACTTCCTTTATATTGCTCACATCTTTGTGTTCATATGCTGTCTGCGCTGGGAAATGTGCAGCAACTGATTCAATGGATGGATCTCTGTGTAATGATTACACTTGTTCAAATATCATTTAGGTAACCCTTCCACATCCTCATTCTTGGATCCCTCGGTTACCTCATTTAATTATACTAACTGTTCGTCAATGGTTGAGAGCTCTGTCAAAATTACTAGCATCGAAGGCTTAGCCTTTATTCCCCACATCATTTGTACAACGCGTTGCACAAATGATGTGGGGAATAAAGGTTAAAACTAAGATTGCCTTGAGACTAGACTTTAGGATTCATTGGATGGAGAGACTCCTTGGTGGCTGTTGCTGCGTGCCCAATCATTTTAAAAGGCCATATTGACGATCAATCGCGTTTCCAGAAAAATTAAATTATACACCTTGGGTAGGGGAAAAAGGTTAAGATATATGGAGTTAGAAAAATCAAGTATACACCACAAGGTACTTCTCAGGAGTTTGGGAGTTTCTCATTTCAGTGGCATCTCTTAAATGAATCGTTTCCGGCTTCTCAATAGCGAAGCATATTGAATTCAAGTATTTACCACCTCACGTCCTAGCACCCATCCATTGAGTGTTGTTTCAACATCATTTGCCAAGATAGAAAGAACTGCAGCTTTGAGAAACAGCATAATCAAAGGCACCGAAAAAATCAAACCAACTACGAGGCATCCTTGTTTTTGAACGTTGTGATAAAATGGCATCAACGAGCGACGGTATTGAAGAGAACACCACTAAAAAGCTGAGAGCCCGCCCGGGTTTTGCGGAACGGAAAGTTCGACAAAAGCAAAGTGTATACACCACTGTGAAGACTGGGTGGCGAAAGTTTTGCAAAGACAAACAAATGACAGAAAAGATTGATGAGGCTATGCGACTTTGTTCAAGAATAGCATGTGAGGCATCCATACTGGCATCCGTTCATGTTCTGCGATTATTGGAAGCTGGCGAAGAACTTCCTCCATTGGATAATAACTTTTTCAATCGATGCACATCTGCAATAGCCAACTTGGTCGGCAACGGAAAGGTTCATTCTGACTTGGAGACCAGTCGGAATATTTACATGGCCCACCATCCTTCATTTTATGAACCAACAGAAAAAAAATCCTATATGAGTCAGATGTTGGTTATGATCACTCAGCACGCAAGGCAGATTTTTCAAGTCAGCAACCGATTGACGTTCTGCTTCCGGTCGTGTAAGTGGATGCGCCTGCAGATACGTCTTCACAACAGTGACTATTTTGAAAAGCACCAAGGCAAAATATTCAAGAGTGCTGTTTCACTGCTGGTCCGCGCAAGCACCTAAACTCAGTATAGCTTATTCGGCCAGATGCTCGCGTATGGAAACGCAAGTTTCACAAGCTCAGCTAAAGGAAACATTGTTGTTCCCACAACGACCCTAGAGAAGAAAATTGGTTCCAGGTGTCGTATTGTTGATGTGGACGAGTTCAGGACGAGCAAGCTTTGTTGTGCTTGTCACAAGAAGATGAAGGGGTTCGTCCTTGACGGGAAAATTGTCAGTGACAGTCTTTATGGTGTGCGATACTGCAAAAATAGTGAATGCCATCGCATATTATGGGATCATGATATCAACGCCGCAATCAACATTTTGCGGCTGTTCATCGACGAAGTAAAGGAAAAGAGGAGATTCGAGTT
This sequence comes from Pilasporangium apinafurcum, assembly GCA_001600495.1. NCBI lineage: Eukaryota > Oomycota > Peronosporomycetes > Pythiales > Pythiaceae > Pilasporangium > Pilasporangium apinafurcum. The sequence continues at coordinate 92,081 of BCKE01000027.1, read as the reverse complement.
GTTCACGAGGTGTAAAGGATGAATTGGTACTCGAAATCAAAAACTGAGGTGATAAACGATCTCATTGCTATGATTCTGGGAATGGATGAGTGTAGCCTTTATTCTCCACGCGTGGTACAGAACACGTGGGGAATAAAGGTTAGAGTAGTAGGCTAACCAAGGCATAGCGTGGTTTACAGTAACTCGCTGAACCAGTTGCATTAGTGAGTCTAAGCTCATATCTTGGGCTGTTCTGATATTGATTACCTTGAACACAGTAGTGCAGAGACTATCCAACTGCGCGAGTAGCATACTGAAATCACCTTGTGTTGAGTATGTGCTATGTATTATGTACCATGACATGATAACCAATTTTGTGCTTAGTAAACCAGAAACATTGAAGCGCCGAGCACGTCTCGTCATTGTCATTGGCATTGAGTTCAACATGTCCACATGCAAATAATCATTATGAACCGAACTTCTACAAATCCTTTACTCGATCACTTTCGACCTGCCACCGAGCTGAAAAATGGCCAGTGATTAGTATCGATTGGAAGACATTGTGCTGACAAACATACAAGTTATCGAGTAGGACGTATACGACTCCTGTTGTTCCACCCAAAAGTAGCGAAAAAGCGTACTAATGACACATCCTCAACAGTTCTTTCACTCTCTTTGCTGTGCTTCTCGGATATGAATGAACGATTGACCCGAGCGCGAGAGGTTCATGTGGAGGTGCATTCGTTCCATATTCCAGCCAATTTAAAAGTTACCCAAGCATGTCGAATCTAAAAAACGGATTTTTCTTTTTTGCTCCAAGTTCTACCTGGATATTCTCTACATTAGGTAGAAAAAGGCCAAAATGATACATCTCACTTCGTTTTCTTGCTCTGTTGAGCCACAACTGTGGATCCACTGACTACACCACGTAGCACAAAAATATCAGCCAATCTTTTCGCCGATGCACACAGCCACTGTGGCCGGTGGTGAAGACACAATATGGTTTACTTGCACACGTTTTTGTTGTTTAAGTGTGTGATCGGATTTTACTTTCAACACGATTGAGAAACATGACATCGCTGTGGAGGCCGCCTGTGCGAAGCGTGTGGTGGCATAAGTGGCCATCGCCGACCACACTGTGGACTCACTTTAGCGTATTTGTGGTGTTTCTGTGGACTATTACAGTGGTTTTTGTGGATGCGGCCGACAGTAGCTGCGATGTGGTCGTCGTCACGCTTAGGCAGCGTGCCAATGAATCGAATGCTGCTGAGATCGTCTTCCCCAACTGCACGACTGTGACTCTGACGCCTTCCTTCACCGATGATGGTACTACTTCCATCGATGCCTCGTACATGGGGATTGAAGCGGTCACCAGCTTTCCCAAAACCGTAGAATTGTACGCCTTTTATGCTGGGAACTTTGCTTAATCGGCTTTACTCATGGTTGGTAAACGAATCGATTTGTGTATATGTATTATAGAATTCTGGCGCACAATGCCATCACCTCTATCGCCGAGAGCGACGACGAACAAGTCAACATCCTGTAGGTTTTCTCTTAGATAAGAGTGCTTTGATATGTTGCACAGGTGTAGATCTCATGCGCTTTTTTGTCTATGCTCTTCGCTGCTAGAGACTTGTCCTACAATCACCTCACAAGTCTCGAAAATCTCTCATTGCCTCCTGGCGTCAATGATCTCCGTCTTGACGGTAATACCATCGCCGATATACCCGCTGATTCACTTTCTACACGGATCGTCATACTATCGTTGCAACAGAATCAAATCACGTCTCTCACGGATTTTCATTTTGGAAAAGATCTTACGTCGCTGGATCTCTCGGATAATTTGCTGACTTCATTGTCCGACTGGGAGATGCCAACGGGTCTCCAAACGTTCATTTGTCAGAACTGCAGCATTGAGACCATCAGCGGTGTTGTGTTTCCCACGACTTCATCACTACAGACTCTGGATTTAAGCGACAATAAGATCCAGAGTTTTGAGATCAGTGAGTCCGGAGTCAAAGCTATTGAAATCGCTACTGAATTAGAAGTGCCTACTACTTCAATCACGTCCTGCAGCGACAATATAGCCACGCTAACCATCGTGCGCTCCATCTCGCTGTGTGTGTTATCGGACGAAGATTTTGATGAGAAATATAATCTCACGCCCATATCAACAGCAACTAGTACGAACAGCGACAGCAGCTCTGGGAGTAGTAATGAAGCTAATGGAAGTCAAAATTCAACGATTTCAGCAGCTACTAAGAGCAACTCGACGCACTGGATGCTGCTTGCAGTCATTAGCGTCGCTGTACTTCTAGTGGTCGTGCTCAGTGTCGTCGGTTTTGTTCTCTATCGCCGAAAGCGTCTCAAGAAGACCGTCCAATTCGACAATGAAGATTTTGATGATGGTCACAAGTCGGAGCAGTTGCTGTCAGAAAGTGATTCAACGCTCAGCCAGACCGCACCAGCGCGTGGATCCTCTCTAATAACCACCGCAGCTAGTGGCGGCAATTCAATTGTATCCGAATATCTACCTAATGACATCCGCACAGACCAGGAGCTGCAGCCATTTCGATTACACCAACGCGAGGTAGTACGCGGGAAATTACTCGCAAAAGGTGGCTACGGCGTAGTGTATCTGGCGAAATTCCGCAACGAGACGGTTGTAGTCAAACAGTTGCTGCCAACCAAGACACGCAAGCAAAACACGAAGCAGCTCATGAGTTTTATGGATGAGATCCGTTTGTGCTCGACGCTTGAGCACCCAAAAATTGTGAAGTTTTTAGGTGTGACGTGGAGTTCGCTCTTGGATATCACGATGGTGATGGAGTTTATGCCTCATGGTGATTTGAGTACGTTGCTGATGGAGCAACTGCATCGAGAAACCAGCGGAAGAGCAAGTCGATCAGATTATGGCTGGTTTCACTCCAATGTCGCAATCGATGACGGAACTAAGAGCCACAAGAATCACCACCACCAACAGCCACCACCACAACTGAAATGCAAAAGTCTGATCGCACTGGATATTGCCGAAGCAATGGTCTATCTACATTCCTTCCAGAATCCGATTATTCATCGCGACCTGAAACCTAAGAACGTACTGCTGAGCGCCAACTGGGAAGCGAAACTCACCGATTTCGGGGTCAGTCGTGAAATGACTGAAGATCAAACCATGACGGGCGAGATCGGAACCGTCTCGTGGATCGCCCCAGAGGTGCTACGGGGTGAACGGTACTCGGAGAAAGCCGATGTGTACTCGTTTGGAGTGATTCTGACAGAATTGGACACCTGTAGACGTCCATATTCGGATGGAGTCCCCATTAATAGTGATGATAATAACGAAGAATCAAACAACAACAGCATCAGTGGTGCAGGCAGTAGCAGCGCGGATATTGATCGCAGTTACAACAGCCAGCAACACACCAACACGCGAATCGCTGTGCTCGTAAGTTCAGGTGCCCTCAAGCCGTCAGTGCATCCAGATTGTCCACGTAGCGTACGGAGATTAGTTGATCAGTGTCTTTTGTTTGATCCACACAAACGTCCGACAGCTGTGCAGATTCATTACGAGCTGCGGAATCTTGAACTCGGAGAAGAAGAGCTTGCTGCCGTGTCGGTATTTAGTGGTGGCAGACGAACGGGATCCACTGGATCTGTTGCTTCGAGTCAAGGCTCTCGATCTGGATCATCATCAAGCAAGAAAAATCGCCCCAAAGGCTCAACACGCGAGCTTTGACAAGACATGACTCAACGCTGAACATTTCCATTGATGCGTTTATATTCAAAATCACATATTATTCTCCCATATGCATACTAAGTAGGAGGCTAAATATTTATCTGTTTAAACACACAAGTGATCGTTTCAAATAAGTTTTCGAGTCACTTTAGTCTCAAAAAAAGCCATATTCGAGGGAATAATTGCGAATACGACGCAGCTGATAATGCAACTCCACGGCGGTCGGCCGATTTGCGGGTTCAAACGCGACGCAACTCAAGATCACATCGCGGATCGGTGATGGACAATCGGATTCGACCGTTGGTTTGATGGCGTTCGTGCTGACCAACAGTGCGATTTTTGCGTCGGTAAGCGCGTCTTCACTTGTACGGTTACTGTTGTATGGATGTCCGCATGTGTCCAACTCGCTGAGCACGATCCCGAAAGAATAAATATCGGCTTTTTCTGAATACTTCTCGCCCAACAACACCTCGGGGGCAATCCATGCTGTGGTACCCATACCCCCAGTCATTGTGTCCTGTGTACTCTCACGACTGATACCAAAATCGCTCAACTTAGCCTCCCACTCGGGGCCAATCAGGATGTTCTTCGATTTCAGGTCGCGGTGGATGATCGGAGGATCAAATGAGTGCAAATACACAAGTGCTTCGACCAAATCTAATGCGATGAGCGACTTTGAAAGCGAATGTTTGCCCTTTTCCGTGAACCATTTCAGATTTTCTCTCCCAAGTGGGTCCTTCCGGTTTTCTTTGAGCAAAGAATACAAATCTCCATTGGGCATATACTCCAAGATGAGTGACAGATCCATGAGATTCGTCCACGACAGGCCAATAAATCGTACGATCTTTGGATGATCAAGTCGTGCATACAACCGAATTTCGTCCATAAATCGTCGTAACAACTCGTTCGACCGCGTGTTTTTCGTCGACATTTGCTTCATTACAACCAATTGACTGTAAAATTGCGCAAGATAAACTGTGCCAAACCCACCAGAGGCGATTTCCTGTAGAACTTTGATCTCCTGATGTGGCAACCGGAATGGGATGAGCTGCTCGTCGTTACGAACGTCATTGCTGAAGAAGCCGTCACTCGTTGTGTTGTTGTTCGAGCGCGGTTGAGCCCCACTACTGGTGGAGTTGTCAGCCCCCGTGACAACTGTTGATTGGTTGTCGTTTCTAGAGTCTTTTGTCACATCACCTCCCTCTCCGGCTAACTGAAGCAGCCGGCGGCGGTTGCTTTCTTCTTCCTCTGCTCTCTTGTTCTTGCGTCGCTGGACGAGCCAGCTGATGAGCACGCCGATAACGATGGCAGCAACGATCAGAACGCCCCAAACCACGTACATGGTCGTGTTGGAGCCCGAATCCGATGACGATGTGGAAGTGTTACCGCCAGGGCTACTGGATTCATTATCTGACGTTCCAGATCCTCCACCTGTGTTGCTGCTAGTGCTCGGAGTAGATGAAGAAGATGTAGAGCTGGTTGTGGATTCAGATCCAGTGTTTGAGCTATCAGACTCACTACCGGAATCGGCCGAGCTTGGATAGAGGCTGGCAAACGTGGCGTCTACAAACAAGCAAGGAAAGCGTTGGAGAAGATGGTTAGATTGGACAATGAGCCAGTGGCAATAGAAGAAGACAGAGTGCAATTATTATACCATCAAGAACGCAGGCATAGTTGGATCCAATGGGAGTCAATGTTCCTTGTGAGTCTGAGCACGCAGAGACAGTGATATCGGCATTGATGGTCGCTGATTCCAAAGCAGAGACGTCGGACTGCCGAACCACAAGTGTTGTCACCGTCGCACCACCAAGTGTACTATACACAATCAAAAATAATATAATGCAAAGATGAACACAAATGAACATGAGGACGAAGAGGAGACCAAAGTGCTCAGACGCTTACAGTTTCGTGAGTGAGGAAGGAATAATCACGCCTTCGATTTCGGTGATGGAACAGTCGCTGCATTCACTGCAAACAAGAGCGAAAACTCCATGTGAGAACGTAATGATCTTGCGAGTACACCAACCACGAGGAAGGTAACTTACAGAGTTTGTAATGTGTCTGGAAAGACTGCTCCTTCCAGTGTCGTCAGCGCTTTGTTGCCATTGAGCGACAACAGCTGCAAATTTGCTGGGAAACGATAAGACTTGAGCGATGAAATGTCGTTCTTTTTAAAGTATCTATGCAAGCCAAACACACAAATATGATGCAAAGCCCAAGAAACCAAGGACACCTGATAGAACTACTCACAATCGCACGAGGGTATCTGGGAAATCCGAGGTGTGGAAGCTGGTGATGGAATTCAAATCGAGCGTCCTATTGGTGATATAAGCAATGAGCAATAAATCTCCTTGCCAGTCATAAAATTCAAAGACGTGCGCTGTTTCGTACAATTCCTGAAGACTCGATGGAAACTCGAAGCCATCCAACGTTGTCAAGCTGTTACTGGATAGATCTCTTCATTTCCAAATTCAGTCCAACCAGCACAAATTATTTCGATAATAATTAGACATCCATTCGAATGATGGCATCTGTATCTGGTTTGTCACGTACAATATTTGAAGCGTCGTGCCATCGGCTTTAAATGTCTTGATCGAATTAAACCACAAGTGCCTGCTCAGTGAAAAATGCGATCAGTAAGAAAAACTCTGAAGCTCTGAATCGGACAGCAAGCACCAAGCCATACATGCTCTGAACGGCTGGGTAGCTGACGACATTGACAATGTTCATACTGTCGCCTGTGATGATGTGTTCCCCCGGACTCTCGGTCGACAACGTCGCCTCAATCTCCGTTTCATTGCAATTCGGACCCACGACGACAGCCACTAAGTTAGAACTGTCGGCGGTCGCACTCGCAGCTAGTGTGATCACACTTGGGGACTCGATCCCGGACTTTGGGCATGTCTCTGCGGTGATGACGTGCGCATTAAAGAGCAAGAGCGCTGCTGTTAATAAATCTCGCAACCAGATAGCCGGCCGAGCCATTGCGGTGAAGATGAAGAGAAATGTGAATGCTGATAGATGGAGGTGGCAGATGAACACGTGCTTGGTCTCTTTAGGGACTGGAGTTGACGCGCCTACTGACTGTTTTGTGTAATTTCCCACGAGAACCAGCTGATGAAGTGCCTGCACATCACCAGTAACATAAACGAGAGGCAGCAAGAAATCGCTAGATTTTTTTCTTTCAACAAAGTTTCAGAATTTGTTAAATTACATTATATTACACTACCTGACCCGACTGGTATAGTTCTTTAATCCAGTTCGATAAAACATACATACCCAGTTGTTGTACTGGTCATTAACAAGCAATCCGCGAGCCAACGGTGCCAGTTTTCAGTTGTTTTCCTAAACTCAAAAAATCCGCAACTGCCTTTTAGCACATAATATTTTGGCATAGGATAGTTTTTTATTTGTAATGATGAACAAAGCAAACAGCGTTCAAATCGAACTAGTGGTTGTCGAGTAATTAGCAGTCAAAGATGAGTATTCGCTTCCATTTTGGCATTGTTTTAGCTTGATGGTCATCGTTTTTATTTCTTTTGATTCATAATTCGTTTCATATATGTCATTTACCCTAACCATATTGAATAAAATGAGCTCTAATATTGTCAAGAGTGTTTGTCGTCCAAGTAATTTGGCGGCAATCTTCGAGTTATTGGTGCAATACTGTTGGTGTCTTAAGCCACTCTTCAGCACTTGAGTTCCATACTATGTGCTACAGAGTATATCATTGGACAAAAATGGTATTGTGGTATTTTTTATGTTCTGAACGACCTTGAGAATCGCAAAATCGATGACCATCTGACAGAAAATGCAAATTTTGTCGTACCAGTTCTCCTCTCTGGATGCTACGACTTGGATAATAATCACGGGAAACAAGTTTTCTTGGACGGATCTGTTTCGAACTGCCACACATTTTCGTAGAGCACGAATAGCGGATTTTTTGGATTTTGGCCAACCTAAGAATTAGGCTGTTTTTGGCTCCCTTGACTTGCGGATTGCTTGTTAAAAAGAAAAAAAAATCAAGATAGTCGAACCAATCAGGATTGAATATACCCGAATATCCCAATTAGCGAGAATTAAAATCTCTATGGGTATAGCGTATCTGTTTGTGTCTACAGCGTTTTACTTGTTGATCATCAGTAAAGAAAGTAATTTCCCATCAACCAATTGGTAGATGTGGCGAGTGGATAAAAAATAAACAACACAGAATTGGAATTATGAACCATCCATTGAGTGAAAAATACACCCAGAGAACCGAAAAAAAAAAGGATATACAAAGAAAGGAACAAAGTGGGTTGCGCCAACAACATCCAAAGTATATATGGACAAATCTATGGGGCATTAGCGTAAAACAACTGAAAAATTGATTTAATGGTACTGTCGCAAGTTTTCGGAGGAGTAAAATTGTATTCTTTTGCCGCCCTATAGCGAAAAATGGGGCCGGTGAGATTTGCGGCCACTTCATGGCTTGTTTATGCAACCTTAACCCATACCTCTCGTTAAAGTTAAATCGGACTTCTTCAGCGACAACGCTACTGCTCAACTGTATATAAAATCTATCGGACAATGTGTAGCAGATGGGAACTCGGACGATGAAACAGTATTCTTCGTCAGATTGCATCATAACTGGCTCCTGTCCTTTATCCTCCTTACTGGATAAATCGAAGCGTAGCCACCTCACGGTAAAGTCGAACAGTACAAACGCTAATACCATTGGACTTCCAGTAATGACTCAACCTACACTATATCAGGACCTGAGTCGACAGTCTCACAATGGCTGAAACAGTAACACTAATGCACTCAAACGTCATTGACGAGTTCCACCATCAGTCAAATTTTGGAGCTACAATATGATGATTGCTCACTCCTGTGTGGGCTAGTTTATTATGCCATAGAATACAATATACGAGTCGCTCACAGACTACACGAGATTGCCAACTGTCGACACGTTGATAGTTCACTTTATGATGCACACAAGAGGACGTTCATCGTACAACGACCTGAGTGTTGATGGCTACCACAATAATGGTATTATTAGTGACACGTCAACCGATTAAGATGACATCATAAGGTTCCGCTGATGTAAGCTCTCTACTGCATCAACTCTCGTTGCTCTCACGTATTCCTTGCGTACAAAATGTACTACTATCACTTACGATGTATGCCAACCATTGTGACTTTAAGCGTAAAGTACGGGTGAAGTGGAGTGGCCATCCACTTGCTGTTCGTTGATCTGTTGAGTCGCTGTAAGTGGCGCAAATTGTCGTATAGTAGCATTCTTTGGATGAAACAGATACATGCATCCGCTCTTACGGATGGCTGAGATTGAGCCCATTGGGAACAACTGAAAGGTTTGTTTGCGTCAAAACAGCGCACCACTTCTTGTCCACACAAAAGAAACATCAGATGTCGAGCGGCTGTCCTCACCACTTCGTTTTCTATAAGTTGATATTCCGTGGTTATCTCCTCCATTAGTATATAATAAACAATTATCTTATTGTCTATTAAATTTAATAAAATCGCATATTTTATCATGTTGAAGTGAAGGGCAATTTCTTGATCACCACAAGCCCAACCACAACAACTGGTCGCCGAGAAAGTCGTGCTCACAAAACTGTTCCGCACCTCGCTTTTAGTCGCTGCACTCTGTCATGTGATCACAAGATTTATCACAGATCTATTATTTTGAAATTTGCTTCGTAGCTTCCTCGACATCCCAGTACAACTCAATTCAATGAAGTCTGTTGCATTGTTCATGCGAACCGCGGTGCTCTCCTCGCTTCTGGCGATCCAAACCATTCATGGCGCACGTTGTGGCGTGTCACCGGGTAGCAGTAGGAGTAGTAATAGTGATGGCAAAATTTTTTTGGACAATATCGGCGGTGGGCTCACTTCTGCTAGCCTTGACACAATCATGAGTCTTGTGTCCATTGCGGAGAATAGCAACACCGAGTGGTGGACGAACTATAACTACTGTGAAGATATCGATGATGGTCGAGGATTCACAGTCTCACTGGTCGGATTCTGCAGTGGCACAGGTGATTTGCTTGAAGTTGTGAAAGATGTTCAGCAAATGAACCCAGATCATCCATTGACACAATTCCTTCAAGCACTCGAAGACGCCAACGGGTCTGATACCCATGATGGATTGGAAGATCTTTGCTCGACAATCGAGACAAGTGGTGACGATGTATGGAAGAAGGCGGTGTGGGATGGTATCAAGAAGGACTACCTTGATTCTGCCTTTGACTGGGCTGACAGTAAGAATCTCACGTCTGTGTTCTCCAAGGGGTTTCTATTCGATGTGTCGTTGAACCATGGAGCTAGTGGATTGGACCAGATTGCTGAGTATGTTCAGGATGGGGTGAGTGCTCCGTCTGAGGGTGGAGACGAGGTGGAGTACATGAAGGCGTACATCCAAGCACGGATCTATGTAGTACAGGAAGTGGATAGCTCGACCAACTCTGGGCAAAGCGATCGCATGGATATGTGGAACTCGATCTTGGAAAAAGGAAACTTGGAACTTGCTCGTCCAATCAGTGTGACCTGCTACGGGGAGGACTTCACGATCGCCTGAGAGTGATGCATTTTGCGCTTCCGAAGGCACCACGGCAAGTCCCGGAATTGAGTGAGTAATTTATGTATGTGTAAGTTCACACAGACTATATCTACTCGTCTGTATGCATTCTTTGTCTAAAAATGAATGAAAAACACTCGTCTAATCGGTTGAGGAATCAATAATTGCTCATTCATTCTGTTTCTACAAGAAATGGTGACGTTTGCATGCATAGCATTCGCATTTATGAGAAAGAGTATTTCTGCTGTGAGACCCAAGAAAAAACGTCTGCGGAATGTTCGCAGAGAAGAAGAGCAAGAAAGAGTCTGCTCAAAACCGCACACATCGCATCTCCAGAACTTTCCTGAAAAGGGATTATGTAGGCAAACGAAATAACGAATGAAGGATGCTGGAAGTAGTGCATCTCTTTTCTAAAATCGATCTTGGTGAAGTGGGTTATCATGCAGTGGATTTTTGCGCGTGACATTCGCTGAAATCACTGATGATTTTCCATCGGGTGGTGGAGTGATTCGTGGGTTTGGTTAAATGCTTGGTTTGTTGTAACAAAAAGTACCTAAGCTCTCCGTTCAGAACCACTGACGTGGACGTAAAGGTGCGATTGTGGAGCCAAGTAAGCACCCAAACCAATTGGATTCAAAGTATTAGACAGAACCATCGCGTGAATGATGGTGGTGTACCTGTCATAAGAAAATGGAAACTTTAGCATCGCGCGATGACGTTTGACGCGCCTTTGAAACATTTAGGTCTGACTCGTTTATTAAAACGACCTCAATGATAATAAAAGCACCAAAGCAGATTGCGCTTCTCAAGCCTTCCATTCTATTGCCAGAAACACAGTCACCAGCCATTCTTGATGACTTCTATCCGCTACTAAATCAAAGAACTCTGCTCTATGACTAACATCTTTTAAAGATGTAATGGCCTCATATCGCTCATGTATTCCCAGGGTAGTACAAAAACCCGATGTTGCGTCGTGTCTCTTAAACAATGTTAGTTGCGCCAGATAATAGTACTATATCCAATCCAGCCGCTAGCCAGTGTGATAGAGAATGCGCGGACGCCACGCTTCCCATCCCAGCTGGTGGTAGAGAAATTCAAGCGGTTTCTTGTATAGCCACACCACCAAACTGTTCAGCACGTGGATATAGTAGCAGTATACTTAAATCAAGTTATTTTACAATTTCACCCACTACCGACCCGCCAGCCGGAGAGGCGCGTCTGCGGTTTTGCGGTTTTTCTTTCGGTTCTTTTTTCTCTATACAGCCCAAAGGATCCTCACAGGTCATCCGCGCAGCTACAGGCGCCATTAAAAAATCGACGACTGGTTGTTCGATAAAACTACAAAACACAACACATTTTGATAATCTGTGTGCTGATTGTTTCAACTTTTTGGTTACGACTATAGCTAAAACTTGTTCATAGACAGCTCGTGGAGAGTGCGGATAGGCACAACATAAACCAACACAAACGCGATTCGTTCGTTTCAGCGAGTGGTTGTGTTAGCGTTACTTCAGATTCCATCGAGTGAAGAGCTACAGAGAAAAAGAACAGGAAGAAAATTGCGAGGAAGAAGCAAGTGAGTGATGCGAGTACCTCGAGGGATGCCAGTGCCGTCCATGGCTCCAATGTGGAAGCGCATGAAGGAGCTACGCGCCATGGTGGGAGTACAGCCCATTCGCAACATGCAGCAGCGCTTCTCATCGGTGAAATCACGACGAACAACGGCCTCTACTAAGCGGTCAATCAGTGCTGTCCGCGCCTCCTTCCAGAAAGACGATGCCGCGCTCGCGTTTGAAGGAAGCACGGAGCTGGACGAGTACGAGCTATTGACAGTGCTTGGACGCGGCACGTTTGGCATCGTGAAACTGGCACGCCACCGCGAATCAGGCAGAGGTGTGGCGATCAAGATCTTGAGCAAGGACCGGATTCAGCAAATGAAACAGGAGAAGAACATTATGCGCGAACAAACTGTACATTTGCTGCTAGACCACCCGTTTGTCTCGCGGTTGTATGCGACTTTCCAAGACAAGGACGCGCTGTATTTCGTGGTCGAGTATTGTCCGGGAGGTGAAGTCTATAGTTTAGTGTACACGGGAGAGCAGGAGGAAGATGTGGATGAAGATGAAGACACAGAAGAAGATGATGGAGGCAATCAAGCCAAGAACGATGCTTCATCTGAACGAGAGGACGATCGAACAGTCACAACCGATTCCGAGTCAGAAGAAGATGACCAGCAACGGCAACACAAGAAGGAGCAACATCGCCGAAGCAGCCAGCAGCTTCAGCGCCAGATCCTCACGATGGCAAATTTTCGAGCGAAACAGGCGCTCCGTAGTTCCTTTGGTGGGCTACATGAGCGGCATGTGGCATTCTATTTGGGCTGTCTGGTCACCGGGCTCGAGTACTTGCATGAAATGAACATTCTTTATCGCGATTTGAAGCTGGAGAACTTGGTGCTCGATGTCGATGGGTACCCGAAACTCATTGACTTTGGTCTTTCAAAACCAGATGCAGCGATGAATGACCGCAACACTACCATGTGTGGTAGTATGGAATACATGGCGCCAGAGGTCCTACAGCGACAGCCTTACGACCTCCGCGCCGACATGTGGTCCTTTGGGATCATCATGTATGAATTACTGTTTGGAACGACGCCATTTTACCATTCTAACCACCGGGAACAGGGACGTCGGATCACGATGGAACCAGTCCCATTCCCCAACAACTTTGAAGAAGAATTTCCTAGTGCCTGTGAGCTGATCAATATGCTACTGTCGAAAAACCCAGCGGAACGTCCGACATCATTCAAGCAGATCCGACAGAGCAGTTTCTTTACAAAATATTTCCCCAACGCACAAGCCTGGCAAAAGCTAGGCGCTCGGCAGCTACCAGCACCATTTGTGCCGGTTTTGGATGGTGCATTCGACACAAGTCTCTTCGTCAAGACCGTGGGAGACGAAGACGCTGAAGAATTTGACTATACCTATTGATCCATGTATATCTGTTCAGTAAATGTTTGTGCACGCAGCGGGAGCAGCTGAGGCGTATTAGATGGATGAGAAAGCAAATCTTATTTATGCAGAAAAATAATGAAGTGCAAAGTTGACGTAAAGAAATCAAACGAATAGAGTGAAGTTATCTGCATGCATGTCCATAAGTAAACGCGTTTGTGAGATTGGCATCACCTTGCCGTACATCATTAGACTTTTCACTAGTAAATTCTCATGCAAAAGCGAAATCACTTTGTCTATATCATGAGTTCTGAGGCAATGAAATTGTTGTTTTTTCATATAATAATATGGCGCAGTATACAATAGTACAAGTTACCTAGTTATCTAATATTCGAATGGGACAAAACTACCAGCTAGTAAAATAGAATAATTTTCTGAGGTTTTCGCGTCAAAACTCGCTAAAGATATTCGATCCGTCTTCAAAGTATTGCTGCACGTAGTCGTCCAATTCGTCCTGCTCATTTTCACCAATTGTCTCAAAGAACGACGTGTCGAATGGACCTGCGAGCTTTGGGACAAACGGCACTGCACGTTGCTTCCTCATCAATCGCTCCCACGAGTGAGCAGTTGGGAAAATACGCATAAAGAAGCCATGGGATTTCATCTCTGTCATCGACTTGATTCGTTGTTCGGGTGCTTTGACCAGCAACTTGCTGATGAGGTCACATGCCAACGCGTGCTCTTCTTCAAAGTCGTTAGGGAACGTGACCGGGTCGCTCGTGATCCGACGACCGAGTTCACGAGGGTTATCATGGTAAAACGGTGTTTTTCCTAGCAACATCTCGTACATGATAATACCAAATGACCATATATCCACGCGCTTGTCATGAGGTTCGTGCAGCAAGATCTCTGGAGCCATGTAGTCCATACTTCCACACAATGTCATGTTGCGTGCAGATTTTGCGGCATTACACTTGGCGAATCCGAAATCGAGCACTTTGGGGTACCCTTTTCGGTCCAAGACTAAGTTCTCGAGCTTCAAGTCTCTGTAGATGATGTCTTGCTCGTGGAGGTACTCGAGCGCACAAAGGATGCACCCCAAATAAAAAGCGGCATGATCTTCTTTCAAGCCACCGAATTTGTTGCGTAAGAGACCGCGGCTGTTGGCATCTAATGCCATCACTGCGGGCGATTGAGGACGAACTTGGTACTGCGAGATCGGAGATATGGGCGGTGAATTGTCGTCAATGGGGGAAATGATAATAGACAAAGACTTGGATTTCTTGATTTTGCGCTCATTTAGCGTGGGTGACGCGGCAATTGCTTCTTCACAGTCACGCGCTTCAATAAACTTGCTGCTCGAAGAAAGTGGCAGTGCAGTATACGTTTCACCACTATTACTAGTTGTGATAATTTGTTCTTCGTCTTGACCTTGTATCTGCCCTGACACTGCATCTTGTTCATCGTTGTCTGCAATATCGAATTGCGAATATACCAAACTCCAGAGCTCACCTCCTGGTAAATATTCAATCACTAAATACAGACAATCATCGTCCTGAAATGTGCCATACAGCCGCGCAACAAACGGATGATGCAGGCGCAGATGTACTGTCCGCTCGCGCAAGATGTGTTTCTCTTGGCGCGTGGACACAATGTGCTCTTTCGAGAGCACTTTCAGTGCCACACTCGCACCGGATGCGATATGTTTCGCCAACTTCACAACTCCGTACGTACCGACACCCAAGACGCCTATGACTTGGAAATGGCTCATCGTCAGTGCTCGCACTTCCTCATCATCGGGTTCCCATACGCCACTGACCGTCCGCTCGCGTGATGGTGTCACTGGTAATGATGATGGCGGCGGCGGCGATGGTTCCTGATTCATTATCGTCTGCAATGTCGTTTGTATCACCGGTGAAGGCAATGGCTTCATCATGATGTTCTTTTCCGGACTCAGCTCTTGATGCGTCTGGTGCGCCAATTTGCAACTCATTGTGGAATAAAGTGCTGTTTAAAGCACTGAAGCTATCACTAGAGAGGAAGAAGAAGGAAGAGGAATATTGAGAAGCAATTCGTTTGCGTGGTTTTGCTTGTTCTTGGTCTACCGCTTGGTGATCGATCCTTTTTGTCTTCGCCCGTTGCGAAGGTCTGACTTGGCGTGGGGGTTTATTTTTGTATTATGTGCGTTTGGTTGTTGGGCGTTTCGCCTTCAGATAGGCACATTACATGCTGACGATGGCCTTTATGAACCCACGCCATGAAAAGATCAGAAAGAGGTTGTATCAGAAAGAAAATGTAAGGAAACACGGTAGGTTTATGCGACACCTCCATATCAGAAAGTACTGAAATATGCCGCTTTTTGATAAAAATGCCTCGTGTGATGCGTAAAACAAAACAGCTGTTGAACACGCCACGCGGTATGATAAATTATAGGTCATGGAGCACTGAGGTTGGGAACCATCTGGCGCATGACGACGGTGGACTATGGAAGTTCGAGGATGCGCGTGAAGTGTATGGTACCCACCGACACAAATGAAGAAAGTGGTCGTTTATCCATAGGAACACGTTCTGGCCACTAGGGGGAAAAAATTCGCGGATGTAGATTGAGGAAAAGCGATTTTACGACGACATTAGGAAGTCGCAGGCTTTCGTCTATTGTTAGGCAAGGCCTTAACGACGCGAAACCCTAGAGTATCTAAATGCTCTATACTGTGCACGTGCGGACGACTGCGGTCAGAGACTGTAGATATCATCATTACTCTCAGTGACCCATCCTATACTGAATGATATATACATCTTCCTACCTTCCTATCACTGAGGTAAGATCACCATTTAGAAGAGCATCAACATTTCTAGACTGTCAGTGCTCACCATTCATGACAGAAGAGCAAGAATTTCTTTCTTATTTCCATTTCCTCTCTGTCCAAACAGTAACGATGGTGATGCATTGGGGGGAAACACGGATGCTTTCAAGTTGTGAAAAATGACTACGCAGTATGTTACTTGGATGCGCTCGTCACATGCATTTGGATGCATCTAGATTACGTCAAATCCTCCCCGGATCAGTGGTTAAAGAACCATAAACAAGATTGTGACTCACTGATTGTGTCTTTTCAAGATTGCCCTTGGTCTCAGTTTGTCAGTTAGTCTGATCCGTTGGAATCAGATGATCTGAGTCTACCATGTGGTAAATACAACACGTGGCGCATGGGTGTTATTGGTTTTTTTTACGCTCTTCAAGGCTAAAAGATACGTTTTACCTCTTCAACGTAAAGTTTTACCAGGTTTCCTGAGCAACAGTGCCTAGGGCAAGGGGTGATCTTGAGCTTTCAATAGTGTACAACTGACAAAGACAGAAACCGCCTTCCTACCTTCGTCTAAACTGCAGCGAACGGTTATCCTGTCCGAGCGGCGGCTCAGTTCTCAATTAGCTCCCTCAGGAACAACCAGCTTCTCCCTCAAGGAAACCCACAAAGAATTTAAGATGTCAACGGATTTCTCCAAGGTCGAAAACAACCCGATCCCATTGATCAAGGAAAAACACAACAAGAACGTCGCCTTCGTCGTCTACCGTAACAAGAACAAGAACGTTGTCGTTTACGCGGCACGATTGCTAGAAGATGGTACGCTCGACCCTGAAAACCCACTGGAAGTGTACTGGATCATGTTTGAAAATGACGGCCATCCACGCGAAGAGCTCAACATGATCGAACGTAACACCGCCTATGGTGCCACTGTCAAGCCTTGTGAAGGTCGCCCCGGCGTGTATGAGGTGCGTTTTTGTCTCTTGTATCTGACCAAGATGTACCTATCGCTTGTCATTGAACGAACGTTGGATCTAAATGGTTTTTTATTGTAATGTATAGGTGACGTTGACGTCGTTGAAGGACCGCGTGATCTATCTGTCGATCAAGGACGGCAAAGTTGTGGGCGAAGGTGTCATCAACGGCAAGGAAGGCTGCACGCTGGAACGTGTGTTTGTGTACTCGACCACATCCTGGGGCATGCCAAAGGTGCAGCACATTGAAATCCACGGTCACGACGCCACTGGCAACGCCATCATGGAAAAGAAATTGCCATAGACAATCAATCATAACTCCCTTGCATTTAAGCAATCAGGAAGCAATAATCATTCACAATCGCACGACGGTAGATAAAACGACGTTGCGTATACCATAAACAATAAAAAAACACAACTGTACGATTCACAAATTACCATCTTCAACAGATCTTTCTTGTGTGCAAATGTAGCGGCTCTTCCGCTTTTGTTTTGTTTTTCTCATGACGGGCGTGTCGCAAGCGCGTCTGCTCGTCTGTTTAATTGAATCTTGTACTGTATATATGTGTGTGTGGAGTGTATTCGATCATGGGATATCATACAGCCATGAACGAGCGAATCTCGCTCTCCTGACAATGAATATCGGCATAGAGAATGCATCGACTTATTCATCGAACCATATATAATTAGCATCCGGAAACTATTTTCGTCATGGAGCTATTTTTATATCAGCCCTCATCCTTATGCAAAAATGCACATCATAGCCGATAGATCGAGCGTTGTCCATTGTTTGCTTGTCTGTATATTGTTGAGTATACTCAGGACGATGAGTGACAACGTTGAAGACTCGGCCGTAAATGATTTCCTCTTGATACTGGAGGAGCATCGAAAAAATTGCGAACGTCAGGGCAAATATGTCGAAGCTGAAATCGCGAAAAATCGGCTCGAAGAACTCAAGGTACACGAAGAAAATAGGCGGAAAGAGGCCATGCGGTCCCGGCAAATCGCCGAGCGCTTGGGGGTCGAAGAAGCGCATATGCTTGAGTTTCAACAGTTTAATCAAGTATGGGATCGCAAAATGGAAGAATATGAGCGCAATGTCGAGGAACTAGTCGTCAACATGCGGGTAATAGCCTATATCTGCAGTGCTATGATCATATATTGGACGCGAAAATGCTCTTACTGAAGCATATTGTGCTTGTTTTGCTTTATGCATAGGAGAAACACAAGGCCGAGTTGCTCGAGTTCCAACAAAAAATGCTTGAGAAGCAGCAGAAACCAAAGTTTTCCAAAGACTTACTCAACTTACGACGAATTGAAGAGCATCTTGCACGGCAAAAAGAGTACGTTACCAATAGTAATTCCATTAAATTCCTTCATCTCACCGCGCTCTTGATTTCTTTTAGTTATGCCGAAGCACATAAAATCAAGTTGAAATCGGACGCGCTGGAAGCGTGGGAGTTGGGAAAGTGGCGCAACCTGAAGCAACAGGAGATGTTCCAGCGCGAAGTGACGTTCAAACAGCGGCAAAAACAGGACCTCGATGCGCTTTTAAAACGTATCCAGTCGGGCCGGGAGGAGCAAAAGAAGCAGAGGCAGGTTGACTTGGAACGACTGCTGCAGCGCTATCAGAACGTTAAAGCCGAACTGCAACAGCAGCAAAACTTGGAACGCATTCGTCACGAGAAATTTGCTCAACGACCTGGAGGCATGAATGCTATCGTGCATGGCAAGGCTTAAGCGCCGGATACACTCAAGTAGTAGAAAAGAAGACTCATATATCATTTATAAACGTTTCCCGCATATTTATACACCAACACTCTTTTGTTTCGCCCTTTACACCCAGTCGATCACGTGTTCTCTCTCTCTTGATGTTGAGTGTGCATTTGAATCAATCGCTTGTGTGAAATCTCAAGGTGTATTGTCGTTCTGTTCACTTGCGCAGATAAATCAGTCTCTTCGAACGGACTTGAACGCCTTCTTGTTTTGTAGCACCATGTATACCATTGGTAGGATCACCCCCACCAGTAAAATCAGAAAGCCACCCACGTACGCGCCCGACAAGTACGAAATATCCATCGCTTCCCTCGCAATCGTGCTTTTCGTGTCAGAAGATCTAGCTAAACGGTCACAATGACAGAAGCCTAAAATAACGCGTATGATTGAATCCTACGTTTAATTAACACTCTTAACAGTGATTTTCACACAACATCCTTGTTATTGAATAGAATAAAGAATGGCTGGAAGGATCACCACTTTGATGCGCGGTCTTCCGCGGCATGGCCGTGTCCTGCAGCCACGTAGCGATTATGTAGCTACCCGCACTGCTGTCAAACAGTTCTCTACTGCATCTACGGCTGCTTCAGGTCCGCCATTTAAGAAATTTTTCTGGATCACGACAGGTGTAATGTTCGGCATCCCCAGCGTCATTGGGGCCGCATTTGTCTACAACCTCAAGACAGACAAAGAATTTTACGACCATTTCAACGACAAGTACCCAGATCTTATTGAAGCAATCAACGAGTACGTGTCATTGAACGAACGCGACGAAGAACTCGCGCGACGCACGGACATTGGCGATGTGGAATCGACCCAAGAAATCCAAAATGAAAGTACGCAGATATTCATGATGTATTTATTGGATGTGAACCGAAGTGATTCATGAGAGTTGTATGCATATGTGTAGCCATCACTGTCGTTGCAGAACTGTTGTCGCGTAAGATTGTGCGTTTTCAAGTGAAAGGATCGACTAGTCAGGCGGAGATTGAGCAGCAGGCGCTGAGTCACTCCTTTGTCCCGAATGACCGAGTTATTGCCATTAATTTCGACGAAGACGCGACAAATGACTCGACTGTGGTGGAAGAGAAGACCGATGCGGCTCCTACGCTCACTACACAAGCCGCTTGGCCCCCACAACCACGGGTGACATGGGGAAGCGCACGGAAGGCGGCAGCCTCGTCTAAACAATCGGTCAAGCAGATTCGGGACGAGATCGAGTCGATCCGCGTGCAACAGGCTGCGTTGGAGGAGGCCAAGTACGCCGGCAGAGACATTGACGAATGTGACGAAGAAATCCAAGTTTTGGAGGTCCGAAAGACGGAATTGAAGGCGCAACTGCCTCGTAAGCGCTTCCTCTACATTTTTTAAGGGCAGGTTTCCTAGCTACGAAGAAAGAAAATGCCTGGAAGAGAAGGAAACGCTGGTAAGAAGACACAAAATAGATTTTTGATTACGTACCTGATAGGAATAGCTTCTTCTAGCAGAATACAGCCGATCCAGGCATAAAGTGACATAGAATGGATACGCACTGGGAGAAAATAAGCGAAAGATCGGAATTGGTGAGAATATTCGCTTCTTATTTGGTGTGTCGGCTACTGAAGAACAAGAAAGATCTTTGCGTTCCAGCGTGGTGCCTCTTCATGTGGATTTGTGTGTGAATATCAAGTACGAGATACAATGATTGCGCCAAAAGTGCATCTATACCCATATTCTTGCTCTGTACACGAATCTGGTGCGAAGTGATCCATGGCTGTTTGTTTTCTCTCATTTGGGTGTATAAGGCATCTGCTCGATGAAGAAAGAGTTCAGCATCAATTGACGACTGGATCGATGAACGACTTGGAAGCCCAAAGGTCGTGATGGGATGGATGGATTAGTATTATCTTGGTCTAATCAGTTACGCGATCTACAAGTTTCGATCGCATCTGTTCGTTTTTCTCGTTGAAGTTACACAGAAGAATGTGGTGAGTATGTGTATGTGTTTTTTTTGTAGGTACACTTGTGCTGGTGGTTGGTCCGCCCCTCAGCCTAGAAGGCGATTCTCTTCCATTCTGGCTCCACCTTTCGCTTTCGCCTCCACTCTTCTTGTTAGCGCGCAAATCTCATTCTATAATTCCGGTTTGTCTCTTAAAGCCTGGCGTCAGCACTGCGGTAGAGAGTTTTTAGTCTACAGTATTCAATGCATACGAGCAGATAATCAATGTTGTTATCGTTTAGTTTACCCTACGATTTGTTGTTCTCCGCCTTCTACATTCTGATAAATGTTGAGGGTAAGCTGTGGGTGATAAACGTGCTCGTTCTCACCGTTGTATTCTCTCCTCTGCCGCTCTTAATCGTACACTCTATGCAAAGCAGGTGCTGGACCTACATGGATACATCTACGGGCAATGCAGCCACTGCAACACGAGGCCCCATGAAGGAAGGTATCGTGTACAGTACTGTATGAAAAGCATTAAAATTCATTGATTCCACACCTCATATCATCTCCTACAAAAAAAAAAAAAAATCAGCCACCAATACAGCAGCTGCCTAAGAGTGGCACGAATATTCATCCTGAAGAAAACTAGTTTTGTGTTCGTTTGTATGTAGACGACGAAAAAATAGTGTTTGAAGCTCAGGGCCATACACACATCCACTCGACAAGTTGAGCTACAGGGCCATGTATGCGAAATGAAAGAGCGCAGCCCAATCAATCACGCGTTGGTTGTTTTTGTGGCGGTTTCGTTGTGTTGGCGGACATGGGCAGTTTCGTTCAGTGGTGCGGTGTGTGTGGCAATCATTCACGTGCTCTGTTTCAGATACAGTACCTTTGTCGCTTAGCCATGTTTTGCATAAAACGTTCCAACTTGGATATATTTTGGAGAAAAAAATCCGAAATTCCAATTCCCGATGTCGATGGCTTCCTTTCCCATATACCTTGGACCTTAAAACTACCTTTTTCTGCTACACAAGCTGGAATGAAGGAGCTCATCTGGTTAATATTCTTCAACTAATGAATGGCTTAGTCGCCCTGACTTCCACACCATGTGAGATGATACCAAAACGTCCAGAAATAATATCTTTAAATTTGCCTTGGAGCTATCTCATAATCATATACTTTAATCCACAGAAATGCAGGTCTTTGCAATGGAAACATGACGTGTCTCAGACCCCAACAGATATATCACATACACACACGCGCGCGTGTACCCAGAAGGACCATGTATGCGCAGTCGAGTTTGATCACCATGAAAAAGAAAAAGAAAGCTTGTTCATAATCTTCAAAGATGGTGAATGACCGTTTGTATCGTGTTTTAGAAAAGTGTCAACGCATTGCCTGCAAAGCCAATGTTTTAAGTGAACTTTCTATCGGAGCCGTTGGATAAACAAGGGAAAGGGGCTAAATTTTGGAAGGTAGAGCTCCGCGGTAGAGAGAATTTCAGTGAGAGGATGGGTTCCTCTCCTTGCCAGACTTCGTTTCCTCCAGTGAAGGATAAGATCACGTCTACCAATCTCGAACGCACCCAGTGTTGTTGTTATCGGTGCCTGCGTGAGCGGCGAAATTCCATCCATCTCTCCTCTCCCTTCGTTCAGGTGGTGGGAGGCAAAAGACCCAGTTTGTGATTGCAGCTGGATATCAAAAAACTTTAGAAGTGCAGTCCTAAATTTCTATCTAGAAAACTGCACACACTTCAGGTTTCGCGACCTACCCGCACAACCTAGAAATTCAGGTCTGCAGGGTATTTTTAGCTTGGTCCACGATCCGAAGCGAATCTTTTCATTGCGTATCAAACATGACCATAGGACCAGGATCTACAACGTCAACCAACCTCGATGAAATGCCACTGCTGGATGCACCACCACCGTCATCCACGCTCACGCTCGATCTCGACATGGAAATCCCCTATCAGCGCAACCTCGCTCGTGCAGACAACCCCCATCCACGCACAGACATCAGCGCCGTGCGGATCAAGGCATACCACGAGCGTTGTAACCAGCGTCTCGACCACGCACTCAAGTTACTTCGTGACCGAGAACAACGCGACCGCGCAGCCCAGTCGCGCGGCCCAAAGAAACAACGATTAAGTAATGGCTCCGCCGCAATCATTAATACCCCCACACCACCGACGTCTACATCAGCATCGGGCTCCGTCCCTATCTCAATCTCGGCGTCCTTAGATTCACGTGACCGTCAATGGAAGCTGGTCCGCGAGTCGAGTGATATCCGTGTATACCGCCATATCCGCCGAAAACAGCGCACAAGCACCATCATGGCTCATGGGACAATCTATGGATCCCTCAGTGACGTCATGAACGGATTGTACGCCGAGACAACCCAGGAGGCTCGTGTGCTCCATGCACTATTAAGCAAAAACTATTTAGATGCCAGTGTGATTCACGTCGACAAGCTTGGCCATGATCAAGCCCCGTTCCAATTTGCTGGGATCACGTGGATGGCGATCAAGACCCCGGGAATGGGACTCTGCAAGAACCGGGACTTACTCTGCTTCAAGGTATGTCTCTATCCCAATACACGACCAATTGTGAAGTTGTAGTAGATTACTCAACATTTGGCCTGTTACTATTTAGAAAATGAACATTTTCAAGGATGACTTGGGTGAAGAAATTGGATACATGGTACTGGAATCTATCGACAATGACTACTACTCGTCATTCGGTGGCCATCCGCTTTCGTCTTCGACCATCACGTGTGCGCCCTCCAATCGCCACAACCGCTACGTGCGTGGTCAAATGTCACTCGTCGTGTTATTCAAGAAGAATCAGGACGACGACCGCGTCACGATGTTTGTCCATGGTGATTTCAACCCCAAAGGCCAGATCCCACCATTGTTTGGTGATCTGATGATCGCGGAGTGCCTTGTTTCCATGGCCAACACTGTCCAAAGCGGTCAGGCTAAGAACCTGACGCTACTGCTACGATCGTTCAACGGCGGAAATGCCCAACAAGCTATCCTTGCTCGTGCCCATACATTGGGTGGTAAAGACCGCTGTGGTGTCTGCGCCCGGTCGCTGTTCTTTTGGGACCTGCCACAACATTGTCGCGGCTGCTGGCAGCGCGTCTGCCGGTCCTGTCGTGTCAAGAAGCCCATTTTCTGTGCACACAACCACCGCCACTCGATCTATGGTGCCAATAGCAAGAAATACAAACCGCAAGCGCCCTGCACCGAGATTTTCTGCCTACAATGCGTCTGCTCGGTGATCCCGTCGGGTGTGACGATGAATGCGCGGTTGCTGCGGCAATTGGAGAAAAAACGCAAGCGCTCGGCGCCTTCGGCGTTCCGACAAACCATCACTTCCTCTATGACTGATGTAGGCGGTGGATCGATCGTCGGTGGTCAAGGCATTCCACATCCCATGATGACTCCAGAGCAATGCCGAGCAGCAGAAGCGGAGTCTATCTCGGTGTTATCGTCTATGGAATCGGAGAAACTCCAGCAGCATCGACTGAGCATCACGAGCAATCTCAACAAGCAACAACCCGTGAAACGTAGCCGTGGTAGTAGCCTCATCGCCAGTGAAGCCCCCACTCCTGCTACACCACCACGGGAGCGAGCTGAGCAATCCCCCAAACCGACGACGATGCTGGAAGTGCTTGAGCATTTTCAGTACCAAACAAATAAAGCGAGCCACCAGAATACTCCTCCGACTCATCATCAGCGTCGCACGAATACGTCATTGTTTTACGGCATGCCTTCATCCGGTGCATCCTTCCGCTCGGCTTCATCGACTGAGTATATGACCAATAACTCGACTACTCGCAAAGACTATGAGAACGTGAGCATCCAACGTCGCAGCGGCCGGATCAATGGCACTGCTGGAGCTGCTCGGCCTCATCATCATGCGATCATTGCAGCTGCATTGCGCAAAGATCCAGTCCCGATGGAACGCCGTGGACCCAATGCCAAGGTCTTACCACCGCAACAACACCAACAGCAGCCACCTCGTGACGACGAATACTATCATAAGAAGCTCCAGCGATACCTACTGCGCACACAGAGCAGTCTTAGCAACAGCAGCAGCTTCGGTGGTGTTTTCACTGCCGGCAGCAGTAGCCATCACATGGATGACCTTGAGGAAGTCGGCACAATTCGGTCCGTGCAGGAATCGATTTCCTCGGATAGCACACATGGCGATATCTCGAACGTCTCGGTCTCGTCATCGGGCATTTATCGGAGGTACATGTAAAAAGAAAAGAATTTGCAGATATATAACAAATTGTGGACATAGTGTATCAAAGGAAGATGAAACAACAATAAATAAATTATACGTATTTGGTTCAAACAACGAAAGAGGGAGGCAAAAATT
The DNA here is from genome assembly GCA_001600495.1 of Pilasporangium apinafurcum. Classification (NCBI taxonomy): domain Eukaryota; phylum Oomycota; class Peronosporomycetes; order Pythiales; family Pythiaceae; genus Pilasporangium; species Pilasporangium apinafurcum. The sequence goes on along the minus strand of BCKE01000027.1, from coordinate 66,972 downwards.
TACAGTCGCTCCTTTGCCTCCTCATTCTCTCACGATTTGGATATAAGCTTGGCTAACGACGGTGGACGACCCAGCGATTTCCGACCAGAAGAAAACACCAATGGAATGCGTTTGGCGTTAGTGTTATGGGACGTTGCAAACCGGTTCAGCTCCGCTTGGGTTGTGGTGTTTTGTTCACGCAAGATATGCGCCGACAAATCCAGCTTGTGGGGATCGCCATTATGTTCACTCTCACCATCATCATCTTTACACGCTGCCTGCATCCATTTCGCGAGTGTATTCACCAATTCCGCGAATGTTGGGCGCTGCTCCGGATCCGAGTCCCAGCATTGTTTCATGAGTTGATCCAGTCCTAATGGAGCTGGTTTTGAGAACTCAGCGGGTCGTAGACCGTCATTGGCGACTTGGAGTGGCACTTGAAAGACGTTGAGTGTCTCATACGGATCTTTGCGTTCAACTAGCTCCCACAGTACGATACCGTAGCTGTAGACGTCTGCTTTTTCGTCGTATTCCTCGTGGCGGATGACTTCTGGAGCAGCCCAAAAAGGTGTCCCAACAAATGTGTATTCGCCATGCAGCTTACTCCGGAACCGCGAGAGCCCAAAATCTGCGACTTTGAAGACTAAATTATCGGACAATAAGCAGTTTTTCGACTTAAGATCGCGGTGTAGAATGCCACACCTGTGAATATGCGCCATTCCCGACGCAATGTCGAACGCCGAGTTGATGATCATGGCGTGCGGGAAGAAATTCGCTTCGTCCCTCAAATATTCGTAGAGCGAGCCGTTCGACATGTACTCCATCACTAGCACATAGCAGCTCTGCGTGAGGCTCGCACCGATGAGTTTGAGAACATTGGGATGATGAAGTGCCGTCATGACCCAGATCTCGCGTCTGAAATTTTTTACTGCTTCTTCAACGTGATCGACGCCGCGATCACGTGGCATAAGTAGCTTCACGCCAACTTTTGTCTCTCGCCAGATTGCTGCGTAGACCTCGCTCAGTGGACCAAACGCCAGTCGTTTAACTAGCGTGATCTCTTTGAGTTTAATCTCATAAACCGAGGCCGTGTCTCCACCCACCTGGAACTCCATGAGCGAATCAGCACCGATACTCAGGCGCCGTTTCTCACGTAACGTCATACTAGTTCGTCGTTCATTCTCCAGACGGTCACCAGGTGAGAGCTCCGCTAGTTCTTGTTTGGTACGATAAGAAGGTGCATTGAAATTGACTTCTGACGGCTGGCGGTGATCAGACTTGCGTCTCAACACCATAATGCGTTTCATGAACGAATTCGAGCGCTCATGTAGCATTCCTGTGAAGCCTGGGTCTTCGCCATGGCCCATCGTGCTGTTCAGTCCCGCTTCACCACCATTATCTCCACGACCTCCACTACCAGGAGCACCACTTGACATCTTTGATGAACGCCTCGTAGAGGAAAGCCCTCCAACCACCGCCGAGACGAACTCACTTGCAGATGGACCAGCAGCATTGGCGATGGCGGTGGCAAGCGCCGATCTCTGTTTGGTCAATGGTATCACTGAACTGGACACCTGCATAGTATTTGATTCCGTCCCGCCATTGGCTGCATTGCTCATGGTCGCAAAGTCCATCCGCACCATCCGCTTGGTCTGCATGAGAAAATCAGCGCCGTTTTTGTGTGAGTTTTTATGGCCTTTGATATTGGCTTGCGTGGCATCATTTTTAATCACTGCGAGTGGTAAGGCCGAGATCTTACTTGTCCCTAATAAGCGATGAACTTGCGAGCCTGCAATGTGCGTTCGACCTAAAATGCGGTGGATCACGGATTGCTCACGTGAAACTTCATCCTGGGGCTGATTGAACCGTAGACAGAGTCGAAATAGGAGTAAACCCAACACAATAACAATGACAATGCATAGAGATAGTTGAAGCCACGCATCCACAAGTATGCACGTGCTTTTCTTCTCACAATACTCCTGCGAGAAAAGCGCGAACGTACCCATGATGAAAGTGACGGCAAATGCCAAGCCACAGTCCAATCCAGATATAGAAATCTTAGTGAAGGACACGTGGCCGGCTGAAGTATATCACTTGTTGTGGTTATTTTTACCAGAGAAATCCCATCCTTGCGTTTATTAAAGAACAACTTAATTAAGTTTCTGATCTTTGCCAAAACCGGTTCCCACAAATCACGCCGTTTGCCGCTTAATCATTATTCGGCGTTGCTGGATCTGCTTTGCTTTTGAGGTGATATAATCTTGTGAAAGAGCATGGTGATCCAAGTGAGGAAATGATCCGCACACACGTCACACATTTCACTTGTCACATAATTTCTGTACTGTACGCTAAGTGCGCATCACTTTTATTGGACACGCACTTAAGCATTTTGTTTGAAACACATTGACACTGTTTTTTTCCTTCTGGCCAATCGATTGGTTGGGCGTGGAGCTCCAAGCGATCGATCACCTTCTTCCATTCGCTCGTACATTTTGGAATTGGGAACGGAGAAATCGACCAATCACGGTATGTGAAGCGCTTTTTGTATGTCCTCATCGCAGTGGATGGACTATACCTACGCCCCTATCCAAGATCATACGCACCACCACCACCACCACTATCCACCCACAGAACAGTCATCATCCAATGAGCACAACCTTGTTCCCCCCACAACGGATGGAATTTCGTGTTGCAACGAATGATGCGTGGTGTGTATATCAAGGATCGGATTGAGATTGTCGGGGAAATGAATTTTCTTCCTTGGCATCTTGATCCGTAGGTATATATGTCTCTGCATGATTGCTTGCTTCCCTGAAGAACCATTTTTGGGTGGAACCGGCTGGAGCGGAGGGTGAAAAGAAGAACGAAGATGTAACAACCGGCCGCACTTGCTTTAGATGACGACGACATTGGAGAACACAAATGCGATTATACTGTGGTGGTTACGATCGAAATTCATTATGAATGTGTCTTTGACCCTCTGTCTGCGAAGATGGGAGGATTCCTGTTGTCGTTTTGCATGTGCGGTTGGTTGGTTTGGTTTTTCTTACTTCCGCCTTAGCTGGACACCCTGAATGGTAATGCAGAACATGACAAATGGGGTGAACTAACCGCTGATGCTCTGATTCTCTACAAACAGAAAATGCAGATTTTCGTGAAAACCCTCACGGGCAAGACCATCACATTGGATGTGGAGCCATCGGACAGCATTGACAATGTCAAGCAAAAGATCCAGGACAAGGAAGGTGTGTTTCATCAAGTCCCCTATGCTGTTTTCTATCTTGTGGCTGTGTTGTGTAAACTTGGCGGTTGGTGTGTGTTTATTACGTAGGAATTCCTCCTGATCAGCAGCGTCTGATCTTTGCTGGCAAGCAATTGGAAGACGGCCGCACGCTGTCGGACTACAACATCCAGAAGGAGAGCACGCTCCACTTGGTGTTGCGTCTGCGTGGTGGTGGTAAGAAGCGCAAGAAGAAACAATACACCAAGCCAAAGAAGATCAAGCACAAGCACCGCAAGGTCAAGCTCGCTGTGCTCAAGTTCTACAAGGTTGACGACAACGGCAAGATCAAGCGCCTGAAAAAGGAATGCCCGTCGCCTGGCTGTGGTGGTGGTGTTTTCATGGCCACTCACTTCGACCGTCACTACTGCGGCAAGTGCCACGTGACCTACCAATTCCAGGGTGAAGACAGCGCTTAAGTGGATTTTTTAAACAGTCTAGTTAGATGATCATTCATTTGTTCATGTAACTGAACTAATCCCACTTGTGAGCTCCGGTTCCTCCCATTATGTTGAAACGTCATGTTCTTCATGTCGGTCTTGTTTTTCTTATTGTTCCTCATTTTACTTTATATAGTGTTAATGTAAATTTAATATTTTATAGTGTCACTGATGGATATAATTTGTGCTATCATTGAAATAGTATCACTATGCAGTAATGCAAGTAAAACAATGACAAGCTCTACCTTTTCATGACAAAGAAGCGCCAAAAAATGTATTCTTGAGTGAAGAATGCGTATCTATTGATTGAGTAGATGTGTGATGCTATTGGGATGGTGCGGTATCGGTCCGCATTTACCCACGGAATCTTCTAATACCTGTCGGATGGAGCTCCGCTCTGGGTTGATAATCTCCCATTCTTTCGACGTCATGAACTGTGATGACTTTATGCTATTGTTGTTGGCGTAGATCATCGTTTTTAACACCGACGTGTCCACTGTGGGCCGCGCATGATCACCATCATAACCACCATCGCCTCGCCTGCCATGCATTTCATGGTCATAGCAATCATCGCCAAAGAGTGGTGGCAATACGTAAGGGTCCGTACAAAACCCCTCGTTGTCTTCATCACCAAGACCATTAGCACCAGATGGCAGCGCTGAAAGTGATTTGCTTTTTGTCAATTGGTCAACCATGATCGTCGGCTGACTCGTATGTTGGAATACAATCTGCGCGCACATCCGGCAGACACACACAGCATCGTAACAGAGTGGCGGCTTGTACTTGGCTGCCATAGCTCGATCCGGTGGCTCGTACTGCCACTTCTGGTAGACATCCATGATGCATTTAAACGACACGCGATGCGGAAGGTTGTAATGCAAGAACGGGAACTGACAGAGTGCACATTCCATACGTTTGCTGGAGCCATAGCGTTCCAGCATCAATTCGTGCATGTACGGATCTTTCTTGGCGGCTTCCACTAGCTCTTCAGTGGGTGTTAACGTCGAGTACCCGAGTTTCTTGGACCACTTACGTTTCGGGTCGACAGTGATCTTCTCGAGCCGCACTTGCCGCAATTCGCGCTCTAGCATCCGCACTGCCACGGACTCGCGCTTAGCCTGGGCGCTGAACGAGTGCATCATTACAGGTTCAACTGGTCCAGACAGTGCGTGTAGCCGCTGATCAACCGCAGTATGCACCACAGCGCTGGCATGTGTGCCTCCAAAGTGACCATTTGAGTGGAATCTGTCTATAGAAGAAGCTGATTGATGATGGGCGTGTGATTTGTGTTTACGCTTCTTCTTGCGTTTCTGTGAAGATGTAGTCTCGATGGTGTGTACAGTAAGTGTAGAAGGAGGCTCGGATGGCAGTGCATCTTCTCCTAAAAGCTCAACTACTGCAGGAGCCGCTTTTTCTACTTGAGATAATGGTGCAGTTTCTGTGCTTGGCCGACGACTCGGCCGTGTGACTGGTGAGTGCATTTGTCGATACGCGTCCATAAAACTCAGTTGTTTCTTGTTGTTGAAAGGCGTTTTCATGGGCGAGACGCAGACCGTCACGGGGCTTTGACTATTGACCACGAAATCCATTGCCAATAATGGTTTTCTTATTGATTGGTTGCCATTTGTGCTGTTGACACAGTAATCGATGAGTTTCTCAAGTGTGCTCATCCCATTATGTTTACTCTGACCATCTTTGGAGAGAATCGTACGACAACTGTGATGCAGTTCACACCAGAGCGTTTGTGATTGAGCTGCATCTGTAAATAACGGTGAACGAAGTGCCTTCAGTTCAGTTTTCAGTGCATTTACCGCGGCAGTCAACCCATGTGCGGTCAAGAACTCATCCAGTAGCAGCAATGCAAACGTTCCTAGTCGCTGATGCTCAGCGCTCTTCCAAGTGAGTGGATGATTTGAACCCGATGTGGCTACATTTGAGGCCAGTGAAGCCATCTGGGAACAAGAAACTTCATCCCGCTCCGATCCTGTCAGTGCCTCCTCACCCTTAGTCAATGGCTGACCATCATGCACTCGCTCATCCTCATTCGTCATCGCATTCTCCATCGTGACGGCGGCCGTGCACGCATTCAAGCCAGATCGGCCAATCTACAAACGAGCAATTCTATCAATAGATGGCATGACATAAATAGAGTATTTAATTTCCTAGATGAGTAAATCCAAACACTTGGAAGTAAAAGGGGGCGAAAAAGTACGCACAATTTATTCAAGTAAACAAGAGTTAGATAAATCGCTTCAACGTATGCTAATGTAAGTGGAGGAGAATCCTGAACCTTCCACAACATCACACATAAACACACACACATTTCACATCTCTTACATGGCCTTGGCCTTGAGTTCCGAGTATGCGCGCGTCGGATCATCGCCGTTAGGGTCGACAAACTTGTCGCCGTGGTTACGTGCTTCCTTGATCTTCTCCCAGATGGGTGTCGCGCGCTTGCGATCGTAGACCAATCCGAAAAATGCGAAAATGTCGATCGTGAGCTTCGTCGGGTTAAATTGCTGTGTCACACCGAATTCGCTTGTGGCGTAGTCGTATGGGAACTTGTGGTGCCAGTTGTGCCAGCCCTCGCCGATAGCGCCAAGAGAAACTAACCAGTTCTCACGTGGGGGGATATCGTCGTACGGCTGATAGCCATAGAAATGAGCAGCGCTGTTCACGAGCCACGTAGCGTGCAAGACGAGCGTATAGCGCAGGAACCCGCAGATAAACAGCCCATTAAACCACGTATCACCAGCGAAGTACTGCGTAAGGAGCATTGGGAATACGAAGCACATAAACAGTTGGCCCCATGGGTTAAGTTTCTCCTGTAATACGACGGTCCAATCGGCCCACAAATCGTCGTAGTTGAGCTTGTTACCCGCTTCCACCACGCGCTTGTCCTTACGCACGAGTAGCCACCCCATATGGGCAAAGAAGAAGCCACGACCAGAGTTGTGTGGGTCTGCGACCGTGTCAGAGTACTTGTGGTGCACGCGATGGTCGCGGCACCAGTGGAAGATCGTGCCTTGGTTCGCCATGGAGTTACAGAGCATGAGGAAGAATCGTACGATACCCGTCGCTTTATACGCGCGATGCGCCCACAAGCGATGTGCTCCAGCGGTAATCCCCAGACCAGAGAGGTAGTACGTGAGCAACAGGACAGGGAACGTCTTCCATTCACAATCGAAGAGGCAAGTGAGCCCAACGATGGCACCAATGTGTACGACTGAGAGGTAGTAGACCATGAACCAGTTGGCTTCCTTCAGAAATGTCTTGATGGGCATCATCTTAGTAGAGTGATCAGTTGGCTTCGCTCCGGTTGGTGTCTGCTGTGGGTGGGTGTGTGTGTGGTTGAATGGAAATAGAGGAATGAGCGAAGTAGAATGAAGAGTTTGGGATAAAAAGAGCTTTCCTGTTGGTGGTGAGTAGAGTAACTCTTTGATGTCATGACAACAGAGTGGCGGTGTAATCGCCAACTTCAAAAACGATTGATTGTTTAGATTTCGGGGGGTTTGACTTGTTTTTTGTATGGGAAGGTATCATGACTAGAGCGACCAAAGAAAGGTGGGACATTGCGGCGTCCACTGATGAGAGCGGCGTGGTGACGTTTTGCCGGAAAAAGCGATGATGTCAGGCAGGAACATGTGACGCGGGTATATACTATACCTTATTTTCATTATTGGTATAAATATACACCGTGATTTGATTATAAAAATGAATGTATTAATATAGAATTTCATTTATCGTACTTGGATAGGACGTGGTCGGAGAGAAAGAATTGACAAATGAAGGTGGAAACATTGTTGGGTCGGATTTAACGAATGCGAAAAGGGCGATAGAGCTCGCTGTGAACACAACTTGCATTGCTCATAGCGTTCTCGCTCATCTTTGATACGGAAAACGCTCTTCCGTGGAAGGTGGTATACTTTTGCACAAAGTCACCCAGTGGATTGACGAACCCGGTCGTAAGCAAATGGGTATTTTAAAGAAAACTCAAGTTTCATTGGTTGATGACGTCTATTATTCCGGCTTACAGTGCAATCCAGAAATTCCGTGACATGATTGGTAAAAAAAGAAGATTCGCCCCACGTCATGCACTCATATGAACAGACGCTATCGCAAGTAGTAGTACGCGAATGGTCTGCGGGTTTCTATGCGACGCTTTTGCACCATTGACACGCGCTCGTAATCGTAGACTTTGGCAAAAAAAAAATAGATGACATTACCATCAATTTACACGTGACGCCGGAAACTTGTAGTAATGAGAAAGAGTAGTAGGGGTTGTGTGATGAAGGAATGAATGGGAGGCAAAGTGTTGATCCAGATGATGTAACAATGAGAACAAACACTGAGTGTTTTCATTTTCACACACAAGAAACGGCAAGTCTCTTTCTTATCGATTGGCTCATAGCTACTGCAGCCACTACCTCAACTTTGATGAACACATGAAACACAGGGCAATGACACCCAAGCTTTCAGTTCTTTAGAACGTCGAGTTAATATCACCGACACGGATATTCATGTACTTGACCGTGGCGTCTGGGTATTGGGCTTCAACTTCCGATGGTCGTCCACCTGTCGTAGGACACGTGCCGCGCATCACACCAGGAAGTGAGCTGTCTTTATCAACAGGGTAGCTGCTGTCCAGCCAAAGACAGTACGCTTGGTAGTCTGTCCACAAGCTCATGGTCAAGACCACGCCGCTCTTGAGCGCCTCCCCCATTTTCTTCAGCCCACCTTTCTTCATGTGATCATTTTCGTCGCCAAACAACTTCTTGGCATTTTGGCAGGCCGCATCCGTGATTGATTGCATTGGATCCAGTCCTTTGAGGGTACTAAATGCATTCTCGATCACTTTGCCGTCCTGCTTGAAGAATCGCTTAATTTCGACCAAGTCACCGTTCGCAGTTTTATCGCTCGTGTGGAACTGTGTGATGATCGTGAACGGCTTGGTGGAATCGATTTGAAATTGTGGTCCACGACCGTAGAACGTCTGGTTGCCCATGCGGAACGGATTGAAATCGCAGCCGTCTTTGTCACAAACACCTGTGTACCGATTCCCTGCTCCCGTACCACATTCAGTCTCGCTGGAACAGCGATACGCTCCATCAATGGTGCACGGATGGGTTGTGAACGCATTGCTCATGCTGTTGGCCTCCCAGATGTCCATCTCAGCACAGCATGAGCCGTATCGACCACCGCCAGAGTTGCTATTCGAAGGATTCCAATCCAGTACGTTCGCTTCGCCATGGATGAACTTGATGTCGTGTGGACATTGGGCATCACAGTACCCAGTGCCATAAGCCGCTCCGGCTTTGTTGGTTGGGTACTTGGCCATACCACCATCTGCGTCCATCTGTACAAAATAGAGCGCACCGTTCATACCACAAGGCAACTGCGAGGCATCGACGTCGAATGTAAACTCCTGATTGAGCAATTGGAAGAGTTTGTACTGACTGTCATCTTTCATCAAGTACACGCGCGAACCGACGTTGGTGCCATATTGACCCTTTGTTACAAGTTTGAGTGAGAGGTCGTTTCCCGAGGTGGAAATCCCGTACGTGCCTTGGTAGTTCGCGCCCTCTAACGCACAATTTGTGGCGCATGTCGTTGGATCCGGACAGAGCGCACTATCCCATTGGTTCCCAGTATAGCAGTTCTTATAGTCATTGGTTTTGTGTAACCAGCGCCAATTAGCGTCCAAGACAATCTTGGTCGATTCAGTTACGCAGCCACTTGAGGCAGTGCATTGCTGAGAAGGCAGCGAAGGATGCACCTCTGGTTCGCTTTGGCCGATCTGTTGGGCGTGGCTATCAAACGACAGAATGGCAGCAGTGACAACTGTGAAGATTAATTGGATGTTCATAATGATGAAAGATACTTGACTGGGTTCGTTCTGACTTGTTGGTTGGAATGGTAAGAAGCAAAATGAAGAATGAGCAACTTCGCTGTCGTGATTTTGTCGAGTTCGTGGTCATATGGGAAGTAAAAGTCATGGTCATCACATACATCTTGATTTTGTCGTACAAAGGCGCCAGCATCGCATACAGGTGTGTATGCATGTGATGTTTACAGTGTAGTAATCGTGTGTCTAAAGTTCATTGCACAACGCCAGACACTTCCCATGGCAATGCAGACAAATAAAAAGCCTAATTTTGGCTGAGTTGCACCAAAGTCATTTTCGAGACGGTTAACAATACGCACTAATGGCGTCATGATCTGATAATCATCTGATGAAGCTGAAATGGCGTGCGTCGGGCAAATTTTGTTTTGCATCGCGCAATGTCTGACCTATGTAAATATCTTCTCAAAGTCAAACGAAATTGCAGCAGCAGGCTGATAGTAAGTGAGACTCAGGAAGCTTTGAAGCATCCAGACAGATCAGCAACATAAGCCATATTGACAGTAATATAGGTAATTGCTGAATTATCGCTCGGTAATTTACAAATAGTTGCTTTTCTGAACCTCTAGATCATAACTTTCGTCGTTCTATCAGTTAACGAGCAATGGCATGTAAAGAACACAATGATTGGATAAAAATAGCGTACCCATAATAACCATAAATAGAAGTCGCACTTAATACGAATATCACTGTTCCACCCTTGCTCATGACACCAACAGAAAATAGAGCAAGATTACCTAGTCAAGAAGCTACAATGATTGCTGGGGACGTGAACGCCACCGTCAATGGCGCGGCTGGTGCTATCGCTAACTCCACGAATGGCGCTGCAAGTGAACACGAATCGACACCCACGGTGGGATACGACCAACTTTTTTACTCACTGGCACGAAATGCCCGCGTGTTTCCACTGAAAAGCGACGAGATCACCCTACTCCCGTCACCAACGTCTTTCTACGAGCAGCTCTTGGCCAGCATTGGCCGTGCGAAACGACGTATCACGCTATCGTCACTCTATCTTGGGACTGGCAAATTGGAGAAGCAATTGGTCGCTGCCATGGCACAGCAAATGCGAGATTTCCCAGAATTGCAGGTGCAAATTGTACTGGATTACTCGCGTGGTCAACGTGGTGGACAGACCAACAGCTCCGTAACGATGTTAAAGGAACTGCTTGTCGAGTTTCCAAACCAGTTTCAGTTGTTCCTGTACAAAGTCCCACAGCTCAAAGGTTTCAAAGCATCGTTACCTCCGCCGTTTAATGAGACGATTGGCGTCTCGCATGCCAAAGTGTATTTGTGTGACGACACGTTGGTGCTCAGTGGCGCGAATTTAAGTGACGATTATTTTACGAATCGCCAGGATCGATACGTACAGATGGCGAATTGTGGTGGACTGGGTGACTTTTACCACCAGTTTGTCTGTTTGATAGCGTGCTATTCCTTCCGCGTGCAAATGAAACCAGGCAGCAAAAGTGGAAAATACGAACTTGTAGGTTCTTCGAACAACTCGGATGCAGAGAATCAAGCAATGAAACAAGCGTGCGAAGAGCTTCTCAGTTCCAGCAGGCACCCTCAAGATGCATTTTTTACCACAGAACATACTTCCGAAGACGGAGAAGTGAAAGACACAGACAACGATGCGTGGGCGATTCCTACAATTCAGTTTACACCAATCGATGTTACCAACGACGAAGTGTTGCTCAGTCGCTTCATTCAGCAATTGCCGGCAAATTCGTCCTTACGAATCGCCTCGGGCTACCTCAATTTCCCTTCGTTTCTCGGCAACTTACTGACGAAATGTCATGCTCATTTGGATGTGCTGCTGGCCGCACCCATCGCCAATGGTTTCTATAATGCGAATGGTGTCAAAGGCGCGTTGCCCATGGCGTACTCGCTTATCGAGCAAGAGTTTTATAATGCCACTCACAACAGCCAGCGACCAAATTATACGACTATTTTGCGAGAATTCAACCGACCGGGCTGGACGTTCCATGGCAAAGGCATGTGGTGGAGTCCTGCGGCAGATAAGCCTCCTCAAATCACGATCTTTGGCAGTTCTAACTTTGGCTGTCGATCCTATGGCACTGATCTCGAGTCGCAAGTGTTTTTGTACACGAAGAACCCGAAGCTGCAGCAGCAATTACGTGAGGAATACGACGCACTGACGAAGCACACAGAAGTGGTTACGGACCAGCTTTGGAAGCGACCAGAAAGGAATATGCAGGGGCTATTCAGTTGGAAATCTGGTCATTGGATCAGGCCTGTGGCAAAGATCATCTCAGCATATTTGTGAGACTATCCGCACGACACAAGGCAAAAACACACGAGAAAAGTACAGGTAGATAGAGAAAGAAGATGAAGAAAGCGTGGAAGAGAATAGATACATTAGATGAGATAAAGAATTTTGAATAGATCGACTGGGCAGAAATGAAGAGCGCAGCTTATGAAATGGTGCTGAACTATACTTCTTTGGATCATCCTTTGGCTGACAGAATATGATACTAAACACGCCAGCCATAGAAAAAGAAACAAAATTCACTTCATATGCAAATGTACATCTAAAGTAATTTTATCCAGTTTTTTATCTTGATCATCCAAGTTACAGCTCGATAAACTGTGTTGTAAGAGATCCGAGCCAGAGGAACAAGCCTGAAAATAGCGGGAGCGAGAAATTATCATCCCACCCCACGTCAATTCCTTCGGCAATCGCAGCGGAAATACCACTGTATAAAGCAGCCGTAATAGTTCGGCCAGTCGATGAAAACACGTCATGTGCTTGTATGGCCATCACAATGAAGGTCACAACTGCTACAATACAGGCACACCCACAGAATCCCTCCCACGATTTCTTGCTACGGTTCTTCTTCGCAGCAATCAACTTGCCGCTGTAGAGTGTTCCAAAGAATGAGGCTGCCGGATCACCCACTGAAAGCTGTCAATAAAATTACGGCCAACACAATATGAGTGGTATAATCCTACCAAACTTGCAGCAAGTCACTTTTTGAGCAAGGATGACGCACCTGAAGAATGGAGAGGCGAGCGATATGCACTGGGTAGATCACCAGCACACAGGCAGATCCAAGCAAAAAGTAGAATGCGCCGGGTAAAACCGCTTTCTGGATCTCTTCACGGCGCAAAATGCCATCAAACCATGTCAAGTATATTCGATCGATTCGTTCATAGCGTTTCCGTAAGTGATGCACCACGTAGAACGCAAATGAAAACCCAAATAGCGTAGTGGTTGCTGTCCGTACGTCAATGTAAAAAGACGCCAGGTAGATCATGAGTCCCGATAGCAAATGCTGCACTTTGCGTTGCAAGTGCAAATCTTCCCGTGATGCACCCTCATATTTCACGCTTTTGGCGGATGTTGGTCGTCTGCTGACTATGAACTGGAAGGTGATGATGCTCAGTACACATACAACCCATATTATTCCCGTTCCATACGTGGCATCGACGGAATTTGTATCCGCTTGTGCTGCATTCTCTGCATCTTTTTCCATTGATGATATTCCCTCACGCCCCTTCCCCTCCGAGAATACATACTTACATTGCGCGACAGCATCGAGGGTGATAACTTGCGTCTTCAGTTCGAAATGTTTTGAACTGAAAAATTCCTACTAGCTGTTTTAAATCATCGTGCGTTGGCTCATACAACTCTCTCGCATTGACTCTCGTTTTATTGACATGACTAATTGGGAGATTTCTTTTTGGCCAATCATATCGCATTTTAGACGAGGTCAACCGATGCTGATGCATATAGTAACTCGGATGTTGATCTCGATTCGTCTGTGGAGGATGAACTAGACGACTAGCATAGTGAAAGCAAGTTTAAATTCCGTCTTGATTTTTTTTGCGTTTGAATTGTGCTTATAGTCGAGTGTGTGCTTGTCTGACTAAAAAAAATGTGTACTTTAACGATAACACAATGCAATGTCTATTTAATTTTTCACCCTCGATGCTGTCGAACATTGTTAACAGTAATATTGAGCAACTTGAATCGGTTTTTACAATCTAAATGCAACATTTCTTTTTGTTTTGGTGTTTAAGCAACTGTACTGCAACATTTATGGCGGATAAAGTGCCTTTTTTTGGCGGGAAGCATGCAATTTTGGGCGTTGGTGTGTCAATACTCGAGCAAAAAAGCAAATAGAGAGAGGAAATATGCTCTGGCCACGAGAGGAATTCCATGCTGCCTATGGGCAGATCAAGCATGATGGCATCAAGAGCGGTGGATGCAGCATCCTGATCCTCGTGGCTATGGATGTGGACGCGCTGTGCGCATCCGAGATCCTCACGAGTATCTTGAAAGCGGATTTCCTCAGCTACTCGCTCGTGGCAGTGCGCGGGTACCAAGACATTTTGCGCATCCGTGAGACGCGCATTCGTGATGCGCAGGATAACGTGCGTCCGAGTGAGTTACGATCGGTGATCATGATCAATTGCGGCGCAATCGTAAACGTCATGGAGTTGTTGGCTCTGCCGGCGCACATGCGGTGCTACATTTTCGACAGTCATCGACCGATCCATTTGGCCAATATTTACGACGCAAACCAGCAGATCGTGGTGTTTGACGATGGTGCACAGAGTATCGAAGATTTTCCCGCGGACGGCTCGGATATCGAAAACGATGAGTTTGAAGACAGTGAAGCGGAGGAGGAAGAAGATGAGGATGATTTTAATGATGAGGAAGAAGAAGAAGATGATGATGATGATGAAGACGATGATGATGGAGAACAGGAAGTTGATTTTGGAGCTACACACTTAAATAAAGTGGGCAACGGGAAAGAAAACGAAACCCCAGCTTCACCTTCATCGATTGCTGAGCAGACACGAGAGAAACGGAAGAGGAACGATGAAGAGGAGGAAGAAATTGCTTATGATGAGCAAAACGATGCAGATGATATCAGTATGACATCATCTCCTAAGAAACGCAAGGAAGATGATGATCAGGATAACGAAATTACTCAGTCGCAACGTAGTGATACAATGGATGAGGAAGAACAGGAAGGGGATACTGAAGAACAAGAGCAAGTGGTAACAGAGACCGCCAAGCAAGCCAAGCGGAAACGACGAGAAGAAATCTTACGTTATTATCGCGGATCCTTCTATGGAGCACCAGCTGCAACGCTCGCATATGAACTCGCACAGCAAATGAACAGTTCACATCGCGAGTTGTTGTGGTTTGCCATCATTGGGCTGACGAAGCAATTTGTTATGGAGGAAATCGATAGTGACAATTACAATCTCATGATTCATCGCTTCCAGGATGAAGTGCTCTCTCTGGACGCATCAAGCACCGCTTCCTCTGTATCCAGTGGAGACGGCCTAGTCAATCCCGCTTATGATCACGGGAGAATTATATTTGAAGAGGAGTTCCGGTTTATGTGTTACCGCCATTGGTCATTGTATGAAGCCATGTATTACTCTGACTACGTCGCATCTAAGCTAGGCTTGTATCTCGACCAAGCACGACGATTTGGCGCACGAAACGCAGCCACGAAGAGCGAGGGTGAAACGGCGCTGCATGTTTTTCTCGCTCGGATGGGGTTCTCATTAAGGCAAAGCCAACAGAAATTCACATACATGCCATTGGAGATGAAGCAAATGCTGCGTGAGAAAACGATGGAAATGGCTCCCGAGTTTGGCTTGGAAGATCTGTTTTATGGGTCATTCAAACGGCAATTTGTGTTCCAGTATCAGCTCTGTGCTGCTGATGCTGTCTATGGATTGCAAGCACTGCTGGAGGCTCCAGAATTGTATATTGCATCGGTGTTTCAAGCCGAGAATCAGCAGCAACAAAATACGTGGGCGAGTTTATTCACGATAGACTCGAACGGAATCACTCCTAATGAGCAAACTGCCAATGCACAAGACAGACAAGAGGATGGAACAGATACAGATGATGCCCAAGACTTTCGTCAGCAAAACTTCATTCTTGCACACACTGCGTTGTCGTGTCGATCAGTGTCATCAAGTAAATTGATGGAGAGTGGCATCAAAGTCGCTATGGAACTGAAACAGGCCATTGTTCGAGTAGGGATTTCCATCATGGAACGGAAACTGATCGTCCGCGTCAAGCATTTTCGCTATGTTTGCTTGAATATCCCCGAACGCGAACAAGAATTGTTTGCAAATGCCAATATACTCACGCAGCTGGCGTTATTTCTTCTTAACGTCCATCGAGCGAGCGGGAAATGGGGAGGTGGCCCAGTGAAGAAGCCAATAAAGAAAAGCAGTGAGGAAGACGGTAACGAAGACACAGAAGAAGTGGAGGAACTCGCTGCGGCGGCTTCATCTCGTTCGATTGTGCCGTTGGTGTTGATAACGCGAAATCCAGCGCAGAATTGTTTCCTTGTTGTTGGTATCACATGTCCACAAACACCAGGGGAAATTCATCGGAAGTAAGTTTTTGCTGCTGTTCTTAGGATGACAATAGGTCGTTTGTATAGCTGACAAATTGTCTGTTATTTGGTTGTAGCACATTGGGCACAGCGTTCAAATTGGCAGCAGGAGAAACGGGCGCCAACTTTCGTCAAGACGGCTTTACAAGTGCAGTCATGGAGATTCAGATGGATGAAATTCAGTACTTTGTGGAGCAATTGCATAACGTCTTAGATGCCTAAGGTAAAATTCAAAAAAGATAGATAGAGCCGCGTATGTTATTATTCTGCGCATATATCGGCTCTCATCATCATCGGCAGGAAGTAACGCAGAAGAAAGTGTGGAAACATATTAGTACAGATAAAAACATATAGCATATTATAGATTGATGACGCGATTATGCTAGCTATACCTTTAGCTCTTTCATCTACATCCGTTCAGGTATAGGCATATGCATAGATGATTCTAATAAGCTTTGTAATCCAGAGTTTGGTGATCACTTTTCATGTACACGCAGTGCTCCTTGTGCAGATGGTTCTTATCTTGTAGCCCAAGCATAGCAGTATAACTGGGGCCACTTTTAAGCTGGCGATGAGATTGACTCTGCCTTTGGATTCTAATGTTTGATACACGCTCGAATGGACGGTAGAAACAGCAGGATCCGTCAAAGTTGCAGCTACAAGCACTAGAAAGAGAATAGTCGACACTTTAAGGTTTCTGAGCACTATCTCTCGAAGAATCGAGATTGTGGAATGATCAACAAGAAAAATCAAAGTTGTACTTGCAAAGCCAATGCCGAAAACATTGCAAAGAAAGAGAAAAGAAATATAAGGATCGGTCTCAGGTAGGCATGCGGTACGAAGCTTGCGCTCGTGCTGAACTCTCGGTGATGGCTAAGTGGTGAGTGGATCCTTTTGTCTACAAAAAAATGAACATCAATGTACGGAGCTGGTTCATACACTTCAAGCAATTATCAAAGTTATATTTCCACAAGGAAACTTTTTTTCTTTCCATCTATTTGTTTAACCATCGATGAACGTGCAGCCCTTACGTATAGCTCAGTAATTTGTTCAAGTGGTTGACAAAATGACTCAAGTTCCTGCGATTCTTTCCACGTGATGGTCATTCCAAGCGATTGTTGATAGCACCAAATCGAGCGAACACGAGTGAATCATTTTCTCTCTTTGGACGGTAAAATTTCCATTTTTGTGGACAGGATCAAGAATCGAAGGCAGACCATCTGCAACCTCAACGGCTAACCTCAAATGGGTATATCGTGAGAACGTCACAAGCAACGAAAGGCCAAGTTCGCATGTATCTTTTGCCGGAACGGATGAAAAGTGTTGCTTAGCGTTGTAGCTTTCGAAAATTGTTAGTCGCATATAGATCTGGGCAATAGGACACTGGAAGCACAACCAAGCTACGAGGTTATATTTCAACTAATTTCGTAGCTCATCTTGCAAAAATGTAAACGACACAAATACATCCAAGTTTGTTCTTTCCTACTCATCATCATCGATCTTTTCTTCATCTCAGTACGCTAGTTAACTTCATATTCATGCGTTTCTGTTGTGGGTAACTTAGTACCATGAGTAGCACGTTTTGCTATCGTAGTCCCATTCACAATACCATTTGCCGAGGCACTTCTTCTTGGATAAGCCCGTGCAAATGTCAGGTGACTGGGTCGTAGGCGTTGGTGTTGGTGTTGGTGTTTTGGTCGTCGGTGCCGGAGTGGGAGTCGCCGTCGGGGCCACAGTCGTTGGTGCGGGACTGGGCGAACTGCCACCGGCAGCATTGAGCACCTTGAGAGCGTTCGCACGACCATAGCCATAGTTGTTATTGGGGAATGTACCGTCTGCCGTACCACCGCAAGTGTACCCCGCAGCAGTGAGTGTTGTGGTGTCAACATTGCCCGTCAGCAAAGTCTTGACTTGAGAGAACGAGAGTCCAGGGTTTGCACTAAGCAGCAGCGCCACCACACCCGACACGTGTGGGGTTGCCATACTCGTTCCCGAGATCGTGTTGTAGGCCGAGTTGCCCGTGTACCAGGCCGACCGCACATTTGAGCCAGGCGCAGACAAATCAGGTTTCAATAGTCCACTTGTAGCAGGACCTTTGCTGCTGTAGCTCGCAAGCGCATCCTTCGAGTCGGTGGCACCGACCGCAATGACGTTGGCGTAGTCACCTGGCGAGTTGGCTGTGCCACACGCTGGTCCAGCGTTACCGTTGGCGAAGATGGGGATGATGCCTGCAGCAATCCAGGCATCCACAGCCGACTGGTAAAAGTTGTCACCCTGACCACCACCCCAACTGTTACTCACGAGATGTGGTGCTTTGGTACAATCCTTGTTCTTGCCGTTCGTGTCGGTCGGACACGTGATGAACTGTGCACACGTGAGCAGGTCGGATTCAGAGCATCCGTCGGTACGGCAACCTTTGCAGGCTATCCACTTGGCACCAGGGGCGACACCGATACCATTGGAGCCAGCGATGGTGCCCATGGTGTGGGTGCCGTGACCTTGTGTGTCATAAGGAGCCGATGCGTTCTTCTCAGGATCATACCAGCCGTAGGCACCTCGGAAATTGGCAGCCAGCGCTTCGTGAGTGCCCAATACACCAGTGTCAATGGTTGAGACAACGATATTAGCGCCAGTGTTACCAGAGTTCCAAACATCAGTAGCCTTGATTATGTTTACACCCCACTCGACCGTAGCGGTCGTGTTGATGCTTTCAATATTGACAGCCTCGGTAGCCGTGATGACAGGTAGAGGCAGAATCTGCTCTTCACGCACTTCCGCTACATCCGCCAAACCACTGAGCTTCTCGACGAGTTCAAACGTCGCATCTTGAATGTAGACCTGGTTGCTGATCCAGTAGCTTGTAGAGGACGAGTACAGTGGCGTTTCACCCGCCGCTTCCTGAGCCAGTAGAGTTGTGACGGATGTCTGTGTGGCGCTCGAATGTTTCTCGAGACGGTCGACAAGATCGGCGATCTTATCGCCACGGCTGGAGAAATCAGCCTCCTGTACGCTCTGGATCGTGGCCGAGGGACTTTGCTTCATCGTCACGATGAGGTTGACGGTCGCCTGCTTTCGCAGTGCGCGATGTACGCCTGGGTGAACTACCGACGAGCGGAACGACGTAGAGGCGGCAGCATCAGCGGATAACGTGGCGACTGCAGCGAGCGCAAGAAGCGAAGTGAGCTTGGTGAAAACCATAGATGAATGGTTGTTGCTTGAGTCAATTTGTGTGGAACGAGGCAAATTGAAAAATGAGAACGATATGGAGGTTGGTTGAGAGCATGCTCAAACCTGACGATGTCAACCTCGAAGGATAGACCAAGCGCTAATACGAGGAATCAAGGCTCAGCAGCATATCGAGGCTGCCAAAGTTTGTTCAAACAGGATTATCAGATCTAGTGGATGATTGCACATGCTGTATTGGGTCATAACTTAAGAAAATCTCACGAAACCTGAAAAGGATGACGCTATCCGTTGTCAATGGATCCTTTCGATATTTGTGCTATTTGAAGAACGGGTAGGGACGTCAAGAGAGCAAAATTTTGCTCCCTGTCGTGGAGATCTCCGTCGATTCTCTCAACAAAGTGGATCTGTCTGATTCCAGTAGATACAACATTGCACAAATGAGATCCTGAACAGTTAGTCATTCGAAGAGAGGCGGTCGTTTCAACTTTTGTGTAATCAGATCTGGCCACCTTTTCTATGTCCATATCCCTTCATGAATCGAGTCTCTTGATTTCAAGTGCCATGAACTTCATTTGTTCGCCTCAAACGAAGCACAATTGTTTTCTGTTCGTGCTGTTTGCTGAAAGTAATTCCTTCTATACCTACAAGGCATAGTGGGAGCGACACTCAGGATCTAGCAAGTTGGCTTATAGTTGGACGTCAACACCGTTGGTATTGGGTAATACAGGAACTCCACTTGATCATCCGAGTCTCTGAAAGGATGACTGCAAACTTTTGCTGACACTTTTCTGAGGGAAGAGTAAAATGAACAAAGATTGAGGTAGAACTGACAACCGAGACAGTCACTTCCTTTAAAGCACCGTATGCATGTGCTGTACACGTGGTAAGATAGTCAAGATTAGTGAGATCTAGTAAATTTATTCACTTCTAAAGAAAACTGCAGAGCTCAGGTGAAGATGGGACGATAGCAGATGGGACTTTTTCGTGGACGAACAACAAACGAACAAGGAGATGAGCAGGGACAGTCCACTTTCGGAGAGTGACAGAAACCCAACAAGATACTTGGGGTTGGTGGACTCATCTGAGTCGAATCATCAGAGAATCGTTTAGAGCCATGTGATGTGGTCTGATTACCTTAAATAAGCGGATTCACTCCATATCCAACGGTTACTTTCATGACGCCTGCCTCAACATACATATATAAAAGGATTCATATTCGTTGACCAGCGACGTTGCATAGACTAAACATCGTACTCAGCTGAGTCAGGTCTATTGTGTACATGGAGGGGCTGCAACTGTGAACGAACAGCACTAAACTAGATAACTAAACAAATAGCAATCTACAACGGCCGATGCAATCTAAGTCTCTCAGCGAATGACCGTTTCTCGGCTTTGTAATTCTTTCTATGCTATCATCATCAGGTTTGAGCATGCTCTCAACCAACCTCCATATCGTTCTCATTTTTCAATTTGCCTCGTTCCACACAAATTGACTCAAGCAACAACCATTCATCTATGGTTTTCACCAAGCTCACTTCGCTTCTTGCGCTCGCTGCAGTCGCCACGTTATCCGCTGATGCTGCCGCCTCTACGTCGTTCCGCTCGTCGGTAGTTCACCCAGGCGTACATCGCGCACTGCGAAAGCAGGCGACCGTCAACCTCATCGTGACGATGAAGCAAAGTCCCTCGGCCACGATCCAGAGCGTACAGGAGGCTGATTTCTCCAGCCGTGGCGATAAGATCGCCGATCTTGTCGACCGTCTCGAGAAACATTCGAGCGCCACACAGACATCCGTCACAACTCTACTGGCTCAGGAAGCGGCGGGTGAAACGCCACTGTACTCGTCCTCTACAAGCTACTGGATCAGCAACCAGGTCTACATTCAAGATGCGACGTTTGAACTCGTCGAGAAGCTCAGTGGTTTGGCGGATGTAGCGGAAGTGCGTGAAGAGCAGATTCTGCCTCTACCTGTCATCACGGCTACCGAGGCTGTCAATATTGAAAGCATCAACACGACCGCTACGGTCGAGTGGGGTGTAAACATAATCAAGGCTACTGATGTTTGGAACTCTGGTAACACTGGCGCTAATATCGTTGTCTCAACCATTGACACTGGTGTATTGGGCACTCACGAAGCGCTGGCTGCCAATTTCCGAGGTGCCTACGGCTGGTATGATCCTGAGAAGAACGCATCGGCTCCTTATGACACACAAGGTCACGGCACCCACACCATGGGCACCATCGCTGGCTCCAATGGTATCGGTGTCGCCCCTGGTGCCAAGTGGATAGCCTGCAAAGGTTGCCGTACCGACGGATGCTCTGAATCCGACCTGCTCACGTGTGCACAGTTCATCACGTGTCCGACCGACACGAACGGCAAGAACAAGGATTGTACCAAAGCACCACATCTCGTGAGTAACAGTTGGGGTGGTGGTCAGGGTGACAACTTTTACCAGTCGGCTGTGGATGCCTGGATTGCTGCAGGCATCATCCCCATCTTCGCCAACGGTAACGCTGGACCAGCGTGTGGCACAGCCAACTCGCCAGGTGACTACGCCAACGTCATTGCGGTCGGTGCCACCGACTCGAAGGATGCGCTTGCGAGCTACAGCAGCAAAGGTCCTGCTACAAGTGGACTATTGAAACCTGATTTGTCTGCGCCTGGCTCAAATGTGCGGTCGGCCTGGTACACGGGCAACTCGGCCTACAACACGATCTCGGGAACGAGTATGGCAACCCCACACGTGTCGGGTGTGGTGGCGCTGCTGCTTAGTGCAAACCCTGGACTCTCGTTCTCTCAAGTCAAGACTTTGCTGACGGGCAATGTTGACACCACAACACTCACTGCTGCGGGGTACACTTGCGGTGGTACGGCAGACGGTACATTCCCCAATAACAACTATGGCTATGGTCGTGCGAACGCTCTCAAGGTGCTCAATGCTGCCGGTGGCAGTTCGCCCAGTCCCGCACCAACGACTGTGGCCCCGACGGCGACTCCCACTCCGGCACCGACGACCAAAACACCAACACCAACGCCTACGACCCAGTCACCTGACATTTGCACGGGCTTATCCAAGAAGAAGTGCCTCGGCAAATGGTATTGTGAATGGGACTACGATAGCAAAACGTGCTACTCATGGTACTAAGTTACCCACAACAGAAACGCATGAATATGAAGTTAACTAGCGTACTGAGATGAAGAAAAGATCGATGATGATGAGTAGGAAAGAACAAACTTGGATGTATTTGTGTCGTTTACATTTTTGCAAGATGAGCTACGAAATTAGTTGAAATATAACCTCGTAGCTTAATAGTTGACTTCTTGTATGTTATTGTTGTAGGGATTTTTTGTTCATTCCTTTGTACCTTAGTGATCGCTTCGTAAATGGAGTTGAACGCCAATCGTAAAAGTACGTTTTCTAACAAAACAATACAAGGAGACGAAAAAAAACGCGGAAAACTTCACTATTTATCGCCAGATATGGCCGTTCACGATGTATACACATACCCAAGTTTCTTTTGCAATTCAAGTTTGTCTAAAGCTACCAAACAACTCAGCGCTTAACGCGAGTAACGAGTGATAATATTCTGCCGTTCTGTACTCTTTTCTACTTGTAACAGATTTATCATTACTCAACCATCTCGTTCATTCCATGCTTTAGTACATCAGAAACGCTTTGAATCAATCGAACTTTTGTGCTCGTCGTAAAAGAACAGACGAAATGTCGTACAACGGCACATTCATCAATCTGGACTTTTTCTTCTCCAAATGGTGTGATTAGTGACAGCACAGCGTGGTCGAAAGGGATGACAATATTCATAGTCCATATTATTGGAAACTGATCCATTTGTTTTGTTTCCAATACCGCATCAACATTGCAGTCAAATGTTGCGGAAATTCCAGATCGTATCAACTATTCTTGCGTTGGCAGCATTAATAACCTTCATTCAAACTGATGTACTTGCAGATCACTCGTCTGTCATTCATCCGAGTGTGCATCGTGCCTTGCGAACGCAGGCGACGGTCTCAATCATCGTGACGATGGGCAACAGCACAAAAGACACGCTGAGAACCATTGCTAATACCAAGTTTGCCAACCGCACTGCGAAAGTCAAAGATATTATCGACAAACTACGGAAACACTCGAAACTCTCACAAGCGGCGGTCACGAATGTACTAACCCAGGAAATAGGCAAATTCACAAGAACCGAAAGCTACTGGATCACGAACCAAGTTTACATCCAAGACGCGCCGCCAGCACTTGTGAACAAACTTAGTCGTCTGTTGAATGTGTACGAAATTCGCGAAGAACAAGTAGCGGTGCTTACATTGGATGCCAATGAGACTAATATTGAAGCAGACAATACGACCACCATAGCTACGCCATCCGATGAGACTGGTGTTGTAACAGGCGATACGACCTCTCCATCTACGTCATACACTGAGTGGGGAGTAACGAAGATCAAAGCGCCGAGTGTCTGGGCAGCTGGTAACAATGGCACCAATGTCATTGTGGCCACCATCGACACTGGCGTGAGGTCCACTCATCAGGCGCTCACCGCCAACTTTCGAGGCGCTGTCTATGGTTGGTACGATCCCTACACAAAAGCAACGTTTCCATATGACAACGTTGGCCATGGTACACACACGATGGGCATAATTGCTGGATCGGGAGGTATTGGCGTCGCCCCTGGTGTCAAGTGGATAACATGCAAAGGCTGTCGCACTAATGCCTGTTACCAATCGGATCTGCTTGCGTGCGCGCAGTTCGTCACGTGTCCGACCGATCCAAGTGGCAATAATGCAGACTGTTCGAAGGCGCCACACATCGTTAGCAACAGTTGGGGTGCTGGCCAAGGCTTGACGTACTTCCAGGCAGCTGTAGACGCCTGGCATACGGCTGGTATCATCCCCATCTTCTCTAGCGGGAATGCTGGGCCAGCATGTGGCACTGTCAATTCCCCAGGTGATTATACGAACGTCATTGGAGTGGGGAGCACTGACGCAAATGACGCCTTGGCCGGTAGCAGCAGCAAAGGACCAACGATCAACGGACTGTTGAAACCTGATATCTCTGCTCCGGGCAGTTCCATCCGTTCTTCCTCCAACAGCAGCAACTCCGCGTACGCTATCATGTCTGGAACTAGTATGGCTGCGCCACATGTGGCTGGGACGGTTGCGCTTTTGTTGCGAGCGAAGCCTGGTTTGGATTTTGATACGGTGAGGCGGATCTTAACTAGCAATGCAGATACAAGCACATTGGTAACCACAGGTTATACTTGCGCTGGGACAGCCGATGGTGTCTTTCCCAACAATCAGTACGGCTATGGACGCATTAATACCGCCAAAGTGGTCGCTGCACCCACGCCAGTGTGTACAGCTGCCCCTGGGGACCCCTGCGGCAACAGCCAAGGCACGACTTGCTGCCCATCAGGCAACTACTGCCAGCCGTGGAATGCCTGGTACTACCAGTGCATCTCTACACCGACCAAGTGCTCACAGCAGTGGACTGATGTGGACTTGTATGGGAACGATCTCGGGACTTTTTATGGCTTATCACCAGCAGATTGCTGCACGAAATGTTCCACGACAGTCGGTTGTAAAGCATACACATTTGTGAACGACAATCCGAACCAAACCGCATGTTACCTGAAGAGTTCGGCTGCAGGAAAGACATCAAAAGTCGGTGCCGTGTCAGGCATTCTCAACTGAAAGAGCCAATCCACGCACCTGCAGCTTCTCAATAAACGGTATTGTCCTTCATTCATATGTGCCCGACTACTATGTCCATCTATCTGTCTATCTGTCTGTCTGTTCCTGGTAGACTTCTAGGATTGCAATTCTGATCTTTACCATCATCAACACATCAACTAGTCAAGAATCTCTAAAGTTGGCTCAATGTTTACCTTTATCTTCCTTCAGATATTGTTGAGGGATTCCACAAAAATGATTATTGTGTCTCTATCTACAATTCCAAGAAACGTGTCGATTTTCGATGTTCTTGGTCTAAAATGGGTGCAAGCGACTTAAGATCTGTTTCCTCGACCGTAAAGTGCTTGTCCAACTCCGTTCGCAATTCGTTCACAAACGCTTCTCGTGTCGCTGCTTTTGATTTTAAAACATTTTCTAATGTACACAAGAACTCGAGATGCGAGCGCTTTTCACGGTACGCTGGCTGCCGCATTGGATTTGTGAGGTATTCCATATTGTGTGGATCAAAATCCCACAGAAAAGACGTGTGATGCAGCCACCGATCCTTCGAGATGCTCTGCGCATTACCACCAAATTTTCGATCCCCAAAGACGTAATCGTCTTCACGCAACGCAAAATTCTAGACAAAAATCACACATTCTCACATCAGTAATCGCAGCTTTTAGAGATAGGAAAAGTAGTAGATTTTATAATACCAGCCCAGGTTTAGCAACTCGATTGAAAAATGGCGTAAAGAACGTCGATGACCAGGCCATGATCTCGCGAGGGAATGGCTTCACATGCGGAAAAGAGTCCTATTGTATATGTCAAACAGAACACTATTGGTAAACATCATTGTGCATTTATAATGGAAAGACGATGGTTAACTTTACGCACCACGTTGCAGATGAAGGTGGTGAAAACGGTGTTGTGGTCCACGATGACTGTACCACCGCCACTAAAGCGCTTCAATACAGGAATACGATCTCTATTTTCACCACCAATGCTATGCGAGTTAGTTCCATCAGCAAAAAAAAGTCGACAAACTCGTTACGGCCGTCACCGTTTCACGCTTTCAAGTTGCAGCAGCTGCTCTGGTTTGCCCGAGATACCCATGACGATCGTCGCCGGTGTGCTCCGCTCATTGTAGATGAACCAGTTGCGGGTTTTATCCACGCGGAAAATCGCTTCCTCGATGCGCAATTGCTGCTCGATCGGCACGCGCAGTCGCAGCAATTGCACCACCGGCCTCTTCAGTGTCGATGTCATTATATATTCCGTCTGCGTCACTGGCTCCTGTACGACTGCTACATTTGCTTAAATATACGCGCAGTAACCAGCACATTAGATTTCTTTAATATTATAAATACTTATACTAAATCATGTAATATAGGCCTGTATTAAACAATTAGCATATTGTTTTTAAACATTTGCTGGTTCAATTTCCCTTTCGTTTGACGTGGCGGAATGAGCATGCGGGCGGTGCTGCTGGATACGCGTGAGCTCGCGCGTGGCGCTGTGGCAGCGCTGCCTGCGGACGCGAGTGCGGTAGTGGCAGCGTATGATGAATCTCGCGTGGCCTTGCTGTTCTACTCGAAATCGCAGCGCAATCACGTGCGTTTTGGTGTGTTTAGTGGTGATTATAGCTTATCTGCGGATTCGGTCGATTACAATAAGATCATCGCAGAAACGACTCAACAAGGGACAGAACTCTGTGATTTATTAACGGCGGATGAAGCGCAAGTATCAGTGAGTGGTGCAGGTCAAGAAGAGGATGATCCATGTGCATTGCAAGCGCCATGGAGTTTAGTATGGAGTCCGAACGGCAATCTGTTGATGATCAGTGGCATTATATGGCGTGATGATGGTAAACTGGAGACAGCTATGTGGATTTATACGCGAAGCGAATGGCTAGCAATGGAGTCAACGGAGCAGGTTGTGACTCGGCCACTGTTGCTACGTGTGAATCCGGCGGATTATTTGCCCGCAAAAGAATGGAAACCACTGTCGTCGTTGATTGTAGCGGGTTTCTTCCAGAAAGACAAGACGAATCAGCTCTTTTTGCTTTCTAATAATGGGCTGCTGATCAAAATGGATATTCAAGTGGCCAAAATATGTCTTGTAGCGATCAATGACGCGTCAGACCATGCAGCGTTAAAGGGATTGTTCCAAATAAAAGTGATAAAACACCTCACAGAGTGGCATGCAGGCATCACTGCTGCCTCCTATGAGCCTGGAAGCGCAATTTTGGTGATCAGCGGTGGACTGAAAAATCCTAGTGACGATCTCGTGAAGTCACACGCGTCATCTTTGACAGTGTGGAAAATGACAGACACCAAGCCATTCTGCGAATTGTTGGACTATACGATGATCTTAGGGGAAGTAAAAGCGTCACTTGAAGTCGAGGACAGTGGAGATGCAGATGCTAGAGGTATCACTGCGGAGTTGAGCTCAGAGGATGAACTGGTGAAGAATGTCAAGGATTCGATCTTTGGTCCTCTAAAATTCATGATCGGCGTTGGAAATAGTGACGTTCGCATTCTCCATGGATCCATCAAACACCTTGCACTCTCCCCCGACGGAGCCTACGTGACCATGCTTGATGATCGGGGTCGGTTTGCCATCCGCCAAATAGATGTATGTGCAGAAGTCGTACAGTGGCAAAGCATCGACATTGCCCTTGCGTCTAAGGAGAAAGTCTGCAATGCGAATATGCTGGAGATGGTAGGTAAACAAGTGGAACAGAGTTTTTGGGTGGGCTCTGATGTGATAGGGTTTGTTCTCGCAAACAAGAGCGTCGTCTGTGCAAAGCTGCATGCGCAGAAGAATGACTATCAACAAATTGAAGATGAGGTTGATGATGTTGATCTACACTCTTCTAAATCGAGTGGATTTATTGAGATTATTCCATTGCGGCACCATGTTTCTACGATCCCGCTCGCTCCATGTAATATGTGGATGGCGGAAACAGTACATTCTTTTATAAAACAGCGCGAAGACGGGAAGTTTTATGCATGCGAGTTGATGTTGTCAGAAGATACATGGATTCTTGCTACTATGCGTGATGTTGGCATGGCGCTGTTTGTTGATATTCTTGTGAAATCTCGTCATTTTGAAGAAGCATTGGCTCTGGTGGAAGAGACTGGGATGCATGAGTTTATTAATCTCGACGAGATTCATCGCAAGGTGTGGATACAGTATCGTGATGGCGCTGCGATAATCCTGGACGAAAGTTCAAATGTTTTTTTGACGAACACACATGATTCTGACTCCAGCATCAGTTTTGTACAAGCTCTTCATCATTTAAATTTGGTTCAGGACAAGACATGGGTTGCAGATGAGTGTTTAAACGTGATTTTCCTGGATTCTTTTGCAAACATGAAGGAACTGTTGGAAACTGGACTAAATTCCTTGCGTACTCCTGAATCTTCCATGCATGAAGAACCAAGGAAACTTGACTTGAAGCGGATGGAGACATTGTCGCGATACTTATATCGATTAGAGACACTTCAAGCGATGTTGACTAAAGAACTGGACGAACAAGACGAAACAATAATTGTCGAAGGATTTTATGATGGTGCCGTCTTTGCCGGCATTAGGGACTCTTCAATGCTAGATATCGCCAAGCAACTCGCCCGTGAGGGTCGAATAGAAGCACTTTCGACAGTGTTCCGGCGTAATATATGGAATATTGTGGCTCATCGCACAGAAATCCTTGAACTACTTCCAGCATCGATATCTCCGGTACGTTATGCACATTTGCTCCCCGCAGTATCGTCTCCCACCGATACCACCGACGCACACTTTTACTCGTTGGCGCCTGTGGGTGATCAGCATGTCGGTGAACAATTTAATCAAGATGACCTCGAAGTTGTCGAGATAGAATTCACTGAAGAAAATCGAAGCCATGATCTTCAAGTCGAGGAATATTCAATTTTTGAGACGGCTATGCACTGGACCAATGATGAGCAAGTTCAGAAGTATGCTCGATGGTTTAGACGTCGCATCCTGGAAATGGACTCATTGTATGGACAATTAGTCTCCGCCTACCAGCTTAGTTGTTGCGCGCGGATAAGTTTGAGCGAGTGGAGGAACGTAGACGATTTTGATCAGTTTGTACAGCATGTGGAGCGACTATACAAGTGTGTATACCCGCTGCAATTATCAACATGCTGCTTGCTATCATTAAGTGAATGGAGCGCTCTTTCAAGACAAGAACAAGTGATGATGGTAATAGGTGACGTCGAATCTGCAACGTCTGCCATTGATCGTGTGCATGCTGTCTTTGTGACCCAGCGACGGAATCGTCTTAACGTTTTAGACGACCTTTTTTCATGGCTGTGTCGAACCATGCTCGCCGATAGTCCGTCTTTGACAAGTCTGGAGTTTTGCGCTCAGCTCATTCACCAAAGCAACCCTTCCATCCCTGTTCGAAATAGATGGATTCAAGGTGATGCATGCCTACTTCGAACAGCAATTGATGTCGTATTCGCCGCAGATGCATCCAAGTTTCTTTCCGGTACTGAAGGCAAGCCAGATTCGCAGAGCAGTAACAGACACAAGTTCATTGAGCACCTCTGGATGATATTCCAGTCATTGCCTGTTAGAAAAGACGATGATCCTCCAGAAATTGCGCAGTTGCAGGTTGAAGTTGATGAGGTAGAGGACCTTATGGTGACTATGGACGTCCTTATTAAATATGGTGTGATGGCTTCCCCTGGTGAGCTAAAACAAAATGTGTTGAGTAATGACTCGGGCCCTCAAGATCTACTTGAACAGATATGCGCATATGGATTACCGGGAAGCAGTCTTAGCGCCAAGACTGATCAGTCTCAAGAGCAATGGATGGAAATCTTACGAGATGTCGTTAAATTGAAAAAGCATGTGTTCGGTGAGCGTTTGACTCAAGAAGATATTCTAAATACCATTCTGAAGCACATGCTCGCTCGTGATAGCTATTTTGATGCCATTCAGGATCTGGTTGCAAATTGGATCGTATCCAACTCTGAGTATGTGGACCATGTAATGGATATTTTATTATCTGCGATCCGTGAAAGATTGAACGCTGTGACCGGAAATTCCAACATTGATGCAGACAACAGCTCGCAAATGGTGGCATTCAAATATATCGATATTGCGAAGCATGTACTGACATTTCCGGCAATGGAAGAGAAACAAGCAAGAAAACTTCACTACGATGAAATCCTTGCTTGCGAAATTGATCTTCTTTATGCATGCGAGTTATTGGACTTGTTGAGTTATGGAGCAGTTAAAGTATCTCCGGCAAAGCTTCGAGTATCCAATGAAGATGAACGGCTGGATATTATTCTGCAAGTGTTTACGAGCAATCCAAGTAACTACAAAACATCAAAAAAAGCATTAGACTGGTTCCAGTCGCGTCAACTTGAGTGTCGTTTTTCTCATGCTCTTGGCGCTGTATTACATGTTGCAAAATTGCTTCATATTGATTCCAACAAGCTACAAATTGTGATAAAGGGGGCTTATTCAGCCCTTTATTGTATGGATTACGAAGTTGCATATGAATTGACAATGGAAGCTGTACACAAGATGCAAACATCTCAGTTTCAAGAGTTGCGTCAAGCTGATACAATGCTACGCAATTTGATTTCTCTCGTATTTGATCTCGTTTCGTCGTCGTCATTTCGTTCGTGGACCAGGAAAATTCTGTTGTGCAGCCTTATCTTTAGCATGAACACTGAATCTTCCGCTGATATCTTTTCGCATCCAGTCACCAGCATGTTGCTAGCATGTTTTGAGAAATTGGAGGCAGTTCAATCATTAGCAACAGAGCTGGGATTATCAGAGGATGATGTGGAAGAGAGACGACAACAAGAAGCTCAAGCAAAGTGCAGCGTTGACGAACTGTTACTAAAGGAGTTGGAGATCGTTATTGACCTCTTGAAAGAACAAAATTATGATCGAAGCTTTCTCTTACGATTATTCCAAAAGGGATTTCAACTCCTGTATGTAACGACTCTAGAAAAGGCAGCGCAAACATTTGAACTTGATGTGAACAATCGCGCGCACGACACAAGTTACGTGCAGCAATGTGCCAAATCGATCCAGCAAATGTCCAGACTGTGTTTAGAGGAGTCAGTCATGTTGCCTGCCTCCGGTGAAGGAAGGAGCAGCAAAGAACAAGGAGAATGGAAGCAATACCTAGAATTAGGTTTCGGTTACTTGCTGCTCTGGAGTGAGATATGTGAAGATGACCACGTATTTCGATCCTTTTGGGAGGAATATATTCTTCCCATGTTCTTGGAACAACAAAGCGATTCTGCAGATATGACTGGTGAAGTACCGTCAAGGGATATGATTAAGCTCTTCCGTCATTTCGTTTTATTTCAAGCAGCATCACTATCGCAATGTGCTGTTGGCAGCGGAAATGATGCAGAGGATTTACGACTACGGCGAAAGAAAATCGAGATGTTTTCTTATAATTACGAATCAACACAACGGTTTTTGTCGTCAAATTACCAGACAGATAATGAATATCCGGAGAATGACATAATTTTCGAAGATGATATCGAAGTAGATAGAAGAAATCTGACAATTCCATCCAAAGAACGATACCAATTCTATCTGCATGTAGCGAAGCTGTGTGAAGATCGTATGGTATCTCAGCAGAAATCAGAAGAGTTGGATGAAATTAATGCGTTTTTCAACGACAAGCTGGATCTGGAGGCTTTCTCGAATGATATGGAATATCGCAAGGAAAAAATTTTGCTTCTCGCAACCAAAAGAGAGCATTTTCAGCTAGCGAAGGAGTTTGCAATCAAATATGGGATCGATGAGTACGAGTGCCTACTGGCGTACATTAGAAACGCTTTCCTCCTTTCATCAAATGCATCGAGAACTACCAGTCGCCATGAACAACTTGATTTGGCTTTCCGAAGTGACAAGGGGGATTTTCTGGAACAGGCATTGCAACGACCCTTCCAATTTGGGGATTTTCTTCTTAATGGCACACACAATTGTGTGTACGAATGTTTAGATGGTACAGACCATGTTGGCATTTTGTTATTGTTGCGGATGGTTCTCGAGTGTTCAAAGCGAATTGCTCAGAAATCAGATGAAGAGATCGCTGAGCAACGCACACCTGAATCGTTGCTCCCTTTGGAAAAAGCTTCTGTCGACCGCATTACACTGTTATTTATGTGCTTGAAGCGACTAAAAGATATTGAGGCTGCAGATGAAAATCAACAGATCGATTTCAAGCTTGTGAGTGCGGCGACAACGAGCATAAAATTGATGACTCCCCCGTTGTCTAACCCGAATGCAAATATTAACGAAAATCGTCAAATTGCTATCGAAGCTGTTGTTCCATTTTTAAGTGGGAAAACAATTAAGGTACTGACGAAGATTCTGCAAAAACTACATCAGGTGACACCAAGCTCGATCGTGATGATCTACTTGAACTATATGCTGAAGAGCATATGGCTTGAGCAAGGTTCAACAACAACAAATCCTTTGAAAGCAGACCTTGCCGCATATGCTTATGAGTCATGCCTGCCATTTCTCTCTGTGCTAACAAACGATCATCTGTTGTTATTTCACGGGCTGTTTCTCGGAAGTGGCTCGTTTAATAACAAAGAAGCAATGTTGAACGACCCTGAAGAGTTCTACGGGCAAAATTTGTGCGACATCAGCCACTTTTCAACGTTTTTGTCACCAGAGAAACGTATGGAGCTTATTTCGGATGCATTATCGCTTCTCCAGACCAGACACGAAACTTGGAAATCGTCAATTACTGACTCGTCTTCGACAGATACTGCACTGCAACTGTCCAAACGGAGTCAGGAGCTACACTTATTGGAGTGTGATTTAGTTGAGGCCGTTTTCTGGTTCGTAGTTGATGAAGCCAGACAGAATAATCTCATCCTGGAAGAGAACGAGCATCAAATGAATTCCCAGGATGGCTTTAATTCTTTTGAAGACTGGGAAATTGCCATACACGAGTGGTTTGAATCAAGCGCTAAAAATCGCGATAGTGTGCAGGAACTTAGCTCAGATGCACGCCACCTGCTGGTGGAATTATGTCGGTGGGTAGCATCAGTGAATATTGGAACTCTACTGGTTGAATTGGTACTTCGTTTAATTCTACCATATGAGCTTATCAAAAGTACGATCGGTGAAGTGTACAAGGACGCAGTGAAAAGCATCGTCCAACAACATATGCAAGAAAGCAAAAACTCATGGGTGGACAGCGTTATCAAAACCTGGACGACCGATTTTCCATCTACTGCATCCGTTGCCGACGTAAATCGTCGCGTGGGTCTATTGCATCATGCGAAAACGATATTTATGTCGGACAGTAGTGAACCGAATGTACGATCCAAGGCTCAAGCAGCAGTGTATCGCAGAATATTGACGCAAATCGATCAATCACCATCTCCAATTTTGAAAGAAGTTGTGAATATGCGCAAGCACTTGCTAAAACAGCAACTGAAAGATGAGAAGACACGCGAGCCGACGTCGCAGAAGAGTATTGTGTATGATGTTGTTGTGACACAATGGAAAGCACTTGTTTCAGAATACGAACGTGAGCACCAATGGTTTAACTGCGCAATTCTCAGCTACGTATTGACAGAAGGTCAAGACAAAATCGAGCGCACGTCGGGAATGAAGTTGCATTTCGGCATGCGCTTGAAAGCGGTTTGTGAATGGCTTATGCGGAACAATGATCTTGAAACCACTGAAGATCTCCAACTCGTCCTAAATCTTCCAAGCCATGAGATTTTCGACAAATTTGGAACAGTTTTTGAGGACCTGTTGCATGCTTTGCAGCAAATTGCGCACATCCAATTCTCGCAACAATTAACATTTGCATTGGGTACCATGATTGTCATCCACGATCAAGTGCGGGCTGGCAGTACCAAACCAGACGGAGCGGCTGCTAGCGCTAGGAAACAGGAATACAAAAGAGCAATAATGCGACGTATCCAAAGCCAATTTAACTTGGCTAGCAAGGACCCGGAAGCGCAGAACCCAAATATACTCTCGCAAGACTACGACTACCACAATATGTGTTCAGCTCTGCTAGTGCGTGGGAAATGGGATGAGCGTCTACTACCATGGTATTTGGATCATGTGTATGATAAGATCACCGATCCTCAAGCCATGGAAGATTTCGCATTGGCTCATTGGGAAGCCGAACGCAATGTGACGTTACGTTTGATCTTGGAATGCCCGTTCGAAGACTTACGTGCAGCTCATCAGGACCAGCTGCTCGCAACCGCACTGGATCTACAGCGCTCGTTTGGGGTGCCGTATGAACTCTCGGAACTGCTACTTCTTCGTTTTGACGTCGATGTGCTCCAGCAAGCCGGTCTTTACAGCTCAGTGCTCAATCGTGTGATGGATCTAAAGAATGAATCCACCTTCTGGAGTGCGAGTGGAGAGTATGTCGTCTGTGCACTAGTCATGATGAAAGAATACGCAGCTGCTGGGCGCCTGGTGTGTGCAGTATGGCACGTGCATCCGCTTATTTGGGATCTTAACAATGCCCGGTTGATCCTGGCAAACTACCTAAAGGCACTGGCGGTCACTCCATTGACACCACAGAGCGACAATGAAGAGGAAGTATTGAGAAGACAGGTGTACAAGCTTGTTTACAACCAATATCGACGAGAGATAACGATGTTAGATGCTCCATAATAAGGATCTTTCGTCAGCAGGTTGACGATGGAAGAAGTCCAACCACGAGACGAGGTGCAACAATTGAAAGCAAATCTATGAAAAAGAAAACCAAAGCTAACACTGCTAGATAGAAGATCATCGTCCTCCGATCACTTACACAGGTTTATACGTTGAGCTTGATGAGTTTCACCACGTGCGGGTTGCGCCAGTCCTTGGTGGGGTCTTCGACATGCTCTTCGAAATCGACCAATTGTTCCTGTGCTTTCTGTTGTAATGCCGCAGATAAAACCTTCAAGGGCGACTGGTCACCGCTTTCTTCCATGTGTAGACGGTTGTCCACGCGCGTCCAACCGCGTTTGACATCCTTCAACAACAACTACATACACACACAGATACATCATCATCGCAATCACCTCCTCTTTTTTATCCAAGCAAACGACCGTACCTGCAGTCCAGACTTGGCCTCGTTATTCAATTGTTGGTTCTCCACCTGTGCATCCATTACAAAACAATTCAATATCATCCATTCAGCCAATTCCTTCCAAAGAGCTACATATGCATTTCATTCTCACCAACAGCACACAGGCACGAGAGCAATTTGTTTCAATCTTATCCGCGACTTTTCCCCCAAAAAAGTTTAGCGTAGATGACGTGGCGTCTGCGCTTGCGTGGTAATACCCGACAATTTGCGTCTTTTTCTCCGTCTGTTGCTGGCACCAAGTGTCGACCATGGCACATGCAACCTCCACGATCGGCGCGAGTGGCGATTCATGGTGGAAGAGCGGTATGGCGTCAGTGATGAGAAAGCCCTGGTGCTGATGGTTTTCACCAATGAGCAGTCCACTGCATGTGGCGGTGGGGAACTTGGCTGCATGCAGCAGCAGCTTCACGTATGCCGGTGTCGACACGCGGTAGTCGCCCATACTGGATAGGTCGGATTATGTGTGTGTGAAAGGGGGTTAGTCAGGTGAGGTCTTCTGAGTATCCTTATATAATTAATTTCAATATTATTTCTATATAAAATACTTGGGAAAACATTCTTGCGACATTATTTGGCTATTGGTGCGTATTTTTTGCGCATGATGGAAAAGTTCTTCATGTGATGATGGCCATTTGCAATTTTTCCGCATAAGACTGAGAAGCAGCAGGAAAGCGTTGGTGCTGGGCGTTGTTCATCCATCCACGTGCATTTATATATTCACTTTATCCAATAGAACTACATTTATATAGACTAGTAGATGATGATGGAGCGCAAAATGAAGAAGCATCGTTCGCCATCTGTGACATCGAACTCGTCGGCTTCCTCTTCATCGGAAAGCGATGATGGGAGACGCGGTGCAATCCAAACGCGATTTCCGTTTGTACCACCGCCAGTGTACAAGTCGAAAGTGCGTGATGCGATCCTAGACGCCAAGAAGAGGCATCGTACCGGTATGTTGCTGTGTTTATTGCCAATGCTCTGTCGAATTTCCCTTATTGATGGATCTGTCTAATGGTAGACATCAAGTGCGACAAATGGGACCGTGAAGGGTTTGCCGGATCGGATGTGTGTGAACTACCGCTCGATGAATCAAATCCGATTAAACGCGAACACTGTAGTGAGTTAAGCGTCGAACGGTTCATTGAAGAGTATGAGACACCCTGTGTGCCCGTGGTGATCGACGGCATTCCAGAAGCGGAAAACTGGACCGCGCTGCAGAACTGGACGCTTAAGGTACAATACACCACAGAAAGAAACATTGCTACTATAATAGGTCATTCATATAACCATACGCTGACCTCTATTGGTTTGTATTATGTAGAGACTTCGAAAGGATTATAAGAAAGTGCAACTCAAATGCGGCGAAGACGATGACGGCAAGTCGATTCGCATGAAACTCAAGTATTTCCTTAAGTACATGAAGCACCAAACCGACGACAGTCCGCTTTACATTTTTGACAGCACATTCGAAGACCGTGCCGACACAAAACCGCTGCTAGCAGATTACAAAGTGCCGCGGTATTTCCCAGAAGATCTATTTGAACTAGTTGGTGAAGACCGTCGTCCACCATATCGCTGGTTTCTCATAGGACCAAAGCGCTCTGGAACCTGTGTTCATGTTGACCCGCTCGGCACAAGTGCGTGGAATACGCTGATCATTGGGCGCAAGCGATGGGTACTTTTTCCACCGGAAGTGCCGAAGAAAATCGTCAAAGGCAAAGACCACATACGCCGTGGCGAAGACGACGAAGCAGTGAATTTTTTCATGGATATTCTCCCGCGTATGAAGGCAGCGCATTCGCCAGAGCTGCTCCAGTGTGTGGAGTTTATGCAGTACCCAGGCGAGACAGTGTTCATCCCCGGTGGCTGGTGGCATGCGGTGTTTAATGTCGAAGACACAGTCGCCGTGACGCAAAATTTCTGTAGTACGCAAAATTTCGCGCGTGTGTGGCGCAAGACACGCAGTGGCCGGAAACGCATGGCAGTCAAGTGGCTTGCGAAATTGGAGCGCGAATACCCGCATTTGGCGCGCTTAGCCGTGGAGTTGAACGAGAAAGACCAGTTTGTCATGTACAACAAAGAAAAGAAAAAGCAAAATGAAGATATATCAGATCATGAATCCATGCGATCGACAGTGTCCTCGATGCAAAAGAAGAAGACGAAGAAGCAGCGAGCGAGTGATGAAGAAGGAGATGATGAAGGTGAAGGAATGGTGCGGAAGAAGAAAGCCAAGATGTCTCAATAGAGCCTACTATCCAACATGTTGCCGTGATATGCTTTAATAGAGTTCCTTTATAAACTAATATGGGACGTT
Source organism: Pilasporangium apinafurcum (assembly GCA_001600495.1). Taxonomy (NCBI): domain Eukaryota; phylum Oomycota; class Peronosporomycetes; order Pythiales; family Pythiaceae; genus Pilasporangium; species Pilasporangium apinafurcum. Next base: position 29,636 of record BCKE01000027.1, on the reverse strand, counting down.
AGAAGGTTTCCTTACCAATCAGTATGTTACTAACCTCCCATATTAAATAACTCTGTAAAAGTGATTGACTTGTTGACTATTGTTTTGTTCAGTGAAGTTAGAGAACATTAGCGCTCATCTGACGATGGTGGTGGCAGTAGCGATAGCATCGGATGCGTCCAAACCCGCGGCAGTCGAAGGGAAGGAGGCAAAGGGAGAGGAAGAAGGCGCATTGAATGATCTTCAGCAGCATTTACAGCTGGAGACATACGATGGGCGGTACCTTACGAAGCAGGAGATTCTGGTGCTGGAACTCTACCAGTCGCTCATTCCAGTAAGTTCTTCTTCGTCGCTTTTGTTATAAATGACGAGGGTTTAATCCTTAGACGCACGGTCTGTATTGCTTCGGTTGTGTAGGACGTAGGGAAAAACGCATCATCAGGTGTAGGTTCGATATCTGCACATTTGAATGGTGCAAGCGATTCGTCAGCACATTCGATCAGCGCCCCATCCAGTGGGGTGTCTCCTGGAACCAGCTCAGCCCCTGCGGCAGGCAAACTCAACAAGGTAGCTTCTTCATCTGCGACGACCCCTAGACGACAGCTGCCGTCCGATCGCGAGCGTGTTCAGCATTTCCTTATGCAACGACAGAATTCGACTGGAGCATCAAGTTCTTCTTCGGGAGTAAACGCAGCGACACCCAAGGCTTCCGCTGGAAAACCGGCATTGTCAGCGGTGGAGCGTGCGAAGCTGCTCATGGCAAAGAAAACATCATCGGCGGGGATGTCGAAACCTGGAGGATCCACAGTAGCGTCATCTTCGACGGCAGTGAAGCGGACGAACCCGTTGACCGACATTTTGAAAGGCGGGACTGGCAGTGTGGTCGGCGGTGTGCAGAGTGTAAAGCGCCCACGTACAAAGAGCGACAAACCCGGAGAAATCAAGATCAATGGGGGACGCAGTTCCATCCAGGTATGCTGCTATTTACACATTAGCCAGTAGTACTCAAGCTATTTAATCGTACTGACCGTTTCTGAATATCTAGCTGCCGTTGGAGAGTTTTCTACGGACCGAAGACTGGGACTCTGCGACCGGGTCGGCACTAGACATCGCACTCCCAGAAGTGGCGTTTGCGACCAACAATACATTGATCATTCACGCGACGATGCCATTGCGTGCGTCGCGCTTTTGCTTTAATATCAGTACGCAGTCAAGCATGCTCAGCGGCGCTCCTTATCCAGGCACAGTGCTCTACCATTTCAACCCGCGGCGGCAGCGCGGTGGCCATATCATTCAGAATAGTAATATTGATGGTCGATGGGGCTGCTCACAGCCGCTTCCACGCTGTCCGATCACGTTCGGTGAGCCATTTACGCTCAGATTGACGATCGTTTCGAGTGGCTTCCTTGTGTTTATCGAAGAGATTTTTCAGGATGAATTCAAGCATCGTGTACCGATCCGCGAGGGCGAGAATTTGATGCTAACTGTGCCTACGAGAGATGAGAATGGCAATCCAGAAGGTGTGATTGTTCACAGTGTTTGGTGGGGCCACGCTGAAGTACCAGCTAATATGGACCATTTGCGTCGTGGACCCGATGGATATGGACCCGATGGCAACGGTTACCACCACCGTGGCTCACGCGGATATGATGGTGGACGAGCAGGTTATCATGGCGGCCATAGTGGCGGTCGGTACCATCCCCCACCGCATCCTTATGAAGTGTACGTGGGTAATCTGCCGCAAGGCACGTCAAGAGAAGAGTTATCATTCTTGTTCCAGTACATTGGCTACGAGACTGTGCGCATCACGGCGCGAGGTTTTGGGTTCGTGACATTGCGTAGTGCTGAGGATATGCATCGTGCTGTGGAAGAGCTGGATGGGAAGGAGTTTAACGGCATGAAGCTTCGCGTGTCGTGTGCATTGCCCCCAAAGTGATCTTGGCAGGAAAAAAGCGCAGCAAGATTCTAAATGCCTACATATGCTGGTATAAGTTTCAGTAATATTCGTAAAAAAAGCTATACTATTTCAGGTGAAAATTTATCCAGCAAACATATACGTGACCTCCTGCTAGCATATAAAATAAGGAATCACACTATTTGGTGAGTATATGGGTTTTATTTGCACAGCTTCTGTCAGTTAGGAAGAGACGAACAAGAGTGGTGGGATGAGGACGAAGATGATGAAGGTGGTGCGGGTGTTTATAGTGGCTTGCTGCTATTTCTTAGTAATTTATGGCGCCGACTACGCGAACGCCCATACGCAAACTCAGCGACAGCAGATGCAGAACCACCTATCAGCGCTGGAGCACGAACTACAAGACGGTTTGGCGCGCGCGACAGCTGCACATACCGCACTGGTCTACCGCCTAGATACGTCGCGTGCATTGATTCGCGACATGTTTGCCAATGAAGCAGAGGAAACAAAACTATACTTGCAGGAAACGCGGCTCAAGGCCAGCGCTATCCGTGAGGTTGTGCAGCTCGAGATGCAAAATGTGCGTCGAGAAGTGGAGCAGCTAGTTGCGAGTGCGAAAGCAAACTTGTCCGCTCTGGCACAGCGACGTGAGATTCTCAAACAAGAGAAATTGATGCAACTAAAACGTGCGAGACATGAAAAAAAACGACAGCAGCAGCAGAGCAGAGACGACGAAGGAGAAGGAATGGAAGATGTGGAAACAACCGTGAATGTGTCGTCGACGAAATCAAACAGCCGATGGAATCGCTTTTACGAATTAATCCAAACGGCTTTTTACGCTGTGAACACTTTAGTGCGTCGCTATGCATTATTTGCCACCACTGTTATGCTTGTTCTGCTGTCACTTGTGGTGGGAGGCTTGGCGATTCAAAAGTATATTGCGCAGCAACGTGCGAAACGCAGGAACCGTATTTTGTACTCGGGTTATCTCAAGAGCTACCCACGTCCAAGGCCACGGGCTGCTGCTGCAGGACAAAAACCAGTGCAACTTCAGCTTCGCTCGCGCTCCAGGACTTCATCAGACACATCGTCTGAATTGAACTGAGTGATGTTTGACTGTGTTGCAATCAAGAAAAAGACAGTGAAAGACAGAAGACAAGTGTGAGATATTTAATGGTAGTTAGTGCTAGTGCGTTGTATATTCTGACAAGTGGTCCAGCTTGATAATGCTGTATGCAAATGACTACTGGTGCTTTCGTTCGTCGGCTACATTGTATTCGGAATAGTTGGTCACAAGAACAAAGCACTCCTTCCATATGCTGTCTGGCGTAATTTCATACTATTCCCCTTCGGGCTGACTACAGCATATTTATATGTAGGTTGCTGCCACTGATAAACAATTAATGATTCGAGAGAACATTTTATTAAGAATGCAGGCCGGAGAAGCGATTGGCCCTTTCTCCCAAGCGAAACTAGAATACAAGAATGTGACCCTTTGTTGATCATAGCACTATTCTTTCGAGCGCTTAAGCAGTGTATATAAATGAGAAGTTGTCCAGCGCCATGTCTGCCTTACGATATCGTGAATAGGAACCTCGCTTTGCGCTCCTCAACCATGTTTGTAGCCATGTCTGTATGGCTTCATCGTTGTGAGACAATGGGACTCCTCATCACTCTGGATGTGTCCTAAATTTATGTAAAATTACACTAATCCAATCAATTCCAAGTGTGATCAGAAGTCAGAACGGGAACACATCGATCATGGTGAGTATCATTGTGCGGCCACCATCTCCTATGTGTACACACGGCAAAGATCGATGAGAAGTAAGATGACGACAATACTAATGCATACGGCTGTGTCTTCTCTTTGCTGACTATAGGGAGCATCAGATAAGGCGGTTGGGCTGGCTTTACTGCTGATCAGCATTGTGGTGTATGTCTATTATACAACATGGGTGATCTTGACGGTGAGAAACTTTCTTATACGTGACAAAACCACTTTCTAGTTCTTCGAGGACTTGCTCATGATGTTTGTTTGCGCCGCTACAGCCGTTTATCGACGAGGAACACGTTATTCACCGCTTCTTCTTGCCCTATCATTATGCGATCACAATCCCAGCAGTACTACTGGTGCTCTTGTTTACGGGTGCCGCAACGTTCATCGGCATGGTGATGATCAAGAGTCAAAAGAAGCGAAAGGCTGACTAAATTGAGCAAAGAGGATGTTGCTGTCATGCTTTGATTCATGAACATGACAAGAAATACACTTCCAGTGAACTGACAAGCTCAAGAAGATAGAGAGAAAACGTCGAGTCCAAAATATCAAAATCTATTGCACGTTTCTGTTTTTTTTTTTCTATTAAGGGAAGTACATTACCAAAGACTACAAAATAAAGAAGCTGAGATGGACTACTAGTCCACATTGGCAACGAACACCTTTCCAACCCGGTGTTTTATGGAAAAAGATGGCCAAGGTTCGGGTTCAGTTGCTGCACTTGTAGCTTGATGTGTAGAACATCCACAATTTTCGTTCTTATTGGGTAGCACCTTCAGCAGAGCCGGCAAGAGTACTTTGTGGAGCCGACACAGCGTAACCCATGCCTTGAATTTGATGGTAGCTGAATCCCTTGCCCAGCAATTCCTTCACAACCTCATTCGTCTGTTCTTCGCGCAAAAGCTACAATAGAATACAGTTAAGAAGATCAAAAGCATTATCAGGATATTGTCGAGAGAAAGCAAATACCGGATTCATAAACATTTTGTCTTACCTCAATGCTGAGAGGAACAAGGGTGATCAGGGTCGTAGTTGTGATAATCCACAACCATCGCGATGACTGCCATAAGAATATAGTACAAGAAATATGAGTAGTATCATACACTTTCTTGCGAGTTACCTTGAAATAATTTGTGTGCATACCGTCTTCGCATAGCCTATTCCTCGCTTGACAAGAGACGACTGACGAATACGCGATGGCAAGTTCGTGAACAGAGCCTTATTACCAATAAGACGACAGCAAAACAGTTCAAATAAGCCAATAGTCTATATAAGCCACCAATTATGATGCATGAGAACATGTATACCTTGAGTCCCCCTTTGTTTGGGTCCTTGCTCTTCTCTTTCTCCAGCTGACGCAGGGCACCAATTGCAGACATGTTTGCCACTTCTTATCGATCTCGCTTTGAGTTCGCTCTCTCGCCCAATAATCTCCATACCTCCAAAAATTTATTAGTGTTCTCTTCAAAATGCATGTCGTATATAAAATTATTGGGTCTTTCATTGTAAGTGAGATCAGGTCAATGAGCTATGCCAACTCCCTTCGTAATAGGTCTTGCAATCTTCGTGTAATTTCGAGCGTGTCAAAGTCACAAGACATTTGGTGCTGGTTGGAAGCGATGTTTGAATATAATTGCTTATGACTCGCAATGCTCGCAGCTGCGTTTGCAATCAAAGGCGCATAAATAGTGATCAGCTCTTCGTCTCGATTCTGTTGGGGAGTGCGGAGTTTCCCATACTCAACAAGTTTTTGCAAGACATCTTGGCAGCAATGCTGCACTTGTTTGGCATAGCATTTGTCTAACGTGCTTTTCTTCAGTGATCCATAGCGTAGACGCGCATCAGATTCTAGGTCTGATGAACAAACATCCACTGCAAGAACTAATCCAAGGGTGTCATCGCTTGGATCTACACCTGGACTCGGTCGTTGAGGAGTAACAACGAGTTGATTCACAAGATGAGACGATGTTCTTTGACAATGAAATCCCAGTTTCTTCCAAATTCGCTTGTTGCTAACACCCTTGGTGATCCCACATAAGAAGAAGTCGTCAGAGTTGAGTAATGGTACATGGTTTGCGTAACGCAACAGGCAAATTTCGATCATTCTGGTAGCAGTATTCTCTCCACGAATTTCTCCTAGAAAAGCCATGCAGTTAACCGTGCAGCCATTTTTGTCTTGATGGGCATATACGATGTCATCAATCGTAGCTCCAAGGTCTGTAACAAATCGATCAACTGGTTGTTCAGAGTGCAGACACTCCACCCTCGTTATCGTTTCATGCACTTCAAACTCGAATTCAACGCCAACGAAGGGAGGAACGGTATATCGAAGACTCTGAAAATACATCGCTAGAGAGTCGGCAACTTCTTCGATTTCGGTAATCTTTGTGGGGCAAGGAAGCGAGATCCGCATCTCTGTCCCAGAAAACTTTTTATGGTCATCATTGACAACAAAATGGGAGACTTCCTTCACTACTGCTGTCTCTTCCGACTCTGGATCGATCCGTAATTGAACATACAAAATTTCGTTGGAGTGTGCTGTCGTTGCAATCCTCAGGTAAGAATCGTTTAAATGATTCTGACTATACAACAATGCCGCCTTCAAGCCTACACCTGAAAATCCAAATCAAAGCTATGTGACTCAGAAAAGTGAGTATTTTCAAACACCATTGGTTATGAACATGCACCATATTTGCCCGCTGTCTTCTCTCCATTGACTGCGCCTTTGGTTGTTTCGAACGCCCCGCAGCATAACTGTTTGATCTGATGTGTTCTGATTCCTGACCCTGTATCAGCACAAACCACATCGATACAACCAGTCCCATTGTTTAATCGGGCGTAAACTCGAAGCATTTCTAATGGTGCATCTTCCCACGAAGAAGCAGGAGAGCTCGTTACAATGGCATCGAGTGCTGTAATAGCACGTTAGCGATCATTTCATAAACTGTCCTTGCACATGCGACATTACAGTTACATCTTCCTACCGTTCTCAAAAAGCTCCTTAACGGTCTGTATAAGTGCATCTTTGTGGTTCCCAAAGCCTAGCAGCTCCAGGTTGCGCTGCAGGAATTGCGCGCTTCGTCGTCCGCCTTGCATGTTGCTGTCTTGGTGGTATGCATATGTTTGTGCCGCATTAAGTGCCCAAACCAGCCAATCATATCGTCAGTTTAGGTAATTGAACCATATGATTGGCTATAAAATGTCAAAATGGAAGTTGAAGTAGAGTGATGTTCATTGAAAATCGTGTATCATTCTATTCGAGAAAACAACGAATAAAGCAATGAAAGTTGCGTCAACAAAGCACCCCCGCGTCAAGCATTGCCGTGGCAAATGGAAGCAGAAATGGACATGAGCTATCGCTCGCAGAACTTGCTATCGTAGTGCCAAAGTCTAACAGAGGCCAACTCTTTAAAAGCGGGAAACATCGCGCCCGACCACCATGGCTTTCAACCAATCCAATGGCACTTGAAGACGCAAACGCCAGCTGCCCAGCTTGGTCAAATACGCACTGCGCCAGAGGAACCAGGCTTTCCATCCACTCAAGGTAATGCGATCATCGCGCCGTGGATGCGCCTCAAATAGCCCTTCATATGATCCAAGATACGCCATCATCCCTTTGCTGTGAAAAGAGTACGGCAAAGCAGGCGCAGGATTCTTGCCTCGGAACAGATCCGTGAGGTAAATAGCCTGCGCTTGTGCTTTCTGTGCAGTCGCTGGAAGTGGATAGTCGAGGATCTCGGCGCAATCGCCGATTGAAAAGATATTCGAACGACGAGGCATTCCAAATGGCGCTTTCGGTTCAATTTCTGGTGTCCCGAGTACCTGACAGTATTGGTTAGTGAGAATATTACCGCGTTTGCTTTTCTCAACTTTAGTAAGCGATTTAGTGAGATCATTCGGACCGACTCCAGCTGTCCACACAACCAGTCCAGCGTTGATTTTCTCGCCATCTTGCAAGATCACACCATCTGCAGTCACTTCCTTGCAATTTTTCTTGATAATCTTCATGCTCGGACGCGACTGGATCTTGCGAAGCGCAAATGCACGTAGGTGAATATCAAAACCTGTGAGGATATCGCCGGAATCGACTAATGTCACACAAAAGTGTTTGGATGTTTTGGGGTACAGATGTGTCAAATCTTGTTCCAGAAAATCGTACAGTTCTGCACAGAATTCGACCCCTGTGGGTCCACCGCCGACGACAACAAAATGCAATAGCTTTTTCTTCTCCTCCAACGAAACATCAAATTGGGTCGCCATCTCAAAATTCTGTAAAATTCTGTTACGAATCGCACGAGCGTGGTGGACTTCCTTGAGAAAAAACGCATGCTCTTCGACTCCAGGAAGTCCAAATGTCAATGGACGTGATCCACAGGCCAAAACCAGAGTGTCATACTTGATCTTGTATTCACGTTGGCTGGTTTCACTGCGCAAAAGCAGTTGCTTCTGCTCTGGCTCAACATCTATCACGGATGCGTAGTGGAAATCATCTTCGTGACGAAAAATGCTGTCACGTATGGGTTCGATGATTGAACGAAACTCCAACGTTCCAACTGTCGTACTCGCAAGCAATGGCGTGTAAAGGAAATGCTACAGCGATAGTCGCACAAGTGTGTTGTATGAGTATGTGAAGTTGTAGAAACCCGTATATACGCCAAAGACATCTCCAGACACTGAGCAGTTACTTACATTGCGTTTCGAGACCGAGACGATATCGATTGATCTTCCGACAACAAGCTCAATATCCTTGCGGTGTTTCTTGCATTCGGTAAACATTTGGTATCCAGCCCACCCTGTACCCACAATCACAAGCTGATAGTTCGTTGCATGTGATTCGATTTCGTTGTTGCCGTTATTGTCCGCAACGCTGTTACCACCACCACTAACAATGGTCGACGCCGATGTTGAAGCAGTGGAGAACTGAGCATGCCAATTGCCATCATGGAAGCTCTTGTTGGTTGACAAGAGACGCCACTGTGCGTTACCGGCACGACGGAGGAGTATTGTCTTGGCAGTTGTTTGGCGCAGTAGCATTGCGAGGATTGGTAGTCGCTTGTTTGTTCACTTGTGTTTCGTCTGAATTAGGGAGTTCAGGAATGATGTTTTGGCCGTCTGCTTGGAAGTGTTTACAAATTTAATGCGATTGCCCATTTTTTAATTGTAATCAAGATCACAATCCACTCTTATGCGATTAAGACCGCATGCAACTTGTCCAATTGCACGCAAATTCTATCTGCGACTAAGCCCGCGTTTGCATTTTGCGTTACCCATTAATAATTTTTCGGAGAGTGACGATCACTCTCTATAAGAGCAGTCCCACGTTCACCTATCAACTTCAGAACATAGTAGTGGTGGGTGTCAAATCCTGACGAGAACGTTACTCATTCACTCATTCTGGTGGGTAGCATCTCTGCCATGAAGGAGCTACTCACGAATGACCAGTGGAGACAGGTGATACAGACTGCTTCCGGACTCGGTGCTGGGGCATTTTCCACAGCGTTGCTGTATCCACTGGATCTGGTGAAAGTGCGATACCAGGTGCATGAAAAATCGGCTCATGCATATCGTTCGTTAGGCCATGCTTTCCGCACTATTATCGCCGAAGAAGGTGTGCGCGCACTATTCCGCGGCATGAGTCCTGCACTCTATGGCTCCACTCTATCTTGGGGACTGTATATGGCGTTTTATCAGAATGCAAAGGATCGATATGCGCGAATGGCCAATCAGGGGATGATCCAGGGATCATGGCAATACTTCTTCTCAGCACTGGAAGCGGGGATCATCTGCGTTCCGATTACGAACCCTATTTGGCTCATCAAGATTCGTATGCAAGTACAATCGAACGTGCAACTCAAACAGAGTGTGGTGGGAAAAGATGCGGCTCTGAAAGTTACAAAGAATCTTCCTTATCGAAGCTTTTCAGGTAATGCATGTGTGGTAGAGCAATGCTTATTTAACATTTTGTCATGAGCAGAGTGTTTACCATTTTCAATCCTTTATCAGATGCGTTACGAAGGATAGTGGCTGAAGAAGGCGTTCTTGCGCTCTACAAAGGAGTGGTCCCAGCCTTGCTCCTCACATCTCACGGAGCTTTCAAGGTATGCGTCTTATTCTATTTCTGTTTTGATGTTTTGGAGCTATATTTCTTTTATATATGTATCACTAATATTTTTTCCGCAGTTTGTAGCGTATGAAGCCATGAAAGGGATGTACCAGCGACACTGGAGTCAAGAGATGAATGTCATCCCGACACTTGTAATGGGGGCTGCTGCGCAATCCTTTGCATCGACTGCTACCTATCCGTACCAAGTCATCAAAGCTCGTTTGCAACAAGGTGGTGCGTCTGCTCAGCAATATCATGGCACATGGGACTGCACCAAGAAGATTATCAGGTATGCGCCAACCATTTAATCGTGCATTGTTTATACGTTAGCTCATGGATCATGTACTTTAACTTCATTTATGCAGACACGAAGGTTACCATGGTCTGTTCAAAGGACTGCTACCAAACTTGTTGAAGGTAGTCCCCACAGGAGCTATCATTTTTGCTTCCTATGAGAAAATTCATAGCACGCTCACTACGGCATTGATTGATAATTAGACCATAGACTTGCACATTTACTGCCAAGGAAAAAAACGTTTAAAGTCTATTATATATGTAGATGAACCAAAAACCATCAATGATGCATGTATCACTGTAGCTTCTTTTAAAACATCTCATCTTCGACACGCAAATACTCTCCAATATCGGCTTGATGCAGCACTACATATGCGGTCGGTTCCAGATCTTTACACATTTCAGTAGCTTGGGCAGCAATGCCAAAGCCCAGTGGAATGTCGTTCATGCTGTATACGACCACTCCGGCGTACTGTGGTGTGCCTTCGGTGATTCTTCCTAATCCTGACTTAACCACGTTATTGCCGTACAAGAACGACATCTCCGAGTTCGGCTTGATCCACACTTTGTACTGCAGAGAAACGAGCTATTAGACAAGAGTAATATGATAAATAGAGTACGTTCTTCGCTTCCTACCTTTGCATACTGTGCAAGGTAATCGAGAAACGTGATACGTAAGTGGAATTTCTTGGTCTTGGTGAGCTTGCCCACGGCCGTGCCGATACTCAACAGTTCATCCGTGCCAACATTGGTCGATTGCCGCATCAACTTCTCACTGCAGTAGTACACAATGTTACCGTGCAGACGAAAGCAGTATTTTTCATCCGGTCGAGATACTAAATGCTGCACATTGCGACCAATACTACAAATAGAAAGCAAGCAAGTTAGCACATCAACTATGGCATGCGTCAACAGCCCAATAGCTAACTGAACGCACTATTTGCTGATCTTCTCGAAGACAGTCTGTGGACGCAACGCACAATACAAGCACAACCATTAAGCACTTCTAAGCAGTAGTTATATGGATGATAAAGGCAGCGCGTATTCACCTGCAGTTCTTCATCCGTGAGCGGTCTCATGGCTATCTCCACTGCACACTCTTGTATCTGTCGTTTGATGCTGCCTCCTCACTGGTCAGCGGCAAACCTCTTCTAATGCATATACTGTTCACGAATCCAATCCCACAGGTTTAATCGTCCTGTAATTTACACGAAATATTTCGCTTTTTCTCTCCCTTCAATTCTTTACAATATTTTTTACCATTGATTGCGTTTTATTACATGTATATTTCATTCGTGAATAAATTACTTCCCTTATTTGATTGGTTGGCTCTGGCCATCGAGGAGCTCCAGCAATGTCGAGTGCTGTTGGCGTCGCTCATTGCTCTTTTCGCACAAAAGGAATAGAAATGGAAGGAAAGATCGAGTCGGTTCAAGTTTTTGGCAGAAAGAAGAACGCCACCGCCGTGGCTTACTGCAAGCGCGGCCATGGGTTGATCAAGGTCAACGGCACCCCCATTGAATTGGTGGAACCGGAAATTCTCCGTGTCAAGACTTACGAACCAGTGCTTCTGCTCGGCCAACAGCGTTTCGCCAACGTACGGTGATTTTCGTGCGTGTGATTTTTTTACTTCCGCCGACCCTGCGTGGTATTTGCCGACGAAAAAACACATGAGATGCGGAGTGGTGTGCGATATTCGCTCTCCCAAGTGCGCATGGTTTCATGCAGACACATTTGATTGAACGAATTATTGCCACCTTCCTTTGAGCTCCCTCGCTCACTCTCACTCCCACACTACACCCAAACGAATCCACAATCTTGTGAAGCAATTGCACCACCCCAATAATCTGTGTGCATGCTCTGTTTACCGTCGTGTAAATATCATGCTGTCGCAACTGGCTTGCAATCACATGAATAACCTGCTCTGTGTATTTTGTTTTTTCGCAATTGTCGGATTGTGTGTGTTTTCGCGATCAACAGGTTGACATTCGTATTCGCGTGAAGGGTGGTGGTCACACCGCGCAAATCTACGCGATCCGTCAGGCTATCGCCAAGTCCATCGTCGCCTACTACCAAAAGTGTAAGTCCCGCTATTGAGTTCTACTCTGTGAGTTCCTTGAATACGAAGTTTTAACGGATATTTATGTATTGTTTTATGCTTATATAGACGTCGACGAAGCCTCCAAGAAGGAAATCAAGGACATCCTCTTGGCCTACGACCGTACCCTTTTGGTTGCTGACCCACGTCGCTGCGAAGCCAAGAAGTTCGGTGGCCGCAGTGCCCGTGCTCGTTTCCAGAAGTCTTACCGTTAAACGACTATTCCTTTCTGCTTCTTGGCTTTTGCGTCGATGGCTGGCTCTCTCTATCTACGCATCTTCGTACCATAGTGTGAGACCCTCGCAGTAAAAGTGAAAAAGCATATAATAAAAGTGCGAATAGTTAGCGGCAGCTTCCCATTTCATTCATCTTTCACCTTAAGTGTGTTCACAATTAATACCACTTGGTACTCATTCTAATATTTTGATTGGATGATATAGACAGGATGTGGTAGATTCGAGTATTTTATTGGCTAATAACCTGTCATTCATTTTTTGCACGATAAAACAAAGCACCAAGACAGGCAACAAGACCCTACCAACTCGAGCGATCACAAAACGATAGACGGCGATGGCAGTGACAGGAAAACGCGGAGTGGGCATCCCAACGATCTTGTTGCACGATGGAGAAGGCACCATCGTCACCATCGAGCTGAAAACTGGCGACACCTATCGTGGTTTGCTGGACGAAACCGAGGACAACATGAACTGCGTGTTGAAGGAAGCCGTGCGGACCGATATTAATGGCAACACCACCCGAGTGGAGCAAGTGTATTTACGCGGCAGCCAGATCCTCTTCATCATCTTTCCTGATATATATCCTTTTCTACTTCGCAGTGTTCTCCATTGGGAGCGATATATTGCTGTTTTACTGTCGAGAAGTCCATGTGATGGTGGATTTTCGTTACGTCTCCTTAACCTTGACTTCGTTTTGCTTTTTTTGTTATTTCACGCTAAAGCATGCGCCGATGTTTAAACGTGTCAAGTTGTGGAAGAAGCACAAAGGATCGATTCCAGCACTTGGACAAGGTGGACCAGGAGGTACTGGACCAAGAGGCCAAGCTGCCGCCATTATTCGTAAAGGTATGCCACAGTTTTGCTTGCTTCGTATTTGCGTTTCCTTATTAATGGGACGATACTGAACATCGATGGTGTATGGCGACACTTTTCGAGCAGCACAAGAACGAAGAGGTAACTTTCGTGATTAGCGAGTTTCCAAACACCAAGCTACACACCACCCAACTATTCTCTTCATCAGTCGTCAGTATCTTTTGGCTGTGATTTCAGCGCGCATCATATCAACTTCGTTCGAAAACTAAACCAGAATAAGCACTCAGCAATCTAGTAGAGTATTCCAATGAGATCATGTCCAGCCATCGTGATCTATTTCTTTCAATGTAAGTATCTAGTTCAACTCCTAGCCATCCATTTTCCAGACGCAATCGCCAAACTACTTTTCAACCATATAAATGGGACGCCGAAAACCTTTTGCGGACGTCTGGCAGACTTGAAGGAATGTACATTTCTTGAAGCCTACGACTTCCACCAGAAATGTGGGGAAATCCTTTGGTCGCAGCTGAATCTTGTGGTAATTTGCTGCAGTGATTTCCGACGTGAATTTGCGCTTGTGATATGATTTCCATGGCTGCGGCTCTAAAATTAATCGCCCACCTGGTGCTAAAAGGTCGTAGATTCGCCTAAATACATCTTTGATTCCATCATCGCCGTGGAAGAGATGGATCCACTTGGTCACACTAAAGCTGTTCCATAAACGAAATCATACGTGATAGGATTAGATCATGTAGCCGCGCAAGCAATCAAAAATGTCAGCCGTAACAATCCGCTCCATACCAGGTGATAAAGTTGTATTCCTTGCCTGCATGAGCATCCTTTACGATATCTTCGCGTTTGAAGACAACAGTCCAAGGAAAATGTGTTCTGTTCACATTATAAGACCAATATTAGAGTTACAGAACATCATCAGCGCACTAAGCGAGTAGCTAGCTACATACCCAATGGTGGTTTTCCCCACCCCACGTGGAACCGTTGCCTGCGACTGCTGTGGAGGTTTCCATAATCGAAATGAAAGCGGCATATCCTTTTTAAACGCATCTACCCCAGTCTCTTCATCTCCTGCTGTTGCGCCTTCTTTCGTACATCCTTCATGCTTTGTGTTCGAGTCATCATTATTTACTACTTTCTTAGCATTTTTATTTCCCTCCTGCACCGCTGGAAGCTCATGGAACGCTTTTTCAATCTGCTCACGTTGAATCGTCTGTTTCAAAAGTGCTCGAGCTCTTGACACCAACTCTGCGTCAATGTCAATCCCTAGTATATATGACGGCTCAAATCGCTTTGCTGCATACGCCAACACGAAATACCACAGAAAACAGACGGCGTTAGCATAATATACCATCGCTTGCAATGATTTGAATACAGAGAGAAACAAAAGCATACCAATGGCCAATGTGAGGTCACCAGAGTTGCAGCCAATGTCTAGTCCACGCAAATCGCAAAACCACTCTTTCTCTAGCACTGAAAGCCGAGGATCGTCGTCTTCCACACCTTGACGCTTCTGACCGAGACGATACGTGTAGTAACTACAGAGACACCATCAGTCGATGAAAAAACACGGTGAGCTTGTTGTCGACATTAATCGCATTTGCCACATTTGCTATCACCACATACACACCTTCGAAAATTGCCAACGCGGTTATCTTTCGGAAGTTTCTTGTGCTGCGCCTTGCGCTTCTTTGCTCCTTTCGGTTGTGTTTCATTGCTCTCTTCATGATGGTTATGCTCATTCTCCTCCCGTTGCTGCCGCTTGTTGCCACCGTTGGCACAAAAATTTTCATCCATTTGCGTTTGTTCTGTGTTTGATCCTATCCGTATGAGCTGAAAACAGTGTCATTGAGAGATTATCACTTTGCTGTTCCCCAAAACACTGGTTAATCTAGAGCAGCCATTTATCAATTGAGCCATTTAACAAATTTCTCCTAAAATGACTAAATGCTAGCTCAGTAATAATTAAGGATGTGAGAAATATTAACGCGTTAAATACATTTAATGCTAAAAATTGCTCAAAATGCTTTTAACAAGCAATCTGCGAGTTAAGAGTATCGGATTTCTGCGGACTTCCCCAACCCAAAAGATCCGCAAATATTTATTTCAGGATGTAATTTTTGTAACGATGACGTAAGATGATTGGTCAAAATTCGAAACTTGAAAATTTGGACGGTCGCGGAGCTTGGAGAGGAAGTGGCAACTTGATGGCAAAATGAAAAGTGAATTAGATGGAGGACTTAGTTCGCTACCACTACATCTAAGCTCCCTTTGAATACATGTTTTCCTAATCTGATTACGATCATCTTTCTACTTTCTTCCTTTACACATGTATTTATATGCAACTATGTATTTCTGACTATTTTCCCTCTTAATGTATTGAAATGACTTTGAGGTATGTAATGTCGTCTGACCTCGAACGCAAGGTTAGGCAAATGCCGACGCTACGCTTGTTCCTTGCGTGCAAGGTCAGGCATGTGTTACACTGGAAGTCAATTGCCACAAGAGAAGATGTCTATTCGTCCGAGTACATCGCACAACAAATCTCAATTGGCATCGATGATGTTGAAAATGTTGTCGGCAAGGCAGTCGTCTGCCCAGTTGTAACTGATAATGCAGCCAACATGATCGGTGCATGGCGAATTTTAGAACGAGACGGCCGTGGTTTGATCTGCAATGGGTGCGTTTCACACACTATGGATGTAACGGAGGTTACTCCGTTACATGTGTTTGTGACGTGGCCATCTGAACAGCCAATCAGAAGGCTGAAAGAGTCCCACGTCATTATATAAAAATTGTGTATGTGCACATTAACTTGCATTCAAGAGTATAGTGTTGCTCGATTACTCGATACAGCAACTTTACTGCAACATTGAACTAATTGATTACACACCAGTACGTCTGATCAAGTGATAAAGTGTCAGATAAGAATATCATTGGCTAGGAAGGTTAGCAATCATAGGAAACCAGGATAGAATACAAATCCGTAGGACATTGAATGTGAAACAGTGAAGATTAGTGGATAGCAGTAACCGTAGAACTTTAAAAGATCTCACTCAATCTCACTTTTCCATTTACCATCTACCGTCCAAGCAAAACGCTTCCTCTCCACAAAAGTGTTACAGTGTTTCATTGGTTAGTATTTCACATTTTAATCAATTACATGTTAGTTTGTATTCTAAATGTTGAGAGCCACTCATTGGCAGATATATCAAGGTTTTAGGTTATTTTACATGCTTATCTTAGCCTAAATTTCCATTTAGAACTCACCAAATATTACACTCTCAAATTTTTCACTGATTGTATACTTCTTATATAATCAGGAGTAACTTTAGACTTGCTTAAGTTACGCGTAGTTAGTTAAGTTACCAAATACGTTTCCTCAATCTACAGTGTGTGCAACTGTAACAGTCGCCCTGTTACATATATGGCTCTGCGCTGGGTGTGTAGATTTCCACCGCAGAAATTGGATGCCTATTGTGATGGGACAGTTTTAAAATCTCTTCAAAAGCAGACAAGTGCCTGGATAACGGGCATCTTATCTGTTCTACGGTACTGCTGGGAAGTATCATCAGTCAGATTTTTAAACCCCATGGGTGACTAATAAGCTAGACCGTAGAGGTGATTTGGCTTGTGTGTCTCACATAATTGCATTTAGGGACTATAAAAAAATAGGACATTCTAATAATAAATAAAAGAAATAGGACACGTGTATACCGATTATCTGGATTCCGTATAAATATATGGATCAAGTAACGAACAGGGATCCCCTTTTTTCTGATTGATTAATGGGAGAATGAAAAAAATATACCATCTAATTCGGAAAAGGAAAAAAATATACCACTTTATTGAAAAAAGAAAAAAATATACCACTTTATTGAAAAAGGAAAAAA